>JABWTJ010001179.1:0-110884 GCA_016801875.1 Solanum sitiens | reverse complement strand
TATGCCACCCAACTTTGTTTCAGTCCACAAGAACGGATTCGCCGTTTTGTGAAGGGGTTGAGGTCAGAGTTGCGGGTTTTAGCCTTACAGGTAGCGGCTACAGCAAAATCCTTTCAAGAAGTGGTACACTTCATGATAGAGGTGGAAGTAGTGAAGCCAGATGACTTCACCATGGCATCGACATCAAAAAGGTTTCGAAAGGGAGGTGAGTTTAATGGTTCTTACTCTAGAGGACAGGGTTCATGAGGCTACTCAGTCCGACCAATTCAGTCTTCACTACAGACTGTAGTTGGGGGTCCACCTCAGACCGGTCAACACTTCTCGAAGAGACCTATGCTTGAATCCAGAGAGTGTTATGGATGTGGGGAGACTGGACATATTAGGAGGAATTGTCCAAAACAGAGTTATATCTCCTAGTCTTCGAACCTATACTGCCAATATAGGGATCTAGCGGGGTTAAATTCCCATGTACGCTAGCATGTTTTTGGTCACCTTGGTCGGTGATTCCACCTCTTTTCGGTGTGGGGGAGACACTGGATTTCATGATGCTCACATGATCTATGTCGGTTAAAGTTAAAGTTCCCAATGAATGAATGAGGTCAGCCTCAAATGATGCACATAATGAAATGAATGATACCAAAGGTGTTAGGATAGGATAATCAAAATGTGAGTTAGATTCAAGTAATGACATTAGGTCATTCTTGGTCATTGCACAACGAACCTAATGAAAGTCTTAAACTACATCCTAGGTATAACTGGTGTTTACACTGGTCTATGAATGAAATGAAATGGAGTACGTATGAATGAACTATGCAGACTCTGTGTTTGCTAATGAAGACTCCCTAGTTGAGGTCTCATCTGTTGAGCCCTCATTTCTGGAAGGTCTTAATGTTAAGTCCATGATTCCAAGGTCTCATGGTATATGAGTGAATGACAATAAAAGAAGTTATGTGCTACATGCAAAAAGGTGTTGTATGCTATATGATATATGCTATGTGTAAGTGTTATGTGCTGTGTGCAAATGTGAAAAGTATGATGATGTATGTTATTCTCATGGCATAACTTTCCTATTTCAAATCTGGAAAACCCACTGACTTTCCTAATCCAAATTTGGAAAGCTCATTGACTTTCCTAATCCAAATTTGGAAACTTTTCTAATTTCAATTTGCCAAGTCCACTGACTTGACTTCCAAAAATCATGTTGTTAGGAAAGAGCTATTCTTTCTCATGCATGTCCCTGGTGTGTGCTTGCATATACCCATACTTAGTACAAGTGTGTACTAAACCTATACAAACTCTACTATTTTAGGTGCAGGCACAGGTGGACGATAGAGCTACAAGATCATCTCTACAGTTATCCGGACGTCCAACATTCATCCGGTTTGGTAGGTCCTCATGTTTTCGAGGATGCTACTGTTTTATATTCTAGCTTAGTTTTAGAGTTGAGCTAGTGGAGCATGTTACACTAGCGTTGCTTTCCTATTTTATTCAGACTATGTATTGGTGTCATTTTGGCAATTATACACTTAATAAGAATTGAACTATTTCTTTCAGTTTCTTACCTCTTAATGTTAGATGGTTGATGGTGAACAATTACGTATTAATGAGAATCTTTTCATAAGTATGTTAAGAAACAAAAAGTTTCAAATTTTCCGCTAAAATTAACCTAGATGAAGTAAAAATGACGTAAGTAGGCTTGTCTGCGACCTCTGAGAGGTCAACGATGCCGGTCTCGTCTGGGGTCTAGATTCCGGTTGTGACAAAGTTGGTATCAGAGCACTAGGTTAAATTCCGAGAATAATGAGTTCACATCAACCACATTGAGTAGTTTCTAAGTCATGGTAGTGAAGTGCACCACTATCCTGACTTAGAGACTGCATGATGCATAGGAAAATTTCCCTTCTTCTGATCTTATCGTGCTTTTCTGAATGTCTGATTTCTTGGTGTTATGAGCGTATCTAACATCAATCTTTGTTGTTTTCAGAGAATGGACCCTAGGAGGGCTAATGGTCAGAGGAGAGGAGGAGCAGCTGCTAGGGGTAATCAGGATCCACCCCAGGCTCCAGCTGTAGGAGTGGTCATGCCAGTTAACCCAGCTGGGTTGACCGATGCTGAGGTGAGGGCATCTTTGGGCCAGATGGCACAGGCCATCATAATGCAGGCTCAGGCTATGACTGCCCAAGTCAACCGGCAGGATATTCAGAGGGATAACCCATCGGTTCGCAGCATGGCTAACAGACTGCGAGATTTCACGAGTATGAACCCTCCCATATTCACAGGGGCTAAGACATCAGAGGATCCTCAAGAGTTTGTAGATGAGGTGCATAAGATCCTAGTGGCTATGGGGGTCATTGATATTGAGAAGGCTGAGTTGGCTTCCTATCAGCTCAAGGATGTTGCACAGACTTGGTGCAATATGTGGCAAGATAGCCGTGTCTTAGGTGGAGTGCCAATCACTTGGGAGGTGTTCAGGACAACATTTCTGGAGAGGTTCTTTCCCAGGGATATGAGGGAAGCCAAGGTTGAAGAGTTCATCAAACTTAAACAAGGATCCATGACAGTCAGGGAGTATTCCCTGAAGTTTGTTAAGCTATCCAGGTATATTACTTTCCTTAGTATTTAATAGCAAGATTGAGGAGAGTACTGAGGCTTGTTGAATTATCCAGGTATGCTACTTCCCTGGTTTCGAACAGCAGGGATGAAATGAGTAGGTTTCTCATAGGAATCAATGGAGACCTGGAGGAGAAATGTCGGTCTGCGATGCTCCATGATAATATGGACCTTTCCAGGTTGATGGTGCATGTACATCAGGTGGAGGACAGCCGTAGAAAGAGGGGTATTCGTGATGTTAGGATGCCTAGGCCTCAAGATCAGGAAGGTCCCAGCCACGGAGGCCACAGAAACAACTTTGGCGTCCGTGAGCAGCCAAGGTTTAAGAAGGGACTCTCCCACCAAAGGGAGTCATGTTCATCTAGTGGTCTCTATGATAGGGATTCCGAGTCCAGAGATAAGTGAAACAATGAAGTATATACACCTAAGGAAAGGCAACCTTGCAGGAAGTATGGCAGACAGCATGGAGGAGAGTGTATGATGGGCTATAATGCTTGTTACAGCTGTGGAAAACTGGGACACATGGTGAAGGATTGTCCGAATAGAAGAAGTGAAGAACAAGGGAAGGAGAGAGTTCAGACTAATGGCCCAAATAAAGAGGCTCCCAGGAAGCAATGATTCTTCGTACTCAAGTCTAGGGGTGCATGGGAAGGCACTTCTGATGAAGCCTCGGGTGCGTATCCTTAATTAGCCTTTCATATATTTGACTGTGTATGGTGTTTATGCCCTAGTATGAGGTAATATGTTTGAAGTCATCATGCTGGTTGCTGATTTATATGACTTTTATGTTGACTTATGTTGTATGCTTTGATGAGACTAGTTTAGGGAAGAATTCCTTAGTCTATTAATGTGAAGCTAATAGTAGGTTTCAAGGATGTGTACCATCATGTTAAGATGTGAATCAGATATTCACCCATGGAAGTATTGAAGTACCTACGTATGTGTACATTCTATAGATGACATACTTATTGTTAGCAAAGAGTAGTGTCATTCGGGGACGAATGTTCCTAAGGGGTGGATAATGTAACAACCCTAAAAAAATGAATAAGGTAAATGTTTAAGGTGTCAAGAATGCTTGCGATTAGACCAAGGTTCACACGGATTGATACGCGTAGAACCAGACCTCAGAACCCTTACTACGACCAAGCCAACTAACTTGGGGAGTTAGTTGATCTTGGAAAGGTTGTAACCAACCAAGTACGACTCTCGAAAATGAAGATTTAATCGAAGGAGTCTTTATCGGACTTAAAAAGAAGAAATTTTAAGTTTTGAGGGTCTAAGGGTAAAATGGTCTTTTACCAGGCTAGGGGTAGTATCGTAATTACCCTAAATATATAATTAATTAATTATTTAATAAAGTGGAGGGGCAATTTGGGGAGAGAGAGCCGAAATTGGTCTCTTGAAATGAAGTCTTGCTCCACCCGGGTTCGAACCTAGGTAGGAGCAAGGATTTAATATGACTTTTTTTATTATTGGTGAATTAATTTAATAAATTTATATTAATGTCTGATGTAAAAAGGAAAATCAGATCTTATTATTATTTATTATTTATTTACTTATTAATTAATGTATTTTTTTAAATTGACTAAGTCTTGCCAACTATCCTAGTTTTAAGATGCACTATCTCACACTCTCTCTCTCCCTCAAGCCTAAATCTCTCTCTCTCTCATCAAATTATTTTTCTTGGCTGCAAAAACAGAAGATAAAAACATTAGAAAGCAATCAAAAGTTCTCTAAACTCAAATAACTTACCAAAAAAAATATATACAAGCAAGCAATCTAACTTAGGATACGAAAACTTTGCATCATCTTCTCGACGGGTTTGTGTTGAAGGTTTAGGGGAGGATTTTGGCAGCACTTGGAAGGTGTGGAAAGCTACAACAAGGTATGGGTTTTCTCTCTTGGAATTCTTTCTCCAAGAGGAATTTATTTCTACAAAAGTCGACATATGAAACTAGGGTTGTCCCCTTGAATGTTGAACTCCTTGTCCCTAGTCTCCTTCCGATTTCAATCTAATTAGAAATCATGTTGTTGGTATGGTTGCTGGTAGCTAAGTGTGAAATATGATGTTCCTTGTGATTTTATGTTTGGAAATAACAAGCATGTTCAATGATGTCAACCAAAAATGATGTGGTGCAATGTGTAAAATGTTTGTTGTTGTTCTCCGTTTTGAAGTCTTAAAATGGCTTGTTTGATGATTGGAATTATTGTGCATAAGGTGTGTAAATTGTGATGTTAAATGAAGTGTAAGGTGGCTGATTTGTGTAAAAATCTAAGCTAAAACAACAATGAATCTACACCTAAGAATATGTTAAACGAATCGTGAAAGTACCTCAAAACGAACGTATGAATGCTGTTAAATAAAGGCCAGAAAATTTAATAAAGTTTCCAGCACTTGGTGATGGAATTTTCGGCCATAATACTTAAGGTGGAGAGGTTTAAAAATATATTTAAAATATGTTAGGTCAGTGGGGATTGAACCCAAGACCTCACTACATGAAAGCTGGAAAAAACAAAATGAGAGGTGTGGGATTCGAACCCACAACCTCTTGGCCAAACAAGAGAGTAAGAGGGGAATTTTAAATTAATAAAATAAATGTGGAGAGTGGGGATTGAACCCCCAACCTCTTGAATGGATGAGAGAGTTAGGAGAAAAATAAAGGAGAAAAATAAATATGGAGAGTGGGATTGAACCCACAACCTCTTGAATGGATGAGAGAGTAAGGAGAAAAATAAAGGAGAAAAATAAATGTGGAGAGTGGGGATTGAACCCACAACCTCTTGAATGGATAAGAGAGTTAGGATAAAAATTAAGGAGAAAAATAAATATGGAGAGTGGGGATTGAACCCACAACCTCTTGAATAGATGAGAGAGTTAGGAGGAAAGTAAAGGAAAAATATAAAATGAGGTGAATGGGGATTGAACCCACAACCTCTTGGATAGGTGAGAAAGTCAATAGATAAATTAAGAGAAAAAGAATGATCTTGTGGGGGATTGATCCCACAACCTCCATGCCTTGGACAAAAAATAGAGAAGAAAAAGAGAGGAAATATTATGGGGCTGATGGGGATCGAACTAGGGTCCCCCAAATCTGAAAAATACAAAGGATTAAGTGTTGCCTAAGGGCTTCGAAATTGGGTTCCCTTGCCCAGTTCCGTATTGACACATAAGTCATACGTAAGTAAATATTTAATGAATGCTGCCTCTAAAGATCAAAATCAATATCTTGGCATATCTACAAGATGCAAAATTCTTGTACCACATAATCTTGGGTAAACATGAATCACTTAGACAAACTATGAATGAAGCCTCATGGCTTGTATGTATAGACACATAAGTCTAACATACGTTCAAAAGTAAGTGAACCTAAGATTTATGAAATGAGATGATGAACCCTAGAAGGGTTAAGTATGAGTTTAACATACACTAAATGGCCAAGTGCATTGACATATGATGAGATGAACAATGAAATGATGAAATGAACAATGAAATAATGAAACCCTAGAAGGGTTAAGTGAGGGTGTGAAACACACCAAATGGCCAAGTACATTGGCATATGATGAAATGAACATTTACGTAATAAGAGGTGAATAACTATGAAAAGTAAAGGTGCTAATGATGATGAATGTGGTGACAAAATGATATGAGACTAATGTAAATGATGTGAGCAATATCAAATGAGCCTAAGTAAATGTTACCAATACGTACTCACCTATGAGAGTGTAAGATAATGAAGAGACCAGTCTCTATGAACACTCTAATGAGAGTATTGAGCTTAACAAACTCAATACGAATGATGAGATGAGAAATCATCTAATAATCTATGATGTCCTCATACTAGAAGCCAGCTTCCATGATGTATGAGATGAATGTAATGGAACTTTATACTAAGCACCGATAGACTAGCTATGAGCGGTGACGCCTTCTTTCGGGAAGGGCGGAGGTTCACGTAACTCTCATGAGATGAGACTGTCCGGCATGCCGGGTATGAGTCTCCTTATATCTCCTAGTCTTCGAAGCTATACTGCCAATATAGGGATCTAGCGGGGTTAAATTCCCATGTATGCTAGCATGTTTTTGGGTCACCTTGGCCATTGATTCCACCTCTTTTCGGTGTGGGGGAGACACTGGATTTCATGATGCTCACATGATCTATGTCGGTTAAAGTTAAAGTTCCCAATGAATTAATGAGGTCAGCCTCAAATGATGCACATAATGAAATGAATGATACCAAAAGTGTTAGGATAGGATAATCAAAAGGTGAGTTAGATTCAAGTAATGACATTAGGTCATTCTTGGTCATTGCACAACGAACCTAATGAAAGTCTTAAACTACATCCTAGGTATAACTGGTGTTTACACTGGTCTATGAATGAAATGAAATGGAGTACGTATGAATGAACTAAGCAGACTCTGTGTTTGCTAATGAATACTCCCTTGTTGAGGTCTCATCTGTTGAGCCCTCATTTCTGGAAGGTCTTAATGTTAAGTCCATCATTCCAAGGTCTCATGGCATATGAGTGAATGACAATAAAAAAAGTTATGTGCTACATGCAAAAAGGTGGTGTATGCTATATGATATGTGCTATGTGTAAGTGTTATGTGCTGTGTGCAAATATGAAAAGTATGATGATGTATGTTATTCTCATGGCATAACTTTCCTATTTCAAATCTGGAAAGCCCACTGACTTTCCTAATCCAAATTTGGAAAGCTCATTGACTTTCCTAATCCAAATTTGGAAACTTTTCTAATTTCAATTTGCCAAGTCCACTGACTTGACTTCCAAAAATCATGTTGTTAGGAAAGAGCTATTCTTTCTCATGCATGTCCCTGGTGTGTGCTTGCATATACCCATAATTAGTACAAGTGTGTACTAAACCTATACAAGCTCTACTATTTTAGGTGCAGCCACAGGTGGACGATAGAGCTACAAGATCATCTCTGCAGTTATCCGGACGTCCAGCATTCATCCGGTTTGGTAGGTCCTCATGTTTTTGAGGATGCTACTGTTTTATATTCTAGCTTAGTTTTACAGTTGAGCTAGTGGAGCATGTTCCACTAGCGTTGCTTTCCTATTTTATTCAGACTATGTATTGGTGCCATTTTGGCAATTATACTCTTAATAAGAATTGAACTATTTCTTTCAGTTGCTTACCTCTTTATGTTAGATGGTTGATGGTGAACAATTACGTATTAATGAGAATCTTTTTATAAGTATGTTAAGAAACAAAAAGTTTCAAATTTTCCACTAAAATTAACCTAGATGAAGTAAGAATGACGTAAGTAGGCTTGTCTACGACCTTTGAGAGGTCAACGACGCCGGTCTCATCTGGGGTCTAGATTCCGGTCGTGACCGTTATATTGGCCTCAGCCTCCCACGTGGCACCCTCAACAAGATGATTTATCCATAATACCTTCACTGTGGCAATCACCTTGTTCCTCAGCCGCTTGACCTGTCTGTCTAAGATCTCAACAGGTACCTCCTTATAAGACAAGTCTTCACCAACCCCCAAACCTTCAACAGGTAAGATTGATGTTGGATCACCTAGGCACTTCTTCAACATAGAGACATGAAAGACTGGATGAACAGAAGCTAGCTCTGCAGGCAATGCTAACTCATAGGACACCTCACCCACACGCTGTAAGATCTCATATGGCCCAACATACCTCAGACTCAGCTTCCCTTTTCTACCAAATCTCATCACCCCTTTCATAGGCGACATTTTCAAGTAAACCTGGTCACCAACATCAAACTCTAAGGTCCGCTTTCTGTTATCAGCATATGACTTCTGCCGACTGTAAGCACTAGTCAACCTGTCCCTAATCACTCTGAACTTCTCTAAGGCCTCATGAATGATCTACGGACCCAAAATGGATGACTCTCCAACCTCAAACCACCCAATGGAGATCTACACCTCCTACCATACAGTGCCTCAAACGGTGCCATCCCAATGCTGGAGTGATAGCTATTATTATACGAAAACTCTATCAAAGGTAGATGGTTATCCTAGTTACCTCTGAAGTGGATCACACACGCTCTCAACATATCCTCCAATGTCTGTATGGTGTGCTCTGCCTGCCCATTTGTCTGAGGGTGAAAGGCAGTGCTAAGCTTCACCTACGTGCCGAAGCTCTTTTGGAAAGATCTCCAGAAATGAGAACTAAACTGAGCTCCTCTGTCTGAAATAATAGACAAGGGAATCCCATTCCATCTCACAATATCATCAATGTAGAGTCTCGCATAATCCTCGGCTCTGTAAGTAGACTTCACAGGGATAAAATGGACAGACTTAGTCAACCTGTCCACAATAACCCATATGGAGTCATGCTGACTCCTAGTCCTCGGAAGACCAACCACGAAGTCTATATTAATGGCCTCCCACTTCCAAGTCGGAACCTCAATAATCTGAGTCAGACCACCAGGCTTAAGATGCTATGCCTTAACCTGTTGACAATTAGGACACCTGGCCACATATTCTGAAATGTCATTCCTCATGCCATCCCACCAATAAATCTACTTAAGATCATGATACATCTTGGTAGAACCTGGATGTATGGAATATCTGGAACCATGACCCTCTGCAATAATCCTGGTCCGCAAATCATCCACATCTGACACACACAGCCTGTCCTGGTACCTAAGTATGTCATCACCTCCCAAAGTGAAAGACTCATTCATCTTCATCAGCACTGAGTCCTTCAGCTCCATCACACAGGATCTAGATGCTGACCCTCCTTGACTTCAACTACCAAGGATGATTCAGAACTAGGATGAACTGAAACATCCCCATTAGTGGAGTCAACCAAATGCACACCCAGTCTGGCCAGTCTGTGTACATCTTTCACCAGCTCCTTCTTCTCATCCTCAACGTGGGCTGTACTTCCCATGCTTATCCTGCTCAAAGCATCAGCTACAACATTAGCCTTACCTGGATGGTCGTGCACATTCATGTCATAATCCTTCAACAGCTCCAACCATCTCCCTGACGTAGATTCAACTCCCTCTGTGTGAACACGTACTAGAGACTCTTATGGTCTGTGAACACGTCCACATACACTCCATACAGATAATGCCTCTAGAGCTTCAGTGCAAACACCACAGCTGCCAACTCCAGGTCATGAGTGGGATAATTCTTCTCATGAACCTAGAGTTGTCTGGATGCATAGACTATCACCTTACCAACCTGCATAAGAACACAACCCAAACCAACCCTAGATGCATCACAATAAGCAGTGTAATTCTCACCACACTTAGGCAAAGTAAGCACCGGGGCTGAAGTGAGTCTGTCCTTGAGCTCTTGGAAACTCTTCTCACAAGTCTCCGTCCATTCAAACTTGGCTTTCTTCTTAGTCAAAGCTGTCAATGGGGCAGCAATGGAAGAAAAGCCCTCCATAAACCTGCGGTAGTAACCATCCAATCCCAAAAAGCTACGGATGTCAGTGGGAGTAAGAGGCTTTGGCCAGTTCTTCACAGCCTCAGTCTTCCTCGAATCCACCTCCACGCCCTGATCGGACACAACATGACCCAGGAAGGTCACTGATCTCAGCCAGAATTCACATTTGCTTAATTTGGTATACAACTGATGCTGTCTAAGTACCTGCAAGGTTAGTCTCAAATGTTGTTCATGCTCTTCCTTGGTCTTATAGTAGATGAGAATGTCATCAATGAATACTATGACGAAAGAGTCAAGGTATTCACGGAAGACCCTGTTCATGAAATCCATAAATACAGCAGGTGCATTCGTGAGACCAAATGACATGACTAGAAACTCATAGTGACCATAGTGGCTACGAAAGGGTGTCTTTGGGATATCTCCATCCCTAACCCTATGCTAATGATACCCTGAACGAAGATCAATCATAGAGAAGAAACTATACCCTTGGAGCTGATCAAACAAATCATATATTCTGGGGAGTGGATACTTATTCTTTATAATGACTTTGTTGAGCTGCTGATAATCGATACACATTCTAAGGGTCCCATCTTTCTACTTTACAAACAACACTGGAGCACCCCAAGGGGATATGCTCGGCTGAATGAAACCCTTGTCAGTGAGATCTTTTAACTGCAGCTTCAACTCTTTGAGTTCAGCTGGAGCCATTCTGTAAGGAGGAATTGAGATTGGTTTAGTATCGGGTTCTAAATCGATACCAAAGTCAATCTCTCGAAGGGGAGGGACTCCAGGAAAATCATCAGGAAACACATCTAAGAACTCATTCACTACAGGTACTGAGTCTATGGAAGGAATGTCATGATCTAAATCATTAACACTCACAAGATGACACAATAACCCCTTGGACATCATTTTATTGGCCTTAAGGTTAGAAATCAAGGGGTTAGGACGACTCGAATTGTACCCCTCCCAGACTAACTCTTCTTCATTAGGAAAGCGAAATCTCACCACTCTACTACGACAGTCCAAGCAAGCATAACAACTGTGAAGCCAATCCATGCCAAGAATAACATCAAAATCATGCATGGGTAACTCAACCAAGTTTGCACACATAGTTTTACCACTCACAACTATTGGGCAATCCTTGTATACTCTATCAGTTCTTACATTCTCTCCTAAAGGTGTACTAACCACTATAGGATCATCCAGAACTTCAGGCAATATCTCAAAAGTAAATACAAGCAGAGGAGTTACAAAGGAAAGTGTAGACCCTGGATCAAGTAAAGCATAAACAGAAGTTGAGAACACTTGCAGCATACCTGTGACCACATCATCGGACTTCTCCTGCTACTCCCTGCCCTTCAGGGCATAGAACCTGTTCCTCTTAGGAGGCTCGGCTGCTGCTGCACCCTGTGGATTTGGCCTAGGCTTAGCATTACCTCCAGCCTGAACTCTGTTCTGTTGACAGTTTCTGATCATGTGTCCACTCTTACCACAACCGAAGCAGGCATTAGTGCCCTTTGTGCACTCTCTACTATGAGCTCGGCCACATTTAGCACAATTCTTCTTAGAACGCTGCATCTCACCTCCATTGCCCTTCTTGGGCTCAGGTCTGCCTCCTCTAGGTAGAGCACTCCTCTGAGGATTAGAATTCCCAGAACTCTGTTGCCCCTTTTTGAACCTTAGCTGCTCACGGACGCCAAAGTTGTTCCGGTGGCCTCCATGACTGGGACCTTCCTGATCTTGAGGCCTAGGCCTCCTAGCATCACGAACACCTCTCTTTTTGCAGTTGTCCTCTACCTGCTGGACATGCACCATCAACCTGGAAAGATCCATATTATCATGGAGCATCGCAGATCGACACTCTTCCTCCAGGTCTCCATTGATTCCTGTGAGGAACCTACTCATCTCATCCCTGCTATTATAAACCAGGAAAGTAGCATACCTGGATGATTTCAACAAAGTTCAATATTCCTCCTCATTCTTGCTATTAAATACTAGGGAAAATAACATACATTGACAGCTTAAAAAACATCAGGGAATACTCCCTGACTGTCATAGAGCCTTTTTTAAGGTTGATGAATTCCTCAACCTTGGCCTCCCTCATCTCCCTGGGGAAGAATCTCTCCAGAAATGCTGTCTTGAACACCTCCCATGTGACTGGCACTCCACCTAAGACACAGCTATCTTGCCACATCTTGCACCAAGTTTGTGCAACATCCTTGAGCTGATAGGAAGCCAGCTCAACCTTCTCAATATCAGTGGCCCCCATAGCCACCAGGATCTTATGCACCTCATCCACAAACTCGTGGGGATCCTCTGCAGTCCTAGACCCTGTGAAAATAGGAGGATTCATCCTCGTGAAATCCCTCAGCCTATCAGCCATGCTACGAACCGGTGGGTTCTCCCTCTGAACATCCTGCCGGTTTACCTGGGCAGTCATAGCCTGATCCTGCATAGTAATGGCCTGTGCCATCTGAGACAGAGATGCCCTCACTTCAGCATCAGTCAACCCAGCTGGGTTAATTGGCACAGCCACTCCTTCAGCTGGAGCCTGGGGTGGAACTCGGTTGCCCCCAGCAGCTGCTCCTCTTATCCTCTAACCAATAGCCTTCCTAGGGTTCATTCTCTTAAAACAACAAAAATTAATGTTAGATACGCTCATAACACCAAGAAATCAGACATTCGGAAAAACACGATAAGATCAGAAGAAGGGAAATTTTCCTACGAATCATGCAGTCTCTAATTCAGGATAGTGGTGCACTTCACTACCATGACTTAGAAACTACTAAATGTGGTCGATGTGAACTTATTATTTTCGGAATTTAACCTAGGGCTCTGATACCAACTTTGTCACGACCGGAATCTAGACCCCAGATGAGACCGGCGTCGTTGACCTCTCAGAGGTCGCAGACAAGCCTACTTATGTCATTCATACTTCATCTAGGTTAATTTTAGCGGAAAATTTAAAACTTTTTGTTTCCTTAATATACTTGTTAAACATTCTTATCATTTCACAAATTGTTCGCCATCAACCATTTAACATTATAAGATAAGCAACTGAAAGAAATAAATCAATAAGTATTAAGTGTATAATTGCCGAAATGGCATCAATACAAAGTCTGAATAAAAACAGGAAAGAAACGCTAGTGGAACATGCTCCACTAGATCAACTCTAAAACTACGCTAGAAGGTAAAACAGTAGTATCCTCGAAAGCATGAGGACCTACCAAACTCCGTATGAATGCTGACGTTTGGATACCTGCAACGACGATCCTGTAGCTCTATCGTCCACCTGTGCCTGTGCCTAAAATAGTAAAGTTTGTAGGGGTTAGTACACACTTGTACTAAGTATGGGTATATGCAAGCACACACCACGGACATGCATGAGAAAGAATAGCTCTTTCCTAACAACATGATTTTTGGAAGTCAGGTCAGTGGACTTGCCAAATTGAGATTAGGAAAGTTAGTGAACTTTCCAAATTGGGTTAGGAAAGGTCATGCCAGGATCGTAACATGCATCATTATAAATATCGTATTGTACACAGCACATAATATCTTCATATAGGACATATCATAGCACATAACTGGTAACACATAGCTTCTTTCGTATCATTCATTCATATGCCATGAGACCTTGGAATCATGGACTTAACATTAAGACTTTCCAAAATGAGGGCTCAACATATGGGACCTCAACTAGGGAGTCTTCATTAGCAAACACAGAGTCTGCTTCATTCATTCATCCGTACTTTATTTCATTTCATTCATAGGCCAGTGTGAACACCAGTTATACCTAGGGTGTAATTTAAGACTTTCATCGGGTTTGTTGTGCAATGATCAAGAATAACCTAGTGTTATTACTTGAGTCTAGCTCACCTCTTGATTATCTTATCCTAACACCTTTGGTACCATTCATTTCATTATGTGCTTCTCATTCATTGGGAAATTTAACTTTAACCGACATAGATCATGTGAGCATCCTGAAATCCAGTGTCTCCCCCATACCGAAAAGAGGTGGAATCACCGGCCAAGGTGACCCAAAAACATGCTAGCGTACATCAGAGTTTAACCCCGCCAGATCCCTACATTGGCAGTATAGGTTCGAAGACTAGGAGATATAAGGAGACCCATACTCGGCAAGACAGACAGTCTCATCTCATGAGAGTTACGTGAACCTCCGCCCTTCCCAAAAAAAGGCATCACCGCTCATAACTAGCCTATCGGTGCTCAGTATAAAGTTCCATTACGTTCAACTCATACGTCTCGGAAGTTTACTTCTAGTATGAGAACAGTGTATCTCATTAGATGATTTCTCATCTCATCATTAATATTAAGTGTATTAAGCTTAATACTTTCATTAGAGTGTTCATAGATACTGGTCTCTTTATTATCTTACACTCTCATTGGTGAGTACGTATTGGTAACATTTATTTAGGCTCATTTGAGATTGCTCTCATCATATTCATTAGCCTCATATCATATTATCACCACATTCTTCATTATTGGCACCTTTGCTTTTCATAGTTACTCACCTCTTATTACGTGAATGCTTATTTTATCATTTCATAGTTTATCTCATCATATGCCAATACACTTGGCCACTTAGTGTATCTTACACTCATACTTAACCCTCGTAGGGTTCATCATTTCATTACATACATCTTATGTTCACTTGCTTTTGGATGTGTGTTAGACTTGTGTGTCCATACATACAAGCCATGGGGCTTCATTCATAATTCGTTAAATGATTCTCACTTTCCTAAGATTATGTAGTACAAGACTTATGTATCTTGTATATATGCCAAGATCTAAAAACTTTTTTATCTAAGTAGATGGAATCATTCTTGGATATTTTACTCACGTATGACTTATGCATCAATACGAAATTTTGGGCAAGGGAACCCAAATCTTGAATCACTAGGATACCATTTATATTTTTCATTAATTTTATTTATAATATTCATAACATTAGACTCTAAATTAGATCTCAACATTTATATTGAAAGATAAATTTTCTATTTTAATTTCACTCTTAATTAACCAAAGGGTTGGGGGTTCGATCCCCCACAACCTCTTTAATTTTAATTTAACAAAATTTACTGCAATGGGAAGGTTGTGGGTTCAAACCCCCACAGCCCCCCCCCCCTTATTTTCGTCTGAATTTCACTGAGTAGGCCGTGAGGTGATGGGTTCGAACCCGCACAACCCCTCTATCCTTATTATTATTATTTTTTTAAATCCCTTTCCTTCGCGCGTACTGCGAGGTCGTGTGTTTGAATCCCACGCCTCCTATTTAGTTTTTCTTTTCTTTTCGCGAATGCAGGAGCTGGGTCGCGAGTTTGATTCCCCCAGCTCCCCTTTTATTTTTCTTTACTATTTCGCGAATGCATAGCTGGGTCGCGAGTTCGATCCCTCCCCAGCCCCCCCCCCCCTTTTTTTCTGTTCTTTTTGCGAATCCACAAGGCTAGATTTGAATCCCCTTAGACCCGCCTTCTTTTCCCTATTTTTGCGAAGAACAGCAGCCAAGGATCGATTCCGCCCATCCCCATTTCCTTATTCCTTTTCGTGAAATCAGTGACTAAATAGTGAGGTCACACGTTCGAAACCTGGTGGTCTCACCTCTTTAAAAATGTATAAATTTCCAGATTTCTGGGTTCAACTTTTAGCCTAAAATAGGAAGGCATAGTTGCTGGAAATTTTCATCATTCCTCAACTCATTTTCATCAATGTTTTCACATAATTTTAAAGGTACTTTCATAAGTCATTTAAACACATTCTTAAACGTATCTTTCATGGATTCATTTGGCTAAAGATTATTACTCAATCAACCATATTTCGTTAAAATGAACATCCCATTGTACACATACTTTACACATAAAATACAGAAGAAAAAAATATGTCTCAAACGACCCCAAAACAGTGGCTAAAGCCACTGCCCACGAGCACACATACACACCAACTTTTTGGTCACACTTTGAATATCTTTTTCGTAATTTCCCTCACATAAACATGTTCACATTTAATATAAACACGTCAATCATGCCTAAATCTAGAAGCACAACATACCCATCCTACGAATTCGTTTGGGAGCTAAGGACAAGGACATACAAAGGGGAACAACCTTAGTTTCAAGAGTTTAAGAAACTTTCGAAGGAAAGTACTCTTGCAGAAAGAATTCCAGGAGAGAAACCCATACCTTTTGAAGTTGTTCAAGCTTAAAGTTGCTGCCCAGAAACTCCTCTTACCACGCCCAATTCACCCAAAGTTCCACCACCAATTCGACGGAAATCTCTCTTGTCTTAACGCTTTAGATTTCCTTGCTTTTTCTTAAAACTTTTTGTGAGTTTTTCTTTCAAGTGTGAAGAACAATTGTTATTGAATTGTTCTTGAGCTTTTTAGGTAGTCTGAGCGTGAGAGATTGAGAGTTGGGATCGTGGGAGAGGGTTGAGAAACGTGAGGGAGGGTGTTGTTTTAGGATTAGGAGACTAAATTCAAGACTTAGTCAAAATAGGATTTAATTAACTTAATAAAAATCTGATTTATTTTAATTAATACATGAAAGGACCATTTTATCCATAATGAATAAATTTTAATTGATGATAAAATCATCAATTTCTTGCTCCTAGTGGGGCTCGAACCCGAGTGGCAACCCATTTGCGAAATGGGTCACTCGGGGTCGCCCCAAATTTGAAAATCTCTTTTAATTAAATTAATTAATTAATTTACTAATTCCTCAGGGTAATTACAATATTACCCTTGGCTTGGAAATGACCATTTTACCCCTGGACCCTCAAAACTTAATTTTTTTTCTTTTAAAACCGGTAAAGACTCCTTCGATTAAATCTTAGTTTTCGAGAGCCTTACTTGGTTGGTTTCAACCTTTCCAAGCCCAACTAACTCCCCAAGTCCGTTGACTTGGTCCTAGTAAGGGTTCTAAGGTCTGATTCTACGCGTATCAATCCGTGTGAACCTTGGTTTAATCGTAAGCATTCTTGACACTCTTAGTCTTGATCCTATTCATTTCTATGGTTCTTACAACAACATCCACTAACTATGTCTAAGACTAAGTCTAGACTAAAACTGTAGCATCCTCGAAATCATGAGGACCTACCAAATGATTTGGAGAAACGCTGAAGTCCAAACCGCTGCAAGTGTCGTCAACCTGTCCTCTGACCTGCACCTATAAAAATAGTAAATAGTAGGGGGTTAGTACACCACTTGTACTAAGTATGGGTGTATGCACACATAAACATAAAGCTATGCATGATCAATGCAAGCTCTTCCTAAGCAACATGCCATTTCTGGAAAGTCTAGTCAGTAGACTTTCCTAATTCGTTAGTTGTGAATTATGGTATGAATATGATGTATTTTAATGCATTGCATACAACTCATTTCTTATATGATTACAAGACATTAGTATCATCAAAATAAATTTAGAACCATTCGGGCGAAGATTTGAATTTTTGATCCTCTAGGCCGAGAGCTCCTCTTTGTACACTTAGATTATTTTTCAGTCTTTTTCTTCTTCTTGTTGTGTAGTTCAATAACTCCTTTGGTCCTATGTTTTACTTACAAGTGCAATTATTCATTGTAGTTCCAGACCCACAATGAATCAAGTAAGTAATTCAAGAGATTAAGGTAATGACTTAACTACAATTTGGGGCATGAATCTATTTATAAGTCAATACTTATTGACTATACTCATTATTTAGTTGATTGCATAATGTGCATAGATCTTGGGGAATATCATTAAAGCTGATGATCTTTCTTACTTTGGGCATGAATTCTATACAAACCAATCTTTAGTGACTATTCCTATTATTGTATTATTGGCCTAATGTAAGAAGTCATTGTAAGCCAATCTTATTTGGCTAATATCATTTGCCAATTATATAAAATCATTATAAGCCAATTTATTTGGCTTTATCATTTTCATAACATGAGGATTCATTATTAGTTATTCCCTTTACTTATTGTAAACTTTATTGGACACGATTTGACTATCATTACAACAAGTTATTCATTATATCAAGTAATCATTACGTTTCATAAGCCATTCTCTATTGGTTATGCCATTGATTTCGTTACTTTCATGTTTTATATATTATACATTTCATATACACGGGACCTTGGAATCGTTGATATAGCAATAAGACATCTCAAGTGAGGACCCAACATATGGGACCTCAACCCGAAGGCCTTCCTTAGCAAACACAGAGTCTGCTTCATTCGTTCATTCGTACTTCACATTATTCATTTCATTCATTCGTAGGCTGATGTAAACACCAGCTATACCTAGGATGAAGTTTAAGACTCTCATCGGTATAATGAAGTGCAATTACCAAGAATGACCTAATGTCATTACTTGAATCTGATTTCACCTCCTGATTGTCTTGCACAAACACCTTTGGTATCGTTCATTTTATTATCTTTCATACTTTGAGGAACTCCAATATTAACCGACATAGATCATGTGAGCATCATGAAATCCGGTTTCTTCCCCACACCTCAAAGAGGTGGAGTCACTGGCCAAGGTGAAACCAAAATGTGGTAGCGAATATAGGGAACTAAACCCTGCTAGATCCCTATATTGGCAGTATAGGTTCAAAGACTAGGAGATATAAGGAGACCCATACTCGGCATGCCGGACAGTCTCATCTCATGAGAGTTACGTGAACCTCCGCCCTTCCCGAAGGAAGGCATCACCACTCATAGCTAGCTATCGGTGCTCAGTATAAAGTTCCATTACATTCAACTCATACATCATGGAAGCTGGCTTCTAGCATGAGGACATCATAGCTCATTAGATGATTTCTCATCTCATCATTAGTATTAAGTGTGAATTGTCCTTAAACTTACATATAGAGTATGATTGAGACTTATTTACTCTTTTGATGACTTGTCATCCTTACTTTACATTGATGAAATGTGAATTGTCCTTACATATCATCCTTACTTTACATTGATGAATGTGAATTGTCCTTACATATCATCCTTACTTTACATTGATTAATGTGAATTGTCCTTACATATCATCCTTTGGTGTTAATGAGACTGGTCTCACACATTCTAACGCTTTCATACGTGAGTATTCTTTTAACATAGTAGCTTAGGTGTAAGTGAGACTTGTCTCACTTCCTTTAACACCCCATTCTGGTCACTTACTTAATATAGACCCCTTTAATTATGTTATAACTCACGTTACTTACTTACTTTAGTGTAGTAGATTCATATCATCATTTATGAACGATAAGCAGTTCATTCAATGAGTTTTATGAGTTCATATGTAATTGTTTTAGAACATGTTGGGAGTTGTCCCAATGAATGGTATGCTCTTGGTTATGGATTCATTGAATTACTTTTGATGTGCTTATTCATTTGGCATTCAAGCATTTTAATCATATAAGATAATATAGGGTATGTTGGTACTTGTCCCATTGATTGACATACCCTTAGTATGGATTCATTTTGTTCTGTTGGTCATGCTTATTTTGACATTACATTATATTAGGCATATAATATTGGTGTAAATTTAGTATTGGCCTAGAAAATTTGGAAATGACTTCATAGCCAATTTATTGGCACAAGTCAAACATTCATTCAAATATAGTTTCATGAGATTCTCATTAGCCAATTTTTCCATCATTATTTAAGAGCAATAATGTAAGACAATTCCATTCAACTTTTGGGCAAGACATTGTTAGCCATTTTATTGGCATACGATTAGTATTGGCATAAACAATTGGGCATAGATTTCATAACCATCTTTGTTGGCATAAGCCAATTTTACATTCGTTCATGTTTAGTTTGGTATATATACATATATTGTTCATTAGCCAATCTTTCAATTATTTAAAGATTACATTATAGACAATCCCATTTAAATTTTGAAGAATGTACTATTAGTCATTTTATTGGCATAAGCCAAACATTCACTCAAATTATGATTTCATGGAGATCTTTTTAGCCAACCTTATAACATAACTTTAGGCATAACGTTTTTAAACATCTTGGACAACATCATATTAGAATTTGATGAATATATCATCTTCATAACGTCATATTAACATCAAGCATTCACAACAGACTGTAACATCTTCATACATAACATTTTCGGACATATTTTTAACATAGTATCATTCTTTTAATTCACATAATAACACTTAGCATAAAATGAGTCCAATTAATAGGTTCTCAATAATTATTTAATAAAAAAAAACCATATACATTAAGATAAGTCAGCACCACATACCAACAACATGATTTCTAACCTATTCAACATTGAAATCGTAACAAGGATACTAGGGAAACGAGTTCGACAAGAACGACGGGAAACAACCCTAGTTTTCAAGATCTTTCAATCATTTGAAAGAAAGTTCTCTTGGAGAAAGAAGTCCAGGAGAGAAACCCATACCTTATGTAGAACTTAATCTACTAAGACCACCTTGAACGAAACCTTGACGAAACCTTGAAATTGCCCTAGAGAAATCGATAAATTTTTCAGTTTTTCTTTCTTTCGTTGCTTGCTGTTTTTACGTTGCTTTTTCTATGAGTTTGAACGTGCTTTTTAGGTTTAAGAACTGATATTGAATTATAAAACTTAGGTTTAATAAGTTAATTTAATAAACTAATTAACCAATTACAAAAAGGCCCCTCCTAAGTTGACTAAACATAGGAGAACATAACACTTAGTCAAATCTGGAAATTGGTGCTGACTATAGTTTTTGTCAACATTTTGAATTTATATGTCACGACTGGAATCTAGAATCCAGACGAGACCGGCGTCGTTGACCTCTCAGAGGTCGCAGACAAGCCTACTTACGTCATTCTTACTTTACATAGGTTAATTTTAGCGGAAAATTTGAAACTGTTTGTTTCTAAACATTACTTACTAAACATTTCTAATAAATTCGTAATTCGTTCAACATCAACCATCTAAACATTAAGAGATAATCAAATGAAAGAAATAGTTCAATAATATAATCGTATAATTTCCAAAATGGCACCCATACATAGTCTGAATAAAATAAGAAAGAAACGCTAGTGGAACATACTCCACTAGCTCAACTCCTAAACTAAGCTGGAACATAAACAGTAGCATCCTCGAAATCATGAGGACCTACCAAAAACCAGATGAATGCTGGACGTCCGGATAACTGCAACGATGATCCTGTAGCTCTACCGTCCACCTGTGCCTCCACCTAAAATAGTAGAGTTTGTATAGGGTTAGTACACACTTGTACTAAGTATGGGTATATGCAAGCACACACCAAGGACATGCATGAGAAAGAATAGCTCTTTCCTACCAACATGATTTTTGGAAGTCAAGTCAGCGGACTTGCCAAATTGAGATTAGGAATGTTTCCAAATTTGGATTAGGAAAGTAAGTGAGCTTTCCAAATTTGGATTAGGAAAGTGATACCATGAGAATAACATACATCATCATACTTTTCACATTTGCACACAACACATAACATTTACACATAGCACATATCAAATAGCATGCAGTATATTTAACATGTAGCACATAACTTCTTTCATATCATTTATTCATATGCCATGAGACCTTAGAATCATGGACTTGACATTAAGACATCCCAGAAATGAGGGCTCAACATATGGGACCTCAACCAGGGAGTCTTCATTAGCAAACACAGAGTCTGCTTCATTCATTCATACGTACTTCATTTCATTTCGTTCATAGTCCAGTGTAACCACCGGTTATACCTAGGATGTAGTTTAAGACTTTAATTAGGTTCGTTGTGCAATGACCAAGAATGACCTAATGTCATCACTTGAATCTAACTCACCTTTTGATTATCCTATCCTAACACCTTTGGTATCATTCATTTCATTGTGTGCATCATTTGAGGCTGGCCTCATTCATTCATTGGGAACTTTAACTTTAACCGACATATATCATATGAGCATTATGAAATCCAGTGTCTCCCCCACACCGAAAAGAGGTGGAGTCACCGGCCAAAGTGATCCAATAACATGCTAGCGTACATGGGAATTTAACCCCGCCAGATCCCTATATTGGCAGTATAGGTTCAAAGACTAGGAGATATAAGGAGACCCATACCCGGCAAGACGGACAGTCTCATCTCATGAGAGTTACGTGAACCTCCGCCCTTCCCGAAAGAAGGCATCACCACTCATAGCTAGTCTATCGGTGCTCAGTATAAAGTTCCATTTCATTCATCTCATACGTCATGGAAGCTAGCTTCTAGTATGAGGACATCATAGCTCATTAGATGATTTCTCATCTCATCATTTGTATTGAGTGTGTTAAGTTCAATACTCTCATTAGAGTGTTCATAGAGACTTGTCTCTTCATTATCTTACACTCTCATAGGTGAGTACGTGTTGGTAACATTTACTTAGGCTCATTTGAGATTACTCTTATTATTTACATTAGCCTCATGTCATGTTTTCACCTCATTCATTATCATTAGCATCTTTGCTTTTCATAGTTACTCACCTCTTATTATGTGAATGTTATTTCATCATTTCATTATTCATCTCATCATATGCCAATGCACTTGGCCATTTAGTGTATTTACGCTCATACCTAACCCTTCTAGGGTTCATTATTTCATTTCATACATCTTAGGTTCACTTACTTTTTATCGTATGCTAGACTTATGAGTCTATCCACACAAGCCATGAGGCTTCATTCGTAGTTCGTTAAGTAACTCTTACATTCCTAAGATTATGTAGTACAAGACTTATGTATGTTGTAGTTATGCCAAGATCTTGAATTAGATCTAAGTAGGTGGCATTATTCTTATACGTTTTGTTCACGTATGATTTATGTATCAATACGGAAGGTTGGGCAAGGAATCCCAAGTCTTGAATCAATTGAATGTCATTTACATTATTAATAGATTTTACACTAATAGTCATGACATTTTAACTCTAAGTCAAAACACAATGTTTACATTGAAGGTTCACTTTTCTACCAAAAATCTCTCTTGTGTTGGCCGAGGGGTTGGGGGTTCAAGCCCTCACAACCCCATTTTCGTTTTTCTTTAATATGTTTCGGTTCATGTGAGGCTTTGGGACCCGAGGTCGAGTCCCCTTAGCCACACTAAATTATCTTTTAATTTCCTCTCCCTTCCATTCGCTTAGGCCGAGAGGTTGTCGGTTCGAACCCCCACAACCTCTTTATTTTATTCTCCTTTTTGAAAGTTGACTTATTTGAGTTGACTGTGAGGTTGTGGGGTCCCCACAACCTCATTTTATTTTTTATATTTATCTCCCTCATCCGCATAGAGGTCGTGGGTTCAAATCCCATGCCTCTAAAAAATTTTCTTTATTTTTCCTTTTACTTGGTTTCTAACCGAGAGGGTGTGGGTTCGAATCCCACCCCTCTCATTTCTTATTTCCTTTTTCTTCACACTTAGTTCCCAGCCAAGGCAGGTTCGAATCCCCCTCACCGCACGAATTGTCTTCTTCTTTATTTATATTTTTTTTTTTTTAAAGGGGTGAGGTCTTGGGTTCGACCCTCAAAGACCTCACCAAATCTTCCTTATTTTTCTTGGCATTTTAAACATCTTAATTTGGCAGAGATATATCAACAAAATGCTGGAAATTCAAAGTAACTTCTTTACTCATTTTTATCTCCATTTGTTAGTAGATTCATAGGACAATACATAGTTCGTTTGGTACGTTCTTTAATACAATTTTTCACGAATTCTTAACCAAAATGTTTACTCCTCAATTCAGCCACACTTCATGTCACATAAACATCACATTTTACTTCAATTAGTGTACATAAAACAACCAACAAAATATTAACAAAATCAAGCCCCTAGGCCGAGACTCGACATGCCATACACATTTTGTTTTTCTTAATTCGAACACACACATGGTTGTATTTTCATGAATTAACATACATCCAATACATTAACATTAAGAACAAACATCACATAATCATAAGTCTACCAGCATTCATACCAACCTACATTCGTTGGGAGCTAATGACAGGGACATGCAATAGGGGAATCAACCTTAGTTTTTGAGCCGAATATACTGAGTCCTAGGGGTCTCTTGGGAAAGGGACCAAGAGTAAGAAAACCCATACCTTTGTTTTCTTGTTAAATGTTCAAAATTCTGCCCAAGAACTCCTCCACAAATCAGTCCACACACCCAAAGTCACACCTCACCCGACTAGCGTAGTAGTTCTGCTTAACGTTACCAGATTATTTTCTCTTTGAGTTTCTATCTTTCAAGTTCTTGATGAACTTTTGCCTTTACTTTATTTTTCTTTTGCTGATTGTTTTCTCATGTTTTCAGCCAAGAAAAAGAGAGTGAAAGAGAGAAAGAAATCGTGCAAAGAGAGTGGGGAAAAGGGAGATAGAATTCTAGTAGAAGTAGGACTTTGTGGGTTTGAATTAGTCAACTCAATAATTAATAAAAATTAATAAAAATCTGATTTCTTTTTCCTAAATCAGCTAATATTAATTATTTATTAAAGGCTAAGTTAACACATTAAAATGAAAGCAAGTTTAATCTTGCTTCTAGTGGGGTTCGAACCCGGGTGACCCCATTTTGCCAAAATGGGTCACTTCGGGTTGCCCCACCTGAATTTCTTTATTTTTTTAACTTAATTAATTAAATAAATAATTACTCAGGGTAATTACAATATTACCCTTGGCCTGGAAAAGACCATTTTACCCTTGGACCCTCAAAACTTAAAATTTCGTCTTTTGAGTCCGATAAAAACTCTTTCGATTAAATCTTCATTTTCGTGAGCCTCACATAGTTGGTTCAAACCTTTCCAAGCTCAATTAACTCCCCAAGTTAGTTGGCTTGGTCGTAGTAAGGGTTCTGAGGTCTGGTTCTACACGTATCAAAACGGGTGTACCTTGGTCTAATCGCAAGCATTCTTGAAACACCTAAGTCTTGATCCTATTCATTTTTAGGGTTGTTACATTATCCCCCCTTAGGAACATTCGTCCCCGAATGACACTACTACTTCATATTGTAATGCCAGTCAGGTCGTAATAAAAGCACTATACACAGTCAATCAATAGCAATGAAGTACGGGGAGATAAGGAAGCATAGGTTAAGAGTATAAAGTCTAACCTCAAGAGCTGAACAGGTGAGGGTAGCGGGCCCTCATGTCGGCCTCAGCTTCCCACGTAGCACCCTCAACAAGATGATTTCACCACAATACTTTCACTATGGCAATCTCCTTGTTCCTCAGCCGCTTGACCTGTCTGTCTAAGATTTCAACCGGTACCTCCTCATAAGACAAGTCTTCATCAACCCCCAAACCTTCAACAGGTAAGATTGATGCTGGATCACCTAGGCACTTCTTCAACATAGATACATGAAAGACTGGATGGACAGAAGCTAACTCTGCGGGCAATGCCAGCTCATAGGCCACCTCACCCACACGCTGTAGGATCTCATATGGCCCAACATATCTCGGACTCAGCTTCTCTTTCCTACCAAATTGCATCACCCCTTTCATAGGTGATATTTTTAAGTAAACCTGGTCACCAACATCAAACTTTAAGGGTCGCTTTCTATTATCAGCATATGACTTCTGCCGACTGTACGCAGTATCCAGCCTGACCCTAATCATTCTGACCTTCTCTAAGGCCTCATGAATGATCTACGGCCCCAAAATGGATGACTCTCCAAGCTCGAACCACCCAACTGGAGATCTACACCTCCTACCATACAATGCCTCAAACGGTGCCATCCCAATGCTGGAGTGATAGCTATTATTGTATGAGAACTCTATTAAAGGCAGATGGTCATCCCAGTTACCTCTGAAGTCAATCACACACGCCCTCAACATATCCTCCAATGTCTGAATGGTGCGCTCTACCTGCCCATCTGTCTGAGGGTGAAAGGCATTGCTAAGCTTCACCTGCGTACCCAAGCTATTCTGGAAAGATCTCCAGAAATGAGAAGTAAACTGAGCTCCTCTGTCTGAGATAATAGACAAGGGAATACCATGCCATCTCACAATCTCATCAATGTAGAGCCTCGCATAATCCTCGGCTCTGTAAGTAGACTTCACAGGGATAAAGTGAGCAGACTTAGTCAATCTGTCCACAATAACCCATATATAGTCATACTGCCTCCTAGTCCTCGGAAGCCCAACCACGAAGTCTATATTAATGGTCTCTCATTTCCAAGTCGGAACCTCAATAATCTGCGTCAGACCACCAGGCTTAAGATACTCTGCCTTAACCTACTGACAATTAGGACACTTGGCCACATATTCTGCAATGTCCTTCTTCATGCCATCCCACCAATAAATCTACTTGAGATCATGATACATCTTGGTGGAACCTGGATGTATAGAATATCTGGAACCATGGGCCTCAGCAACAATCCTGGTCCGCAAATCATCCACATCTGGCACACACAGCCTGTCCTGATACCTAAGTATGCCATCACCTCCCAAAGCAAAAGACTCATTCATCTTTATCAGCACTGAGTCCTTCAGCTCCATCAACCCGGGATCTAGATGCTGACCCTGCTTGACTTCAACTACTAAGGATGATTCAGAACTAGGATGAACTGAAACATCCCCACTAGTGGAGTCAACCAAACGCACACCCAGTTTGGGCAGTTTGTGTACATCTTTGACCAGCTCCTTCTTCTTATCCTCAACGTGAGCTGTACTTCCCATGCTCATCCTGCTCAAAGCATCAGCTACAACATTAGCCTTACCTGGATGATAGTGCACATTCATGTCATAATCCTTCAACAGCTCCAACCATCTCCGCTGACGTAGATTCAACTCCCTCTGTGTGAACATGTACTGGAGACTTTTATGGTCTGTGAACACATCTACATGCACTCCATACAGATAATGCCTCCACAGCTTCAGTGCAAATACCGCAGCTGCCAACTCTAGGTCATGAGTGGGATAATTCTTCTCATGAACCTTGAGTTGTCTAGATGCATAGGCTATCGCCTTACCAACCTGCATAAGAACACAACCCAAACCAACCCTAGATGCATCACAATAAATAGTGTAGTTCTCACCACACTTAGGCAAGGTAAGCACCGGGGCTGCAGTGAGTCTGTCCTTGAGATCCTGGAAACTCTTCTCACAAGTCTCCGTCCATTCGAACTTGGCTTTCTTCTTAGTCAAAGCTGTCAATGGGGCAGCAATGTAAGAAAAGCCCTCCACAAACCTGCGATAGTAACCAGCCAACCCCAAAAAGCTATGGATGTCAGTAGGAGTAAGAGGTTTTGGCCAGTTCTTCACAGCCTCAGTCTTCCTGGGATCCACCTCCATGCCCTGATCGGACACAACATGACCCAGGAAGGTCACTGATCTCAGCCAAAATTCACATTTGCTGAATTTGGCATACAACTGATGCTGTCTAAGTACCTGCAAGGTTAGTCTCAAATGTTGTTCATGCTCTTCCTTGGTCTTAGAGTAGATGAGAATGTCATCAATGAATACTATGATGAAAGAGTCAAGGTATTCACGGAAGACCCTATTCCTGAGGTCCATAAATGCAACAGGTGAATTCGTGAGACCAAATGACATGACTAAAAACTCATAGTGACCATAGCAGGTACGAAAGGCTGTCTTTGGGATATCTCCATCCCTAACCCTAAGCTGATGATACCCTGAACGAAGATCAATCTTAGAGAAGAAACTAGACCCTTGGAGTTGGTCAAACAGATCATCTATTCTGGGGAGTGGATACTTATTCTTTATAGTGATTTTGTTGAGATGCCGATAATCGATACACATTCTAAGGGTTCCATCCTTCTTCTTTACAAACAACACTGGAGCGCCCCAAGGGGATATGCTCGGTTGAATGAAACCCTTGTCAATGAGATATTTTAACTGCAGCTTCAACTCTTTGAGTTCAACTGGAGCCATTTATTAAGGAGGAATTGAGATTGGTTTAGTATCGGGTTCTAAATCGATACCAAAGTCAATCTCCCGAAGGGGAGGGACTCCAGGTAAATCATCAGGAAACACATCTAAGAACTCATTCACTACAGGTACTGAGTCTATGGAAGGAATGTCATGGTCTAAATCATTAACACTCACAAGATGACACAATAACCCCTTGGACATCATTTTATTGGCCTTAAGGTTAGAAATCAAGGGGTTAGGACGACTCGAATTGTACCCCTCCCAGACTAACTCTTCTTCATTAGGAAAGCGAAATCTCACCACTCTACTACGACAGTCCAAGAAAGCATAACAACTGTGAAGCCAATCCATGCCGAGAATAACATCAAAATCATGCATGGGTAACTCAACCAGGTTTGCACACATAGTTTTTCCACTCACAACTATTGGGCAATCTTTGTATACTCTATCAGTTCTTACATTCTCTCCTAAAGGTGTACTAACCACTATAGGATCATGTAGAACTTCAGGCAATACCTCAAAAGTAAGAGCAAGCAGAGGAGTTACAAAGGAAAGTGTAGACCATGGATCAAGTAAAGCATAAACAGAAGTTGAGAATACTTGCAGCATACCTGTGACCACATCAGCGGACTTCTCCTGCTCCTCTCTGCCCTTCAGGGCATAGAACCTGTTCCTCTTAGGAGGCTCAGCTGCTGCTGCACTCTGTGGATTAGGCCTAGGCTGAGTATTACCTCCAGCCTGACCTCTGTTCTGTGGACAGTCTCTGACCATGTGTCCACTCTTACCACAACCGAAGCAGGCAATAGTGCCCTGTCTGCACTCTCCACTGTGAGCTCGGCCACACTTAGCACAATTCTTAGTACGCTGCATTTCACCTCCATTTCTCTTTTTGGGCTCAGGTCTGCCTCCTTTAGGTGTAGCACTCCTCTGAGGATTAGAATTCCCAGAACTCTGTTGCCCCTTTTTGAACCTTGGCTGCTCACGGACGCCAAAGTTATTCCTGTGGCCTCCATGACTGGGTCCTGCCTGGTCTTGAGGCCTGGGCCTCCTAGCATCACGAACACCTCTTCTTCTACGGCTGTCCTCTACCTGCTGGACATGCACCATCAACCTAGAAAGATCCATATTGTCATGGAGCATAGCAGATCGACACTCCTCCTCCAGGTCTCCATTGATTCCTGTGAGAAACCTTCTCATCTCATCCCTGCTGTTAGAAACAAGGGAAGTAGCATACCTGGAGATTTCAACAAGGTTCAGTATTATTCTTATTCTTGCTATTAAATACTTAGGGAAAACAACATACCTTGACAGCTTAACAAACTTCAGGGAATACTCCATGACTATCATAGAGCCTTATTTGAGGTTGATGAATTCCTCAACCTTGGCCTCCCTCATCTCCCTAGGAAAGAATCTCTCCAGAAATGCTATCTTGAACAACTCCCATGTGACTGGTACTCTACCTAAGACACGGCTATCTTGCCACATCTTGCACCAAGTCTGTGCTACATCCTTGAGCTGCTAGGAAGCCAGCTCAGCCTTCTTAATGTCAGTGGCCCCCATAGCCACCAGGATCTTATGCGCCTCATCTACAAAATCTTGAGGATCCTCCGATGTCTTAACCCCTGTAAAAATGGGAGGATTCATCCTCGTGAAATCCCTAAGTCTGTCAGCTATGGTATGGACCGGTGGGTTCTCCCTCTAAACATCCTGTCTGTTGACCTGGGCAGTCATAGCCTGGGCCTGCATGGTAATGGCCTGTGCCATTTGGGCCAAAGATGCCCGCACCTCAGCATCAGTCAATCCAGCTGGGTTAACTGGCATGGCCACTCCTTCAGCTGGAGCTTGGGGTAGATCCTGAATACCCCCAGCAGCTGCTCCTCTTATCCTCTGACCAAATCCTCTCCTAGTGTTCATTCTCTGTAAAAACAAAAAGGATTGATGTTAGACACGCTCATAACACCAAGAATTCAGACATTTAGAAAAGCACGATAAGATCAGAAGAAGGGAAACATTCCTACGCATCATGCAGTCTCTAAATCAGGATAGTGGTGCACTTCACTACCATGACTTAGAAACTACTCAATGTGGTTGATGTGAACTCATAATTCTCGGAATTTAACATAGTGCTCTGATACAAACTTTGTCACGACTGGAATCTGGACCCCAGACGAGACCGGCGTCGTTGACCTCTCAGAGGTCGCAGACAAGCCTACTTACGTCATTCTTACTTTACATAGGTTAATTTTAGCGGAAAATTTGAAAATTTTTGTTTCTAAACATTACTTACTAAACATTTCTAATACATTCGTAATTCATTCAACATCAACCATCTAAACATTAAGAGATAATCAAATGAAAGAAATAGTTCAATAACATAATCGTATAATTGCCAAAATTGCACCCATACATAGTCTGAATAAAATAAGAAAGAAACGCTAGTGGAACATACTCCACTAGCTCAACTCCTAAACTAAGCTAGAACATAAACAGTAGCATACTCGAAATCATGAGGACCTACCAAAAACCGGATGAATGCTGGACGTTCGGATAATTGCAACGATGATCCTGTAGCTCTACCGTCCACCTGTGCCTACACCTAAAATAGTAGAGTTTGAATAGGGTTAGTACACACTTCTACTAAGTATGGGTATATGCAAGCACACATCAAGGATATGCATGAGAAAGAATAGCTCTTTCCTAACAACATGATTTTTGGAAGTCAAGTCAGTGGACTTGCCAAATTGAGATTAGGAAAGTTTCCAAATTTGGATTAGGAAAGTAAGTGATCTTTCCAAATTTGGATTAGGAAAGTGAAACCATGAGAATAACATACATCATCGTACTTTTCACATTTGCACACAGCACATATCATTTACACATAGCACATATCATATAGCATGCAGTATATTTTACATATAGCACATAACTTCTTTCATATCATTTATTCATATGCCATGAGACCTTAGAATCATGGACTTGACATTAAGACATCCCAGAAATGAGGGCTCAACATATGGGACCTCAACTAGGGAGTCTTCATTAGCAAACACAGAGTCTGCTTCATTCATTCATACGTACTTCATTTCATTTCGTTCATAGTCCAGTGTAACCACCGGTTATACCTAGGATGTAGTTTAAGACTTTCATTAGGTTGGTTGTGCAATGACCAAGAATGACCTAATGTCATTACTTGAATCTAACTCACCTTTTGATTATCCTATCCTAACACCTTTGGTATCATTCATTTCATTGTGTGCATCATTTGAGGCTGGCCTCATTCATTCATTAGGAACTTTAACTTTAACCGACATAGATCATGTGAGCATCATGAAATCCAGTGTCTCCCCCACATCAAAAAGAGGTGGAGTCACCGGCAAAAGTGATCCAATAACATGCTAGCGTACATGGGAATTTAACCCCGCCAAATCTCTATATTGGCAGTATAGGTTCAAAGACTAGGAGATATAAAGAGACCCATACCCGGCAAGCCGGACAGTCTCATCTCATGAGAGTTACGTGAACCTCCGCCATTCCCAAAAGAAGGCATCACCGCTCATAGCTAGTCTATCGGTGCTCAGTATAAAGTTCCATTTCATTCATCTCATACGTCATGGAAGCTAGCTTCTAGTATGAGGACATCATAGCTCATTAGATTATTTCTCATCTCATCATTTGTATTGAGTGTGTTAAGTTCAATACTCTCATTAGAATGTTCATAGAGACTTGTCTCTTCATTATCTTACACTCTCATAGGTGAGTACGTGTTGGTAACATTTACTTAGGCTCATTTGAGATTACTCTTATTATTTACATTAGCCTCATGTCATGTTGTCACCTCATTCATTATCATTAGCATCTTTGCTTTTCATAGTTACTCACCTCATATTATGTGAATGTTCATTTCATCATTTCATTATTCATCTCATCATATGCCAATGCACTTGGCCATTTAGTGTATTTACGCTCATACCTAACCCTTCTAGGGTTCATTATTTCATTTCATACATCTTAGGTTCACTTACTTTTTATCGTATGCTAGACTTATGAGTCTATACACACAAGCCATGAGGCTTCATTCGTAGTTCGTTAAGTAACTCTTACATTCCTAAGATTATGTAGTACAAGACTTATGTATCTTGTAGTTATGTCAAGATCTTGAATTAAATCTAAGTAGGTGGCATTATTCTTATACGTTTTGTTCACGTATGATTTATGTATCAATACGGAAGGTTGGGCAAGGAATCCCAAGTCTTGAATCAATTGAATTCATTTACATTATTAATAGATTTTACACTAATAGTCATGACATTTTAACTCTAAGTCAAAACACAATGTTTACATTGAAGGTTCACTTTTCTACCAAAAATCTCTCTTGTGTTGGCCGAGGGGTTGGGGATTTTGAACCCCCACAACCCCATTTTCGTTTTTCTTTAATATGTTTCGGTTCATGTGAGGCTATGGGACCCGAGGTCGAGTCCCCTCAGCCACACTTAATTATCTTTTAATTTCCCCTCCCTTCCATTAGCTTAGGCCGAGAGGTTGTGGGTTCGAACCCCTACAACCTCTTTATTTTATTCTCCTTTTTGAAAGTTGACTTATTTGAGTTGACTGTGAGGTTGTGGGGTCGAATCCCCACAACCTCATTTTATTTTTTATATTTAGCTCCCTCATCCGCATAGAGGTCGTGGGTTCAAATCCCATGCCTCTCAAAATTTTTCTTTATTTTTCCTTTTACTTGGTTTCTAACCGAGAGGGTGTGGTTTCGAATCCCACCCCTCTCATTTCTTATTTCCTTTTTCTTCACACTTAGTTCCCAGCCAAGGCAGGTTCAAATCCCCCTCACCGCACAAATTTTCTTCTTCTTTATTTATATTTTTTTTTTTTGATTTTTAAAGGGGTGAGGTCTCGGGTTCGACCCTCAAAGACCTCACCAAATCTTCCTTATTTTTCTTGGCATTTTAGACATCTTAATTTGGCAGAGATATATCAACAAAATGCTGGAAATTCAAAGTAACTTCTTTACTCATTTTTATCTCCATTTGTTAGTAGATTCATAGGACAATACATAGTTCGTTTGGTACGTTCTTTAATACAATTTTTCACGAATTCTTAACCAAAATGTTTACTCCTCAATTCAGCCACACTTCATTTCACATAAACATCACATTTTACTTCAATTAGTGTACATAAAACAACCAACAAAATATTAACAAAATCAAGCCCCTAGGCTGAGACTCGACATGCCATACACATTTTGTTTTTCTTAATTCGAACACACACCTGGTTGTATTTTCATGAATTAACATACATCCAATACATTAACATTAAGCACAAACATCACATAATCCTAAGTCTACCAGCATTCATACCAACCTACATTCGTTGGGAGCTAATGACAGGGACATGCAATAGGGGAATCAACCTTAGTTTTTGAGCCGAATATAATAGGGGTCTCTTGGGAAAGGGACCAAGAGTAAGAAAACCCATAACTTTGTTTTCTTGTTAAATGTTCAAAATGCTGCCCAAGAACTGCTCCACAAATCAGTCCACACACCCAAAGTCACACCTCACCCGACTAGCGTAGTAGTTATGCTTAACGTTACCAGATTGTTTTCTCTTTGAGTTTCTATCTTTCAAGTTCTTGATGAACTTTTGCCTTTACTTTATTTTTCTTTTGCTGATTGTTTTCTCACGTTTTCAGCCAAGAAAAAGAGAGTGAAAGAGAGAAAGAAATCGTGCAAAGAGAGTGGGGAAAAGGGAGATAGAATTCTAGTAGAAGTAGGACTTTGTGGGTTTGAATTAGTCAACTCAATAATTAATAAAAATGAATAAAAATCTGATTTATTTTTCCTAAATCAGCTAATATTAATTATTTATTATAATATAAGTTAACACATTAAAATAAAAGCAAGTTTAATCTTGCTTCTAGTGGGTTCGAACCCGGGTGACCCCATTTTGCCAAAATGGGTCACTTCGGGTTGCCTCACCCGAATTTCTTTATTTTTTTAACTTAATTAATTAAATAATTAATTAATCAGGGTAATTACAATATTACCCTTGGCCTGGAAAAGACCATTTTTCCCTTGGACCCTAAAAACATAAAATTTCTTCTTTTGAGTCCGGTAAAAACTCTTTCGATTAAATCTTCGTTTTCGTAAGCCTCACATGGTTGGTTCAAACCTTTCCAAGATCAATTAACTCCCCAAGTTAGTTGGCTTGGTCGTAGTAAGGGTTCTGAGGTCTGGTTCTACGCGTATCAATACGGGTGGACCTTGGTCTAATCGCAAGCATTCTTGAAACACCTAAGTCTTGATCCTATTCATTTTTAGGGTTGTTACATTATATTAATTAATTAAATCCTTAATTTAATTAATTTTGGTAAATAGGGTAAGTCCTAAAGTACCCCTAAGTCATTGGAACCAAAATTAACCCTTTTGGACCATCTAGGTTAAGTACTACGATGTTTCTTGAGTTGTACTAGGTTAGTGTAAGAATTTCATTTTGATCATTTAAACTAATTAATTAAATTGCAAATTTAATTAATTATGTGACCTAAGGTAATTAAAAAAGTACCGTTAAGTCGTTAGGACCATAAACAATCCTTTGAACCATCCTAGGTTAGATACTAGGTTGTCTTTTTCTTGTTTTAACCGAAATCTGGAAATTGCTTTGTGATTTCGGTTTTACCCCTTTAAATTAATTAATTAAGTTGCTAAATTAAGTAATTAAGTAGCATAGGGTAATTACTAAAGTATCCCTAGGTTTTTAGGACTTTAACTAACTCTTTGGACCATCCTAGGTTATGTACTAGGTTGTCCCTTTCTTGTCTTGATCAAAATCTGAAAATTTTCTTTATAGTTTCGATTTTAGCCCTTTTAAATTAATTAATTAAGTTGCTAAATTAATTAATTAGGTAACATAGGGTAATTACTAAACTACCCATAAGTTGTTAGGACCATAACTAACCTTTTGGACCATCCTAGGTTAGGTACTAGGTTGTCTCTTTAACTAGTACTAGGTTAGTGTCAACCCGGTTTTGGTCCTAGGTTGTCGGGTGCACTAATTAGTTTATTTCGTTTGGTCCTAGGTTAGTTAGCTATTTAGGGCAGTAGGTTAGAGTCTAGAATTAGTTAGTAAGTTATGCCCCACATGGAGGGGTCCCTTGTACACGTTTTTCCCCCTAACTACCCTAATCGAATTCGGTTAGGGTTGTCCCCTCCTTTGGCAGCTTCTTCACATGTCTTGCACATGTGTTGGTTGTACTTTCCTAACTAACTATTATTTATTGTTCATTTGGGAATGTTTACTTATTGTTTCAAGGATCCTAACTATGTGCTTGGGCACTGCTTAATTTACATGATCATTTTAAATGGTCATGTGCTATGGTATCTAGGATTGACACTTGGATGCCTCATACCCAATTTGTGAGTTAAAGGAAAAAACATTTTAGCCTAAGGTCTTCATTGCAGGTACATTTCTTGGACAAGCTCATCAATGTTAGAAAATTGGCTAACACCCTTTAAGCCAATATTTTCTAATATGCCCAATATTTTTTTTATTTGGGTATTATATAGAAATTGGTTAATACCCCTTAGCCAATTTTCTATACTATGCCAAATATTTCTCAATATTGGGCATTGGGATGCCTACGTATCCCCAATACGCATTCTTAAAGACCCATTGGGCTCTTCACTAGAGATGAAATTTTCCGGAATGTTACATTATCCCCCCTTAGGAACATTCATCCCCGAATGACACTTACACATCACTTAAACAAAGGGGGTGACTTTCGAAAGTTACTTTGTCATACTTAAACGTTTCTCTTTTGTGAATATCTGATTCACACTTATTTGGATGATGCATATCATTCAAGCTTATCTGAAGCTTCATATTTGAGATTGAGGAATTTTTTTATAAATCCCACTTAACTTAATGCACATCACAAATCATGCAACATATAAAATTACATCTATGCTATACAAAAACAACAACATAATGCACGCATGAACATATTTTAACTCATTTAATGCAAGTATAAAATGCACGATTATGGACTTAAAATACCAAATGGACTAATGCACTAAAATCTCAGAGTTCCTTAACCAAAATCACATTTAGGAAGAGTATATCTAACCTCAAGAACTGAACAAGTGAGGGTAACGGGATCTCATATCGGCCTCGGCCTCCCACATTGCTCCCTCAACAAGGTGGTTTTGCCATAGTACCTTCACGGTGGCGACCTCCTTGTTCCTTTACCGCTTCACTTGACGATCTAAAATCTCAACTGGAACTTCTTCGTAAGAAAGGTTCTCATCAACTCCTTACCCCTCAACAGGTAGGATGGATTATGTATCTCCTAAACACTTCTTAAACATTGACACGTGGAACACTGGATGAACAGAAGCCAAGTATTGTGGTAACCTCAGTTCGTAGGAAACATTTCCTACCCTTTGTAAGATCTCATAAGGACTTATGTACCTCGGACTCAACTTTCCTTTCTTACCAAACCTCATTACCCCTTTCATGGGTGATATCTTCAGATAGACTTGATCAAAGAGATCATGGATTCAGGGAAGAGGATACTTCTTCTTTATAGTGACTTTGTTGAGTTTCCGATAATCTATACAGACAATACGGGTTCCATCCTTTTTCTTTACAAACAACACTGGAACACCCCATGGGGATATGCTCGGCTGGATGATGCCCTTATCAAGTAGATCTTTTAACTGCAACTTCAACTCTTTGAGTTTGGCTGGTGCCATACTATATGGGGGAATAGAAATTGGCTTGGTGTTGGGACCTGAGTCAACACCAAAATCAATCTCACGTTCAGGAGCGATTCCTAGTAAATCCTCCAGAAAGATATCTTGAAACTCATTCACTATTGACACAGAGTCTATGGAAGGGACTTCTGGCTCTAAGTCATTGACTCTAACTAAGTGGTATAAATACCCCTTAGCTGTCATCTTATTGGATTTTAAATGTGAAACGATTTGGCCTACTTGATTTGAACCACGCCCTTCCCATTCCAGCTCTAACTCATTTGGGAACTGGATTCTCACTATCCTGTTTCGACAGTCTATAGTAGCATAATACTTTATGGAGCCAATCCATACCTAAGCCACATACCTGGGCTCGTATGCAGCCAATTCACCCTTTCCCTCATCATTAATACCGGCAACATGCATTTAGACTCTACCATGTATTCATATCTATGTGAACGGTCATCCTTACTACACATCCTTTAGTCACGCTGGGCATTTCTATGATTGCCATTCTTGGGAAGGCCAGATCTTGAGTCTGGCGCCTTAGACCACTTGGTCATATTAATTCTTGTGTGTATTCTTCTACGCGTTCAGAAAAGAAGGAAGTTAGATACTTAGAATGACACAAAGTGTCAAAGCTCTAGATAGCACGACAAAGAGTAGACTAAGGGAGAATTTCCTATCATCGCATAGTCTCTAAGTCATGATTGTGGCGCGCTTCACAACCATAAGCTAGAAACTACGTAATGTGGTTGTGTTGAGCTTTAGATCCTAGGTAATTTAACCTAATGCTCTGACACCAAGTTTGCCACGACCCGGATTCTTGAATCCGGATCGCCACCGGCGTCGTTGACCTCTGAGAGATCACAGACAAGCCTCATCTTGCATTCATCACATTCATCTAGTTAAATTTGCAGAAAATTTAAAACTTTTTAAACGTATGAAGTTTACTTAGACTTCATATAGTCATTACGTATTAAATATTATATACTAAGCTCAACATTAATAGAACAACCATCTATTATAAAAAATCAATTCGAAACTGAAGATGAATATATCATAAATAGTTTGCCAAACACGTCCTTATTACAAAGCTTCCAAATAAAAGTACGAAATAAACGCTAGGGACAACATCCACTAACTATGTCTAAGACTAAGGCTAGACTAAAACTGTAGCATCCTCGAAATCGTGAGGACCTACCAAATGGTTTGGAGAAACGCTGAAGTTCAAACCGCTGCAAGTGTCGTCAACCTGTCCTCTGACCTGTACCTATAAAAATAGTAAATATTAGAGGGTTAGTACACCACTTGTACTAAGTATTGGTGTATGCAAACATACACATAAAGCTATGCATGATAAATGAAAGCTCTTCCTAAGCAACATGCCATTTCTGGAAAGTCTAGTCAGTAGACTTTTCTAATTCGTTAGTTGTGAATTGTGGTATGAATATGATATATTATAATGCATTCAAAGCATACAACTCATTTTCTATATGATTACAATACATTATTATCATCAACATAATTTAGAACCACTCGGGCGAAGATTTGAATTTTTGATCCTCTAGGCCGAGAGCTTCTCTTTGTACACTTAGATTATTTTTCAGTCTTTTCTTCTTCTTGTTGTGTAGTTCAATAACTCCTTTGGTCCTATGTTTTACTTACAAGTGCAATGATTCATTGTAGTCCCATACCCACAATGAATCAAGTAATTCAAGAGATTAAGGAAATGACTTAACTACAATTTGGGGCATGAATCTATTTATAAGTCAATACTTATTGACTATACTCATTCTTTAGTTTATTGCATAATGTGCATAGATCTTGGGGAATATCATTAAATCTTATGATCTTGCTTACTTTGGGCATGAATTCTTTACAAACCAATCTTTAGTGACTATTCCAATTATTGTATTATTGACCTAATGTAAGAAGTCATTATAAGCCAATCTTATTTGGCTAATATCTTTTGCCAATTATATAAAATCATTATAAGCCAATATATTTGGCTTTATAGTTTTCATAACATGAGGATTCATTATTAGTTATTCCCTTTATTTATTGTAAACTTTATTGGACACGATTTGACTATCCTTACAATAAGTTATTCATTATATCATGTATTCAATACATTTCATAAGTCATTCTCTATTGGTTATGCCATTGATTTCATTACTTTCATGTTTTATATATTTTACATTTCATATATACGGGACCTTGGAATCATTTATATAGCATTAAGACATCTCAAGTGAGGACCCAACATACGGGACCTCAACCCGAGGGCCTTCTTTAGCAAACACAGAGTCTGCTTCATTCGTTCATCGATACTTGACATTATTCATTTCATTCATTAGTAGGCTGATGTAAACACCAGCTATACCTAGGATGAAGTTTAAGAATCTCATCGGGATAATGAAGTGCAATGACCAAGAATGACCTAATGTCATTACTTGAATCTTATTTCACCTCCTGATTGTCTTGCACAAACACCTCTGGTATCGTTCATTTCATTATCTTTCATACTTTGAGAAACTCCAATATTAACTGACATAGATCATGTGAGCATCATGAAATCCGGTTTCTTCCCCACACCTAAAAGAGGTGGAGTCACTGGCCAAGGTGAAACCAAAACGTGCTAGCGAATATAGGGAATTAAACCCTGCTAGATCCCTATATTGGCAGTATAGGTTCAAAGACTAGGGGATATAAGGAGACCCATACCTGGCATGCCGGACAGTCTCATCTCATGAGAGTTACGTGAACCTCCGCCCTTCCCGAAGGAAGGCATCACCGCTCATAGCTAGCCTATCGGTGCTCAGTATAAAGTTCCATTACATTCAACTCATACATCATGGAAGCTGGCTTCTAGCATGAGGACATCATAGCTCGTTAGATTATTTCTCATCTCATCATTAGTATTAAGTGTGAATTGTCCTTACACTTACATATAGAGTATGATCGAGACTTATTTACTCTTTTGATGACTTGTCATCCTTACTTTACATTGATGAAATGTGAATTGTCCTTACATATCATCCTTACTTTACATTGATGAATGTGAATTGTCCTTACATATCATCCTTACTTTACATTGATGAATGTGAATTGTCCTTACAGATCATCCTTACTTTACATTGATGAATGTGAATTATCCTTACATATCATCCTTTGGTGTTAATGAGACTGGTTTCACACATTGTAACACCTTCATACGTGAGTATTCTTTTAACATAGTAGCTTAGGTGTAAGTGAAACTTCTCTCACTTCCTTTAACACCCCATTCTGGTCACTTACTTAATTTAGACCCCTTTAATTATGTTATAACTCACGTTACTTACTTACTTTTGTGTAGTAGATTCATATCATCGTTTATGGACGATAAGCAGTTCATTCCATGAGTTTTATGAGTTCATATGTCATTCTTTTAGAACATGTTGGGAGTTGTACCAATGAATGGCATGCTCTTGGTTATGGATTCATTGAATTACTTTAGATGTGCTTATTCATTTGGCATTCCAGCATTTTAGTCATATAAGATAATATAGGGTATGTTGGGACTTGTCCCATTGATTGACATACCCTTAGTATGGATTCATTTTGTTCTGTTGGTCATGCTTAATTTGACCTTACATTATATTAGGCATATAATATTGGTGTAAATTTAGTATTGGCCTAGAAATTTTGGAAATGACTTCATAGCCAATTTATTGGCACAAGTCAAACATTCATTCAAATATAGTTTCATGAGAATCTCATTAGCCAATTTTTCCATCATCATTTAAAAGCAATAATGTAATCCAATTCCATTCAACTTTTGGGCAAGACATTGTTAGCCATTTATTGGCATACGATTAGTATTGGCATAAACAATTGGGCATAGATTTCATAACCATCTTTGTTGGCATAAGCCAATTTTACATTCGTTCATGTTTAGTTTGGTATATATACATATATTGTTCATTAGACAATCTTTCAATTATTTAAAGATTACATTATAGACAATCCCATTTAAATTTTGAACAATGTACTATTAGTCATTTTATTGGCATAAGCCAAACATTCACTCAAATTATGATTTCATGGAGATCTTTTTAGCCAACCTTATAACATAACTTTAGGCATAACGTTTTAAAACATCTTGGACAGCATCATATTAGAATTTGATGAATATATCATATTCATAACGTCATATTAACATCAAGCATTCACAACAGACCATAACATCTTCATACATAACATTTTCGGACATATTTGTAACATAGTATCATTCTTTTAATTCACGTAATAACACTTAGCATCAAACGAGTCCAATTAATAGGTTCATTCAATAATTATTTAATAAAAAAAACCATACACATTATGATGAGTCAGCACCACATACCAACAACATTATTTCTAACCTATTCAACATTGAAATCGTAACAAGGATACTAGGGAAAGGAGTTCGACAAGAACGACGGGAAGCAACCCTAGTTTTCAAGATCTTTGAATCATTCGAAAGAAATTTCTCTTGGAGAAACAAGTCCAGGAGAGAAACCCATACCTTATGTAGAACTTAATATACGAAGAACACCTTGAACGAAACCTTGAAGAAACCTTGAAATTGCCCTAGAGAAATCGATAAATGTTTTTGTTTTTCTTTCGTTCGTTGCTTGCTGTTTTTGCGTCGCCTTTTCTATGAGTTTGAACGTGATTTTTAGGTTTAAGAACTGATATTGAATTATAAAACTTAGGTTTAATAAGTTAATTTAATAAACTAATTAACCAATTACAAAAAGGCCCCTCCTAAGTTGACTAAACATAGGAGAACATAACACTTAGTCAAATCTGGAAATTGGTGCAGACTATGGTTTTTGTCAACATTTTGACTTTAAATTAATTAATTAAATCCTTAATATAATTAATTTTGGTACCTAGGGTAAGTACTAAAGTACCCCTAAGTCATTGGAACAAAAATTAACCCTTTTGGACCATCCTAGGTTAAGTACTAGGATGTTTCTTGAGTTGTACTAGGTTAATGTAAGAATTTCGTTTTGATCATTTAAACTAATTAATTAAATTGATAATTTAATTAATTATGTTACCTAAGGTAATTACTAAAGTAACCTTAAGTCGTTAGGACCATAACCAATCCTTTGAACCATCCTAGGTTAGATACTAGGTTGTCTTTTTCTTGTTTTAACCGAAATTTGGAAATTGCTTTGTGATTTCGGTTTTGCCCTTTTAAATTAATTAATTAAGTTGCTAAATTAATTCATTAAGTAGCCTAGGGTAATTACTAAAGTATCCCTAGGTTTTTAGGACCTTAACTAACTCTTTGGACCATCCTAGGTTATGTACTAGGTTGTCCCTTTCTTGTCTTAATAGAAATCTGAAAATTTCCTTTGTAGTTTCGATTTTAGCCCTTTTAAATTAATTAATTAAGTTGATAAATTAATTAATTAGGTAACCTAGGGTAATAACTAAAGTAACCATAAGTTGTTAGGACCATAACTAACCTTTTGGACCATCCTAGGTTAGGTACTAGGTTGTCTCTAGCTATTTAGGGTAGTAGGTTAGAGTCTAGAATTAGTTAGGAAGTTATGCCCCACATGGAGGGGTCCCTTGTACACGTTTTCCCCCTTAACTACCCTAACCAAATTCGGTTAGGGTTGTCCCCTCCTTTGGCAGCTTCTTCACATGTCTTGCACATGTGCTTGCACATGTGCTTGCACATGTGCTTGCACATGTATTGGTTGTACTTTCCAAACTAACTATTATTTATGGTTCATTTGGGAATGTTTACTTATTGTCCCAAGGATCCTCACTATGTCCTTGGGCACTGCTTAATTTACATTATCATTTTAAGTGGTCATGTGCTATGGTATCTAGGCTTGACACTTGGATGCCTCATACCCAATTTGTGAGTTAAAGGAAAAAGCATTTTAGCTTAGGGTCTTCATTGCAGGTACATTTCTTGGACAAGCTCATTAATGTTAGAAATTGGCTAACACCCTTTAAGCCAATATTTTCTAATATGCCCAATATTTTTCTTATTTGGGTATTATATAGAAATTGGCTAATACCCCTTACACAATTTTCTATACTATGCCCAATATTTCTCAATATTGGGCATTGGGATGCCTACGTATCCCCAATACGCATTCTTAAAGACCCATTGGGCTCTTCACTAGACATGAAATTTTCTGGAATGTTACAATACCATACAATGCCATGCAAGGCTTCATTGACTACAATAATATAGAAACATAGAGGGAAAGAGTCATTCTCACCAATTCATCAACCTTTGATCATCATTGATCAATAAACCTTTCTCATCATCAATAAATTATAGGAAAGCAGCTAAATATACATTTAATCATGAAAGAATGTACAAGTCGCTATAAGATCATACTATAATCTAATACAATACATCACATATATACTAGAAGCTAGAGAGTTATAGATCATCAACCGATTTCCCTAGTCTTGTTCATAAATCATATTTTATCAATAAAATACATATAGGGCAGTACCTAAGGCAATTCACCATAATCGAGTCACATAACAACCAGCCTAACGTCAAGACCACAAGTTACTACTTGATAGATTAGAAGAACCTAGATCAATTCATACCAAACCTTATTTACTTTGATCATACAAGATTTATACTCACTATTAAACCATGATACTAACCTAATGCAGTATCTAAAAGAATATTAACATAATCGAATTCCACTTTTATACATTTAAAGGTCAATGTTACAGTGATCACATAGAGGCATAGGCTAGTCATGATTAAATCTTCATACATTGATCCAATTGGATCATACATCAACAATTAACCATCAATATAATTAAATAACAGTATATATAATCAATTCAACATAATAGAATCACAATTCAACCAACAACAAAACATGATCACAATGCCCATGCAAGGGCTAAATCGAGCTTGCTAAGGGACATGGGTTCACAATTCAATTGGATTAAAATTCATGTTAAAACCAATACATTATCATCAATTAATCATGATTAAGCCATTAAAAACGTTTTTAGAAAGAACCCATCGCTAGATTGAAGAAGAAGAAGTTTGATCATAAAATCTCTTTTGAAAATTTGAGATTAACTCTCTAGATTGAAGGATAACTAGAGTTCAAGGATTACAATACCTTTATTATATGAAGAACCCACTAAAAATTAGTGAAGAATCCATGGAAATCCCATCTACACGATGACGTTGAACTTCACCTTTAATGGAGGTTTCTAAAAAGGATATTTTGGGAGAGGGAGGCTTGATTTTGATTTGAGGATTGGTAAGGGCTATTCACGTTTTCGATCATCTATATGTACTTAAAATAGGTAAACAAACCGCCTAGGGTAATTTTATCACGTGGGGTGAATTTCCCATTCACCCCATAATTAGGAATGGTGCATGGCAGTCACTGAAGGCCTGCATCGACGGGCCCAACGACGAGGAATTGGTCCATCGACGTCCATCCTATGCCTTCCATCGTTTGGGTCTGAGGCTTTCATGTGGCCAATACTTCTATTGGCTAAGTTCCCATCGACGGGGCATCAGTCTACTAACAGTATATATAATCAATTCAACATAATAGAATCACAATTCAACCAATAACAAGACATGATCACAATGCCCATGCAAGGGCTAAATCGAGCTTGGGAAGGGACATGGGTTCACAATTCAATTGGATTAAAATTCATGTTAAAACCAATACATTATCATCAATTAATCATGATTAAGCCATTAAAAACATTTTTAGAAAGAACCCATCGCTAGATTGAAGAAGAAGAAGTTTGATCATAAAATCTCTTTTGAAAATTTGAGATTAACTCTCTAGATTGAAGGATAACTAGAGTTCAAGGATTACAATACCTTTATTATATGAAGAACCCACTAAAAATTAGTGAAGAATCCATGGAAATCCCATCTACACGATGACGTTGAACTTCACCTTTAATGGAGGTTTCTAAAAAGGATATTTTGGGAGAGGGAGGCTTGATTTTGATTTGAGGATTGGTAAGGGCTATTCACGTTTTCGATCATCTATATGTACTTAAAAATAGGTAAACAAACCGCCTAGGGTAATTTTATCACGTGGGGTGAATTTCCCATTCACCCCATAATTAGGAATGGTGCATGGCAGTCACTGAAGGCCTGCATCGACGGGCCCAACGACGAGGAATTGGTCCATCGACGTCCATCCTATGCCTTCCATCGTTTGGGTCTGAGGCTTTCATGTGGCCAATCCTTCTATTGGCTAAGTTCCCATCGACGGGGCGTCAGTCTACTGACGAGGTGTCGTTTTGGTCGTCGATTGACAGTGCCAAGGCACTTCATGAAACTCTATACACTGCTTATAAACATTATTATTACTTATTTTATGATTTCGTAAGCTCATGACATACAAATATACGCACGTATAGACACATGAGGCACATAGGTGACTAGTCGTCGAACGTCTTGGTCGTCCCTTGATATTTGACTTCCAAATCACCTCAAACTTTACACACTGCCTCAATACCATATTATAAACCATTTTAGGATCATAAACCCTTATGACGAACAATTTAGGCTCTAGACACCCTAACTCATTTTGGGGGTCTAACAACAAGTCCAATATCCCTTGAAAGTTATTCAGGTTCTATGCCATCGGAGAACCGTCATGATACTTAAAAGTTAGCACTTATTTTCTTAAGAACATGTTTTTACATTCTTATGAGATAACACTTTCAAGACTCCCCCATAAGGTTCGAGAATGTGTCTCCCTAAAAATATGGTTCAACACATTATCGTTAACCCATTGTCTAATGAATCAACAAACCTATCTGTGCAACTAATTCCGCTCATCATCTCTTTTATTATCAGGTTTATAGTGCAAAACACTAGTTTGTAAGAATTCGTGACATAAAGAAGATCTTTCACTTTTCTCTTCTAAATGGAATAATTAACACCATTAAAAGTAACCATTCTACTTGTGTTGGCTTCCATTTTTTATGCCCCAAAACATAATTATTGCAAACCAATGTAAATCTTTTCCAATGTGGAAGTTCAGATTGTGCTGCAACCACAGAGAATACTCAGATTTGACAAACTTTGAGGATAATGAAATTCCAATTACCCGAAAAGTTCTTGTTGATAGGGGGAAATGGTGGATAAGGGTATTATCATAAAAAACTTCTGAGCTTATATTAAGTTTTGATGATTTAACAAACTTAGAGATCTAACAAAGAATCAGGTCCAACGGTCAATAACTCATATGGTTTACTTAGTCAACATGACAACCAAGAAATTAATTCGTTCATTCAAACGAGGAAGTCAGCCAACAAGACTTTCAAGAAATCATGAAGAACATTGCAAGGGGTCCTGTAAGATTGCTGACGTGAAAAAGACACAAAATAGTTGTCAAAAAAGTTATTACCGTAGGTGTACAACTTTTCTAAACAACGGGCTACAGACAATAGGATTGTCTCAATAAGTTTGTGTTTATTTATATAATCTCTTTCCAAAATACACAAACTCAAGCTGCTTTTACAAACAAAACTTGAATTTTCTCTGAAAATTCACAAGGTTGAAAATAAGACTATCTTCAAGGAAAAACTCAAGCACAAGAACTCCTACAACAAAGACCTGATCAATTGAAAGAGGTTTTTTATGTAATGGTTGAAAACAAGATCATCTTCAAGGAAGAATTCAAGCACAAGAAGACCTACAACAAGGATGTCATCAACTGAAGGAGTGTTTTTCATACTTGCTCACTACTAAAAAACATCTAAAAAATGACGCACTTAAAATTGACGGACTGCGTCGCCCAAAAAAATGACGAATTTTGCCACATTGTCTATCACTTTATAGTAAAAATAATTGTTTTTAAAATTATTTGAAAAAAAGCGACGGGCAACATCACCTAGTCCGTCGCTTTTTAGCGGATTTTTACGCCATATATATATATATATATATATATATATATATATATATATATATATATATATATATATATATATATACAATTAAAAATTATTTATTTAATGTAAATAGCAACGTCGTCCATCACTTTTATTAAAAATAATTTGATATAAATTATAATATTAACAACGTTGTCCGTCGCTTTTAATTTATTTTGAAAAAAAATTACTCTTGCGTAGAACAACATTCTTATGTCTGTCACTTTTGGTCAAAAGAATTGGTCATCTATTTTTAAAAAGTGATGGACAATGTCTCTTAGTCCTTCGCTTTCTGGTCTAAATGTTGGTCAACTATTTTTTTTTTAAAAAAACGACGGACTTTGAGACAGTGTAAAACAGAATACGACTTTCCCCATTTCTCCATTTACCCATTTATGAAATTTTCTCCACTCCTCATCACCTCCACTGCCGCCAGCCCCGTCGATGTCTCCTGCATCTCCATAAATGCCGCCACCTTCTCCCTGCCTCTCCTCTCGCTTCAATATCTCCTTCTCCTTTAACGTTAGGGTTAAATAATGCATCAATTTTTTTTCTTCAAATTGAACTATATTTTGATTTTGTTAGCTATTTAATGGTAATTATTTTATTGAATTTGTGATTATTGATTGTTAGTTTGAACTAGTATTATTAGTAAATTAAGTGAATTGAAAATTTTATTGTTAGAGTTAGTTTGAATTAGGGTATCTTAGGATTTGTTTGAATTTGTGTATTTTTTGAGTTAATTAGTTTTATTTTGGGATTGTAGTATTAGTTTGAATTAGGGTTTAGTTTAAGGAGTTGTTTGGATTTGGGTATTATTTGAGATTGTTTGATTTTACGATTCTAGGACTAACTAGAGCTTGAATTATTATTGAGATCTTAGTCTAATAGTTTGAATTTGGGATGATGAATATCTAATTAGTTTGAATTTAATATTTTAGTACTATTTAGATTTTAGGATTTTAGGACTAGTTTAAAATTGTGATTTTAAGACTAGTTTAAATTTGAATTTTAAGACGAGTTTGAATTTTATTTGAGATTTTAGGACCACTACTAGTTTGAATTTGACAATTTAGCACTATAGCTAGTTTGATTTTTGAATTCTAGGTGTACTTTGAATTGGTGATTTTAAGACTAGTTTGAAAGATTTAGGACTAGTTTGAATTTGTGATTTTAAGACTAGTTTTAATTTTTAATCTAGAAGTACTTTGAATTTCAGATTTTAAGACTAGTTTGAATTTTAAATTTATTATGAATGGTTTCAATATGTGATTTTAAGACTAGGGATTTGAATTACAACTTAATTAAAACATATAATTAATATTAAATTGAACTTAATTAATTAGTATTGATTAATTAATTAAGCTTTAACTTTGTAGATCTTGAACTAATTCAACTTAATTAGACCAAACAAAGCATATTTTGAGGTTGCACATAGACTTGAACTTGCAATTAGAATTTGAACTTGAACCTAGAAATTGAACTTGAAATTAGAATTTGAACTTGAACTTAGAACTTGAACTTGGACTTCGAACTAGAACTAGAACTTAGAATTTTAAGTTGAACTTAGACTTGAACATGAAATTAGAACTTGAATTTGGAACTACTTAATTAGCTTGAATTCATAACTTATGAAGTTTAGGAATTAGATTTGAACTTGCATTAAAAACTTGAACTTATTAAAACTTGAATATATATATATATATATATATATATATATATATATATATATATATATATATATATATATATATATATATATATATATATATATATACATATATATTCTTGGATTTGGATTTTATATTTTACTAATTTTAGAAAGGCAATTGAGGAATCTCAACATCTAAAAAAGTTGATACAAGACTATATTGCTTCTTTTATCTTATTAGGAGATTAAGTTTGTGCTTCTACATTTCTAAAGTTCAAGTACAGTTGTTTTCAATAATATATTTGCGTCCATCTGGTATTGATACTTAGCTTTAATTTTGTAATAATTTATTTGTGTCCATCGAGTGTTTGATCAGCATAAGAATCAACACTAATTAAACCTATTGATGACAAAATTGATTTTCTTGCAAGATCGATTTGTGTATGTCTAGTGTTCATATTAAGATTTAATTTAGGAATAATGTGTTTGTTTAGCATAAGTACCAACACTAGTTGATCCTATTAATGAGAAAATTGATTTTCTTGTAAGATCATTTTTTGTCCATCTAGTGTTGACAATTAGTTTCAAATTTAGAAATAATATATTTGTTAAGCAGAAGTACCAACACTAGTTGATCCTATTGATGACAAAATTGATTTTCTTGCAAGATCGATTTGTGTCCATCTAGTGTTGACACTTAGCTTTAAATGTAGAAATAGTATATTTTTAAAGCATAAGTACCAACACTAGTTGATCCTATTGATGGAAAAATTGATTTTCCTGCAAGATCGATTTGTGTCCATCTAGTATTGACACTTGACATTAAAACTAAACTAGTTCAAGATAAAAAGTTGTTAAGTTATTTCAACAAGTTAAAATAAATAATGTGGTTTAGTTGGTGGATTTAGTTGTTGTATTAAGTCAAGACTAAACTATTTGAAGTTGTTATGTTGTGTAAATAAGTTAAAATAAATAATGTGATTTAGTAGGTGGATTTAGTTGTTGGAATTAAGTCAATACTAATAGTTAAAGTTATAAAATTGTTAAGTTGTTTAAATAAGTAAAATTAATTAATGTAGTTTTGTTAATTAATTTAGTTATTGGAATTAATTCAAAACCAAACTAAATCAAGTTAAAAAGTTGTTAAGTTGTTTAAATAAGTTAAAATAAATTATGTAGTTTAGTTGGTGGATTTAGGTGTTCTATTAAGTCAAAACTAAACTAGATAAAGTTGTTAAGTTTTTTTTTAATAAGTTAAAATAAATAATGTGGTTAAATATTTTAAAATAAGTTAAAGTAAACTATTTTCGGCTAAATTTCCTTAAATGGACAACCTAACTTCAAAAAGTCATATCTCATTCATCCGAATTTGAAACTTAGAAAACATGGTGACGTTGGAAAGATAATTCAATGATATTTTGTAAGGTATCTTGTATCACACCTAACTCATCCTGTGGTAAGGGTTATGGTCATTTTAATTCGTCCTAAAACTCATACTTCGCTTAACTCTCCAAATTTCAGATTTTTGTTATTTCCAATTAATTTATTTTTGGTACTAAAGGTGCTACATATGGTAACCTGACCTTAAAACTTAAGAAATTTTTAATTCCTTCGTAAAATCTCACTCACTAAGATGAACGGTTCGAGTCTTAGCTCAAGAATTTACCAGTGTGTTACATTATCTCCCTCTTGGGATCATTCGTCTTCTCTTACTATATTCATGATTAACTCAAATGCTTAAGTTAAGATTTTATACCTCTCTATAAGGAATCTCATGCCAAAACAATTACTCTTTACCTCCACATTGAGCTCATATCAAGAACCATCTACTGTTTAACAATACCACATACAAGCTTAGTACTCTAACAATTTTATTACTAAAAGGAACTCTAAAAATATATTCCTCAAAATCATTGGAACTCATTATTATTGTTCTCTCATAATTAATATGTCATCTTGTCATCTCCCCCTTAGGTCTAAAGCTAACTCTTGAAAGTTATGGACCTGTTCCATAATGACAACTCAATTTTGCTATCTAGGTACGGAAAATTATAACTTAATTGGATCCTCATCTGGTAACATACCATCTTAGGACACCGCTTAATGCTCTTTTTACTCTTGTTACTTAGCCACACTTCACTTCCCTTATCTAACGGTTAGGTCTCTCACTTGTACTACTCACATTCATTGCAACAACAATGTCAATTCCTCACCGACTTTATGTCAAGTCTTCTAGATCAAATATCTGGACTAACATCATCGCCCTCATGTTGCCATTCTTTGGATTATGAAACTCATCTCAAATTCAAGCTTAATATTTATGAGTAACTCGAATATCAATATGGTTGCTCACTTACTATACTAACTTACAACTACTAGATGAAAAGTTAATAATCATTCTCCCACTAAAATTCATGACAAATAGTCAATGTCAACTATTAGTATTCATACTTACAATTTAATATCAATATCCCTTCACAACTTGAGTACTATTCATTCTTTCACTATGCATCAATGCCTAATTAGTCCTATAACACTTAATATTATGGGATCTCACTCAAAATTAAAAGTCTAGATCAGATCTACCACCTCATGAATACTCTTTCTCTTCTATTCAACACTTACTCTTTGTCATTAGCTACACAAAGACACTTCATCACAAACTCCTTTCTACAGAAAACACACTCTACCTCCTATGGAGGAATCTTCACAACTCATCACTTCATAGTCTAGTGATTGAGATCATTCTATCCTGTAAGGACATATTCAAAAATTAAATCACGGATACTAGAGGAGAATACTTTTCTTAAGAGGACATTGTGTATTTAGTGGGATTGAAATTTTTCTGTTCTAATTTTCCAGATCTGGTACGTTTAAAGATTTTAGTTTTTTGTGAATTAATTTATGTTCATCTTTCTTACTTGTTCATTAAACTTTGGTAAATTCGTGTTTTGGCAAAGTTTTGTTAGAATCAATAATTTTCTTTTTTCAAACATAGATTTGGAACAATTTTTCATGACCCAAGGGTATAACCTAGACGTAACATGGTGTATAGGACCCAAAAGGCTCCATACAATCCACTTAGAATTCATAACATAAGAAATAGAAAATAAGAGATAAAGAAGTATATTTCACGTTCTAAACAATTTATAAAAGTAAAGTAGAAGACTAAATATCAACCACTAGCAACAAAATTGAGGATCGTGATTGACACACCCTACATTTAGGAAAACGTTGGAAAGAGTATGCATTAGTACAAAAATAATGTACAATGCATTATAACAATTAATTTAACATTTGAATCATTATAACATAGGTAATTTCATCACATGAAATTTTAAAGGCTAAAACATGATATAAAAGGGTTAGAAAGCATAATTCATATAACATGGTCAATGCAAGATAACGTCTTGAAGACCATTAAATTCATGTGAGATATACCTTAAAGGAACCTTAGTTCATTATTATTATTGTGGGAAATATCCCTAATCGACATAGATATCATGAACTTCTCGCATAAGTGGATTCCACTAGTTATTGTCTATCTAGACAATCATCCTATAGGGGCACATATGTAAGGGATAAGGAAATTTATTCTATAAACTAGCCTATAGTAACAGGATAGTCTCCATCTCAATATACTCTCGGTGCTAAGCATAATTCCCATACATTATTGATTTTCTTAACACATTCTTATTATCCATTGAAGGGCACGTCATGTTTCCAATCCAAACTAAGTTATATTGGGATTGCTAGTTATATTTGATTGATTTAGGTGACAATACCTTTAAGCCTTAGAATACTTATGATGTGAGAAAACCTTTCACAATCATACTTTCATGTGTATATGAGAAATCCTTTGAGCAACACAACAACAATACCATCATTTATAATTCATCCTTTCAAGGTTCAAAACCCACTTTCAATCATAAACATCTAGAAAACATGGAATACACATGGGTTCATGGAAATTCATCATAATTTCAAATAATTCTATCAATTCAAGCTTGATTTCATAAAACTCTACTTCCACAATATAACACCAAAATTATATGCTCATAACTAGTGAAACATATGGGTTCATTAGGGAATAATCATAATCAATTCATGCATAACAGATCATCATTAAATCATTTAAATCAATAATCAAGAGAACCCATGGAATTGCACAAAATACGAACTTTAAATCAGATCTTACTATCAAACCCCAAAAGCAATTGAGAATTGAAGGGTTGATCTTCAATCCTTGCTTTAATGTTCTTCTTCAACCTTCTAAAGAGAGAAATACCTTTGGGAGAGAAGATTCAATTTGTTTTGGTGAGTTTTCTAATGTATGAGTGAATGAATAAATTTTTGGGTAAAAATCACTTATATAAGGGTTTTAGGCATGGGAAAAATGACGTACTATTAAGATATACAATTAGGAAAAAGCCTAACAACCTTTAGAATAATTGCCTACCTTCAACATGCCAGCATTGATCGACGAACCGTGGTTTGAGAGATAGTCTGTCCTGAACGTTTGTCATTTCCATCAAAGACTGGACTTTGGGGCCATGATCCATGAACCATAGACCTAGCGATGGTCCGTTGGTCCAGGTCGTGATTTGTTGTCCTTTTGTCCTTTTTGGGTGGCCAATCCAAGTACAAGACCCATAGTCTATGTCTCAATCCACGAGTTTTGGCTGGCTCTGTTGGATAACACCATAAACTTGTGAAAATGCGATCATGCCCATTCTCAAGTCCAAGGATTTATAATTTTTCACTTCTCGATACTACCACTAGATAAAACCCAGGATCGAAGACTACAAGTCATCTTAAGCTAACCGATTACCAGGACTGAAAAATGGAATAAAATATATGAATCGAAGCTTAACTAGAAAACTGAACAAATTAATCCACAATATAATAGGGTTCTAAAAATTACAAGGAGAATAAATTTGAACATATGATTCGGTATCATAAAACCTCTATTAGTGGCGACATTTTAGGATAAGTCCAAAGACAATTTCTAACTCTACAAGATCTGTTGAGGTGACTTTCTAAAGATACTGTGATAAGGCAATTTCTGTATACCCGTCTAGCTATAAGTGGGTCACCGACTAGAGTAGAGACTGAGAAAAGGTTCTGAGGGAGTTTCTGGACTAACACTGATCTGGACTGCTATAGTGAGTTATAAAAGACAAAGTCGTCTCTGTTCTCTTTCCACTAAGTGAACCATATGTGAGTCAAAGCCTTAAGTTGGTAGAATTCTAAGTTCACCTATCACTATCAGTTACTTGCATCACACCAAATATTTTCTTCACCTCATCAATGAATTTCTGTGGGTTCTTACCAACTTGCGACCCTAGAAACTTAGGCAGATTCATCCTAACAAAATCACAAACTCTGGCTGCCACTGATCAATCATTTCTATTAGTAGGAACTAGAACCTGCTGATTGTTCTGGTTGTTTATACACTGAGCCAAAATCTGAATTGGCATTATGAATCTCTTTATTATAACTTCCTTATCTAGTACTAGAGGAATTGCGTTAACATTGCGTGAATTAGTATTCAATGCCTAAGCTCTACGAGAAGGCATGATCTGAAACTTAGAACGTCAAGTTTGATTGCAATAAGATCATACCTTACGCATGATAAGAGTAACAAGAAAGTTAAGTTTTCCTAAAACACTTCATACCCTCCCTCATTAGATGTGGTGCACTTCACACCCATGAAAAAGACTCTACTTAGTGCGGCTTTTCAGACATCCTAGGACTCTTGAACCTAGTGCTTAGATACCAGGTTTTGTCACGCCCAAAGCTACCCCCGAGATGCGGACACGGAACCTAACACCACAAGTGATTCCAAGCTAACCGTGTTGGCATGATCATAAGCATACTAAAGATAATAAACTGTTGCGAAAGATAAATCATACTTAAAATGAAAAGATGGAGAATACCCATATGCTTAAACTGATATAATATGAAGACTGATGAGTTTAATACAATGAAGTTACTAACTCAACACAAAGCTGAAACTAACTATATCTGTAATAAGCCTCTAAACTGATCTAGAAATACTGGGACAATCCCCAGCTAAATCTAGCAAAACTGAAACTAAATGACTGAAGACTGAAATTAAACTCATGACTGTTGTCCTCGGAGAATGAGGACTCACCATTGAATCTGTTGAACTGGAGATCGGAAATCGATCTATGCGTGATCTGGATGCTGAGAACCTGAACGTACATCACGAGAATATGTAGGGCACATATGCGTCAGTACTTGAAGGTACTAAGCATGTAGGATAGAGTAAAGCTGAAATAAAACATAACTGAACAAGCAAAAGCAAGTATAATTAAAAAAAAAAAATATACTGAATTTCTGAGCTAACTGAATGCAATGACCAATTTATAACATGTTGAAACTAAATACTAAATATACTGATAAATGGTCAATGTAGAGAGTTTAATTGATCTGTGGGAGCTACTAATAACCGATAATAAAACCACATGAGCTAAATGTGGAGTCCGATGTATACGCCACATCGAGAGGACCCAATATACCCTGCCAAAGGTATAAAGGCATGCTGGCATGATCACTAAATTGATTGCCCACTGAGGGGACTTACAACCTACTTGGCTAGTAGTTCTGGGACTATTGGGTACGCTAAACCCTCGTCCAACTCGGTATTATGTTACTCCCAATGAATTATATAAATTAACTAATTATATCTGAGTTTCTGTAAATACTGGATAGCTCAAAACTGAACATGCAAACTTAGAATGCAACATTTAATCTGATAATGATGTATTAAAAACTGAAGCATGTATATCTAAAGTAACTGAAATTCTGACCTAGCATGTATAATTCAAGAACTAAAGAAATACAATGCTAGGGTTCTGAAATTCATGCGATAATCTGAGTAATAACATGAAAATCTAATTTGGAACATATATTTAACTAAATCATGAAGAAGTATCAAGGTTCTAGAAACCCTAGGTTTAATCATGATAAGAGAATCAAGAATCTGACTGAAAACTAGGGATCTAATGGGTGAAAGGAACCCACTAGTGAAATGTCACATACCTGGTGATGAAATTCACGGAAAAATACTTAAGTTTTGGGTCTGGAACTGCTGGAGCTTGTGGCGTTCTTGAACTAGGTAAAGTTTTTGAGTTTTTTCTCCTCTCTTGCTCCTATTTTCTAACTTTTGATTCAATGATTTGACTTAGATATGTTTTAATTATGTTTCTAGACTTAAACTGACTAAAATCTTATGATTTAGGGTCAAAACGACGTATATTAGGATTTAAACAAAGTGGGAAAGGCCCAAAAGACCCCTGGGAAATTTGTTGTCGGACCAACCTATGGCTAGGACAGACGGTCCGTAGGTGGATCCACGCCCCGTCGGTTGGTCAGTTTGTTCGGCCTGTTCGGTAGACGTTTACTAAAACGGGCGTAACGTTTTACTCGGAGGTCTTATTTTAGCAAGGTCAGTGGCTATGGAAACATAATTCAATTATCTATCTGTGGGTAGGTCATGGGACACCTAATGCATTTTGTGCTAAGAGTTAGGATCATTTGAATTTGACCTAATTGCACTTTTACCTTAACTGTCTGCTAATTCCACCATACGGTCAGACCTACGGACCATGCTGGTCATCCGTGGCTCTTGTCAGAGAGTGGGTGAAGGGGTCTTGATCGACTGTCATGGACTACGAACCGTAGTCTGACCTACGGACCGTAAGTCTGTCCGTTGACCAACACTTAACCAATTTTCCTAGGCTGAGATTTTTGGGAGTTTCTTATCCCATCGACGATTGTGTAGGACGGACCGTGGGTCAGGCTACGGTCCGTCAATGGTCACGTCATTTGCACCTGGAGATTTTTCTGAAAAACTGATTTTTGGTCAGTTTTGGCTACGGGGTGTTACATCGATCTGAGGTCTATCTTTGAGAAATGGCTAGCACCCTGAAGTTGGTCAAAAAAGTCATCAATCCTGGGGATGGGATATATATTCTTGATTTTGACATTTTTCAACTGTCTATAATCAATGCACATTCTGGGAGAACCATATTTCTTCTATACGAACAACACTGGTGCTCCCCATAGTGAAATACTAGGTCTGATGAAACCCTTATCTAGAAGGTATTTAAACTACTTCTTCAATTCCTTAAGCTCTACTAGAGCCATTCTATAAGGAGGAATAGAAATAGGCGGGGTATTTGGAAGGAGATCAATTCCAAAGTCGATTTCCATTTTGGGAGGGACTCTGTGAAGATCTTCTGGAAAATCATTGACTACTGAAACTGACTCAATAATTGGGGTTTCAGAGCTAGAGTCCTTAACCCGAACTAGATGATAGAGATAACCCTTAGAGATCATCTTTCTAGCCTTAAGGTAAGAAATAAATTGACCCATAGTCGCTAAGCAACTACCCTTCTATTCTAAGATTGGTTAGTGTGGAAACTGAAAAACGAACAATCCTAGTTCTACAATCGACTGAAGCATAACATGAATGTAACAAATCCATGCCTGGAATGACATTGAAGTCTCCCATTTCTAACTCTACAAGATCTGCTGAGGTGACTTTCTGAGAGACTATGATAGGGCAATTTATGTATACCCGTCTAGTTATAACTGGGTCACCGACTGGAGTAGAGATTGAGAAAGGTTCTGAGGGAGTTTCTCGAATGACGCTGAATTGGACTGCTATGTAAGGTGTTACAAAAGAAAGAGTAGCCCCTGGATCTAACAATGCATAAGCATCAAGGTCAAAGACTCATAACGTACCAGTGACTACATCAGGAGAACCTTCCTAATCTTGGCGATCCTGAAGAGCATACAATATATTTTGGCATTGACCGCCACCTGTACCAGATGAGTTACACTACTGAGTCGGGTGACTTGCTGGTGCTGATGAAGTTGTAGACTGAACTCTACCATTTCCACCTCATTGACCTTGTCTAGAAGGACAATCCCTCAACCTGTGACCAAACTGACAGCACCCAAAACACCCTTCCTTTCCTGCAAGGCACTCGCCTGGATGGTTCTTACCACACTTAGTGTAAGTGGGGTAAGTCTTGGTGCCTGAAACACTTCCCTGAGACTTAAAGCCTTATGATATACCCTTCTGGTCATACATGTTCTTGGAGGATGGAACACTAGCTGATGAAGGGGCTGGAGCTGAAAACTTCTGCTGACCCTGAGAGCGATTTTCACCACCTGATTTCTATTAAGAATAGTCATAGTTCCCACTCCTAGCCTTCTTATTCTCCTTCGCCTGTTCCCTAAGCTTATCACCCTCAACCTGCTGAGCATGAGTCATAAGCCTAGAGATGTTCATATCTCCCAACAACATAGCATTTTTGCACTCTTTCTTCACCAAAACTGACACTCCATACAAGAACTTATTAATCTGAGCCCTGTACTCAGAAACCATGTGAGGAGCATACCTGGAGAGTTGGTTAAACTTCAACCCATACTCTTGGACAGTCATGTTTCCCTGCCTCAAATTCATGAATTCTTCAGTCTTTGCTTCTCTCAACTCTATTGGGAAAAACTTGTCGAGAAAAGTCTCACTAAAACAATCCCAAGTGATAGGAGCTGCATCTGTACCCATATTTTCATTCAACTGAGTGTACCAGATATGAGCAACATCCTTCAACTAGTACGATGCCAACTCAACCCGATCATTCACAGTGACTTGCATTACCTCAAAGATCTTTTTGATCTCATCCAAGAAATTTTGAGAATCTTCATTATTCTGTGATTCTAAGAATTCAGGCGGATTCATCCTAACAAAGTCACGGACCCTTGCTGCTTCTGATCCACCATTTTCATTCACAGGAGCATGAACCCGATTGTTCTGGTGGGTCATACTCTAAGCCAACATCTGTATGGCATTCCTGAACTCAGCATTGGAGACTTCTTGATCTGGGACTGGAGGAGCTGCGTTTTGCATTCCTAGCGTTAGATCTACGAGGAGGCATGATCTGAAATGTAGAACGTCAATTTAGAAGTGATAAGAGTAACAACAAAGTAAGGTTTTTCCTAAAACACTTTATAGCCTCCGTCTCATTAGATGTGGTGAACTTCACACCAATGAAAAGGACTGTACTTAGTGTGGCTTTTCAGACATCCTAGGACACTTAAACCTAGTGCTCTGATACCAAGTTTGTCATGCCCCGAGCTACCCTCGAGGCACGAACACGGAACCTAGGATCACAAGTGATTCCAAACTAACCTTGATGGCATGATCATGAGCATACTAAAGATAATAAACTGAATGCGGAAGCTAAATCATAATTTAAACTTAAAAGATGGGGAATACCCATATTCTATAACTGAGATATTTGAAGACAATGTGTTTAATACAAAGGAAATATTAACTCAATAATAAGCTGAGGCTAACTATGTCTGAAATAAGCCTCTAAACTAAACTAAAAATACTGGGACAAGACCTAGCTAAATCTACCAAAACTGAAACTAAATGACTAAAAGACTGAAATGAAACTCATGACTGTTGTCCCCGGAGAATGAGGACTCACCAGTGAATCTGCTGAACTGAAGATTGGGAAATCGATCTATGCATGATCTGGATGTTGAGAATATGAACCTATATCATGAGAAGATGTAGCGCACGTATGCGTCAGTACTTGAAGGTACTGAGCATGTAGGATAGAGTAAAGCTGAAATAAAACATAAATGAACAAGCACTAAAACAAGTATAATAATCTGAACATGATATACTGAATTCTCAGCTAACTGGATGCAATGACCAATTTATAATATGCTGAAACTGAATACTGAATATACTGATAAATGGTCAATGCAGAGAGTCTGACTGAACTGTGGGAGCTACTAATAACCGATAATAATACCACATGAGCTAAATGTGGAGTTCGATGCATACGCCCCATCGAGAGGACCCAATATACCCTACCAAAGGTATAAAGGAATGCTGGCGTGATCACTAAACTGATTTCCCACATAGGGGACTTACAACCTACTTGGCCAGTAGTTCTGGGACTATTTGGGTACGATGAACCATAGTCCAACTCGGTATTATGCTACTCCCATTGATTTATATGTTAACTGATTATGTCTTAATTTTCTGTAAATACTGGATAGCTCAAAACTGAACATGCAACCTGAGAATGCAACATTTAATCTGATAGTGATGCATTAAAAACTAAAGCATGTATAACTGCATAACTGAAATATCTGACCTAACATGTGTAATTCAAGAACTAAAGAAATACAAAGCTAGGGTTCTAAAATTCATGCGATAATCTGAGTAATAACATGATAATCTGATTTGGAACGTATACTTAAACTAAATCATAAAGTTTTGCTGTAATTCTAGGAACCCTAGGTTTAATCATGATAAGAGAATCAAGAACTGACTGAAAACTAGGGACCCAATGGGTGAAAGCAACCCACTAGTGAATCCCACATACGTGATGATGAAATTCATAGAAAAATACTTAGATTTCGTGGCTGGAACTGCTGGAAACTTGTTGCATTCTTGAACTAGGGTTCTTGACCTTTTTCTCCTTTCTTGCTTCTAATTTTCTAACTTTTGATTGATGATTTTGACTTAGGTAAGTTTTAGTTATGTTTCTAGGCTTAAACTGATTAATATTTGATGATTTAGGGTCAAAATGACGTATCTTAAGGTTTAAACGAAGTGGAAAAAGACCGAAAGACCACTGGGTAAGTTGATGTTGGACCAAATGACAACCTGGACAAACGGTCCATCCTTTGATCGACTGTCCGTCGTTGGGTCCGTAGGTTGGGCCAGTTCAGTAGGCCTTTACTAAAATAGGCATAACGTTTTACTCGGAGGTTCGATTTTAGCAAGGTTGATGGCTATGGAAAGCTAATTCAATTATCTATCTTTTGCCAGGTTATGGGATACCTAATTAATTTTGTGCTAAGAGTTAGGATCATTTGAAGTTGATCCTACTACATTTCCCTCTTAACTGTCTTCTAATTCCCACTTACGGTCAGACCTACGGACCGTGGGTCCACCTAAGGACTGTACTGGTCATCCGTGGTTCTTGTCAGAGAGTGGGTGAATGGGGTCTCTATCGACGGTCATAGACTACGGACCGTAGGTCCGTTCGTCGACCAAGACTTAACCAAGTTTCCCGGGCTGAGATTTTTGGGAGTTTCTGACCCCATCGACGGATGTGCAGGACCGACCGTGGGTCAGGCTACGGTCCGTCGATGCCACCGTTAGTTGCACCTATTGATTTTTCTTAAAAGGTGGTTTTTGGTCTGTTTTAGATACAGGGTGTTACAGTAATGAAGAAGTGAAACTTCCTAAGCATCTTTTTGACTCTCAATTCAAAATGAGGTAGGATTCACATTCATGAACAATACTCAACTCGACGTGGCTTACATGGTATTCTAGGACCATTCTAAATCATGTGCTTTGATTACCATGTTTTTCATGACCTAAGGGTTTACCCTAGATGTAATATCGTGTGTAGGACCCCGATAGGCTCCATACAATCAACATAGCATTCATAAATCAAGAATTCGAACACAAGAGATAAAGAAGTACATTTCCAGTTCGTAACATTTTATAAAAGAAAAGCGGAAGACTAAACATTTATCTCAATAGTCATCTATTAAAACTGAATGAAATTCGGTCTAACCCATACATCATGTCCAGAACTGAAACCAATGAAAATTTATCCTCGAAGAATGAGGACTCACCCAAGCTCAAAAATTTCGCAATCAACCACTAACTATGAAACCAAGGACTTTGATTGTCAGACCTTACATTTGGGGAAATGTAGGAACGAGTATGCATAGTACAAAATAATGTACCAATTATGATAGCAATGCATAAAACATTTAGATCATTCTAGAATAGGTTATTTCAGGAAATTTAATTGACAACGTTAAAACAAGATATAAAAGAGATAGAAAGCATAAGTCATAAAACATGTTCAATGCAAGATAACATCTTTAATACCTTTAAATTCATATGAGATACTTCTTAAAGTAACCTTAGTTCACTATTATTAATGTGGTAAATTGACTTAACCAACATAGAGATCATGAACCTCTAGATTAAGTGGATTCTACAAGCTAATGTCTATCTAGACAATCATCTCATCGGGCAACATATGTAAGGGATGTTGTAACGACCTGCTTAGTCGTTTTGAGCAGCAGATTTTATTTCTGGAAAACTGTCTGAGACGACGTATCCAACGACGGACCATCATGGGCATGACAGACCATCGAGGGTGTCTCGTTCCAAACACTTGGAATTCTTATATTTGAGTGCTGAAATCGACGCTCTGAACTCTGTGACGGACCTGCAGGACGGACCGTCACAGACATGACGGACCATTGTGAGGTTCCGTTTCAAAACACTTCAACTCTTGAGAATTGGGTACTGAGAGCAATTCTCTAAACTATGTGACGGACCTGCAGGACGGACCGTCACAGACATGACGGACCGTTGTGAGGTTCCGTTTCAAAACACTTCAACTCTTGAGAATTGGGTACTGAGAGCAATTCTCTGTCCGTCGTGACGGAAGTGCAGGACGGACCGTCGTAGGCACGACGGGCCGTCACAGGTTGCGTAATCCCAGTCTGGGTCAGATTTCTGGGTAAGTTTTAAAGGGGCGTTTTGGACTATTCCTGCTATAATTATAAATTTCGTGGGTCAATGTTAATAACTCAAATTCTTGGGGGTGTAAAGGAGATGACCTTGAGTTACTTATTGGGTTATTTCCTCATCTTTTATACCTAATTATTTGCTAATTAGGGAAAAGAGAGAGGGTTTTTGAAGAAGAAAAAAATGGAGAGAACAAGGAGAAGAGAGAGGAACGATCTATAGAGAGAGACAACCAAAGAGGAAACAAAAAGCTTTGAGAGATTGCTTGCTTGATCAAGAATCCTTGGTGAAGGTAGGTTATGGTTTTGATACTATTCGTAGTAAACTCTTAATAGTGAATGATATGTATTGGTAGTATTGTAAACCCTTCTATATGCTTAATTGTATGCTTGCATGAATGTGATTATGTGATTATGATAAAATAAGCATAATGAAGCTTTGAATCCAAAATCTTGAAGAACCCTAATTCACCTTGTTATTGATGATGCCTTGGTATAAAAGAAGGCTTGATGAACTAAAGTAATGAGATTGATGATGCCTTGGTATAAAAGAAGGCTTGATGAATTGGTAGAATTAGGGGATCGGAGTGTCACGTTCCGACACATAGTATTAGGGGATCGGGTGTCACGAACCGACACGTAGAATTAGGGGATCGGAGTCCACTTTTCGAACATAGTATTTAGGGGACGGGGGTGTCACGAACTGGGACACGTAGAATTAGGGGATCGGAGTGTCACGTTCCGACACAATATTAGGGGATCGGTTGTCACGAAACGCACGTAGGAATTAGGGGCTTGAGTTTCAACGTTCCGCACATAGATTAGTGGATCGGGTGTCACGACCGACACGTTAGAATAGGGGATCGGAGTGTCACGTACCTACACATCGTAGTAGGGGATGGAGTGTCACACCGGACACACGAGGACGAAAGATAATAAATCTTGCGAGATGTACTCTACTCAATGTAATGAACCTAATTTCCCAAATGAGTGTGGTATTGAGGCTTGAGTCCTCATGGATGAACTTGGTAGTACTTATTGATGATTATAGTACTTGTTGCTACATGTTGAGTATTGTAGTTGATTTATGATATGAACTGATATATACTGTTTTCTATTTTGAGTTGGCCGATGATACCTACTCAGTACTTGTGTTTTGTACTGACCCCCTACTTGTTGTTTCTTTCTTTGTTATTTGGGGAATGCAGCAAACGTACCGTCGTCTTCAACTCAACAGCAATTCTAGCCAGTCTTCACTACACCGGATTTCAGGGTGAGCTAATGCTTCTAGCTTGGACTGGATCTTCTCTTCAATGTCTTGATGCCTTGAACTTCCGGCATGGACTAGCCTTTTATTTATTTTAGCTTCTTAGATACTTTTAGATTAGTAACTTGAGGATAGATGTTCTTGTGATGATGACTTCCAGATTTTGGGGATAATGAGTTATAATTTTTAGAAGTTATTTAATCGATTTCGTTAATGAGTTTTAAGTCTTCCGCTTTGTATTTTGTTCAATATGTTGGGGTTTTAGATTGGTTGGTTCGCTCACATAGTAGGATAAGTGTGGGTGCCACTCGCGGCTCGATTTGGGTCGTGACATTCTATTATTAAGATTTTATCCCATATTTGTATTTTTATATTTTTTGCTTTATATGTAATCATACTACTTTCATTGTTAAATCCTGTTACTACCATAGGTGTTTTTAATTTTTCCCATTTATCTTCTGGTAAACAATTATATTTACATATATTTGTCTCTGCTCCTGTATCTATCATAGGTGTATAATATCTGTTGTGATATCCTTCTACGATAATTTTTGCAAGTATATATATCTTCATTACTCATTTTGTTCTTTTTATAATTATTTTCTTATTTTAACAGGTTATGATTAATTGTTCATCTTCTATTTTATATGGTTTAAATTGATCTAACCATTTAATTCCTAAAGTAATATTTTGATTTCCTTGGTAAATTTTAAATGGTATTAATAATGATATTCCTCCTATAATTATTTCTTTTTCTACTATTTCTTCATTTATAGTTACAATTTCACTAGGTAATCCAGGGCATACATGTCCTGTTTTTATAATTTCTGTATCTAAAACTAATTCTCTAATTATGTAATTATCTTCTTGTCCTGTATTTATTAATATCCTGTATCTTTTTTCATTAATTATTCCAGTTATAAAATAATGATTTGGTGTTTCTTCTTCTGTATTTAATATTTTAGGAATTTCATATTTTCTTTTGGACGTACTGGCTCTTGGTGAAGTAGTTCTATTTAATATATTTGGTATGCTTGAAGTGCTTATTCTTTCTTTTATTATTTCTAAATCTTCTTCCATGTCAATTTCTTTATAACTATAATCATTATTATCTATTATTGTAATTACTTGGTCAAAAGGGTTTTCTATTTTTATTCTATCAATTTTATTTTTTGTCATTACTCTATGTTTTGTTGTTAATATATATAGGTTTTTACATCTTGCTGTAAATATTTTACTTCCTGGTGCTAATTCTATTCCTGATAATTTCCAATATAATATTAATGATTTATCTATGTTTCTATCTGTTAATGCTATTGAGTAATTTGCACTTATTATAAATTTAAATTTTTGGTATATTAAATTTCCTTTTACCGCACTAATTATGCTTTTTTCTATAGGGTGTATTATTCTATCATCTGCTAAATATATTTCAATAGGTGTATCTATTCCTTCTCTAAAACATGCTTTTATTAGTATTTCTGTTCCTCCTAAATGTACATATTTTATAGGTGTTTTAGCTTTTATATCTTGTATTTCTTGATGTATCATTCTTTTGTTTAATATAGGTATTTGTGCTTTTCCTTTTGTATATTTACAATCTACAATATGTTCTTTTTGACTAACTACATAGTATTCTTCTTTTTGTCTTTTAAACCAATTTTTTAAAGTAGGTATTTCAAGTACTTTATCTACGCTTATATCTAATTCTTTATTTTTTATTTGTTGGAAAATTGTATTATCAAATATAATTTTTTGTTCTACTGATTCTTCATTCTGATATTCTTCTTTAGATATTATTTTTATATCATTTTCAGTCATTATATTTCTTCATTTATCATTTCATTTCATTATTTAATTCCATATTTATTTCTATATCTTCGGATTCAATGTCAGATAATTCATATATACTATCATTTTCACTTAATTCATAATCTATGTAATCTATCTGCATATATTTTTCATTATCCATAATTATTTCTGCAATTTGTTTACCTTTTCAATTTTTAGGTAATTTACAATCTCTAGCTAAATGTCCTAAATTTCCACAATTGTAACAAGTACAATCTGATAATTTTCTTTTTGGTCTATGTGGTCTTTTTATTTTATAATTTTTTACATAATATCTTTTTGGTGTTGATCTTCTAGGACTATTCCTTCTAGGACTACTTCTAGGACTATTATCTGGGGTTTTAACTCTTGATGTACCTGGTTTATTTATGTCTCCTGTATTTATTTCTAATTTTTTTAGTTTATCTACTTGTTCTAGAATTTCTGTATATGTTTCACTTATATCACTTATTTCTGAATTTTGATCATTCATTGCATCTAGTTCGTTTATTTCATCATTGATTTCATTTATTTCAAGATTTTCATTTTCATTTAATATTTGTTTCATTTTATTTATTTCATTAGTCAATTCAACTTCTTTTTCTATTTGTTTTTCTTTTTGTTTAGTTTCATATAATAATTTAAACTGAGCTAATTCTTTTTCTAATTCACTTATTTTTGTATTTTTTGTTTCTTCTATCTTTTGTACTTCTTGTTTTGCTTGTGATTTTATTTTTTCAATCTCTTTTGCTTTATCTATCTCTTCATTTTCTTTTGTTATTCTTATCATAGATGTTAAACTATCTTCTAATTTTGTTGTTTCCTTTTCTAACATTAAATATAATTTGTCTCCTATTTTTTTTATATCTTCTTCCTAAATTTGAGAATATTATTTTTATTACTAGTCCTTCTTGATTTTCATATGTTTTTTCGTCTACTGCAAATTCTTCTTTGTTCATTATATTCATTATTATAACATATATCATGTTGTAATTTGTAGTCTAGGCAATTTATTTGTATTTCTAGCTCAAATAGAACTTTTCTTTGTATTGATATTACTTTACTACTTACTCCTGCAAATATAATTTCTTCTATTCTTTCTTTTTTAAATTCATATTCTTGTCTTTTTTCATTTATCTTTTCTATTAATTGTTGCTTATATATTTCTCTGTCCATATTGTTTTTTCAAATAACAAATATATTTATATTCTGTTTTAGAAATTAGATCTATCAACAAATTTTCTTTAGTAGTGTCTTTTTTAGTAATTTTTAATAATTCATATTTTATATATAAATTATTTAACTTTTTCTTTATCTTTCTTATCTTTCTCTCTATATTATTTACCTTTTTCATTTTTTAAGAAAATATTTTTTCATAATATTCTTTTTTAACTAAATTTAATCTTTGTATTTCTTTAGCATTAATTTCTATATATTCTAAATATTTTTCTTCTCTAAGATATATATATCTATTTACATTTTCAATTAATAATTTTTCTTCTAGATCTATCTTTTCTTTAGTTTCTTTCCATAATTTCAAATATCTATAATTTATCATTGATCTCTATATAATTCTAGATCATCATATAAATAATCTATATCATCTGAAATAATTAGTTCTGACCAATCATAAATTGTTTCTTCAATTATTTCATATGTTACTAATTTATCATAGATTATTCTTCTTATATCAGCATCAAGATCTCTTAATATATAGAATAGTAATATCATATAATTAACAACATCATCTAATAAATAGGTAGTCATTTTATCATATTTTCGCTAAAATTTTATTCCTTCTAACCTCTTCACAGATTATACTTATTTATTATGTAATAATAATAATTTAATAATCATCTCGTCTAGTCACTACTATGGTTTTCTTCTTCAATCAGTTACCCTAACAGCGTCTCAACTCTGTGTACTCCCCTAAACGGCCTTCTCTTTGCCTACCGGTTTCCACTTTAGGATGGCATAGTCTGGGCTTACCTACTCTCAGAATATTTCCATAGCAAACCTTCTAAAGATGATTATTATAACATTATTAAAACATAATAAACACTTATAATCAAAAAGAGATTATCAGGAATAAAGCAGTTTAGCTACTCATGTATAAAAATGAGTATACCTGTTCTTGTAGATTTTCCATATCTGATTTTTTTCCATAACTAATATTTTATTTATTAACTAGCTCTGATACCAATATGGGGGTTGTAACGACCTTTCATTCTTACTAAAGGATGATTGGCCTTTACTATTTACACAGTTACGTGACTCTTACTATTTACACAGTAACTTGGCCTATACTATTTACACAGTGACACGTCTTTTACTATTTATGAATAGTAAAAGACGTGTCACCGTGTAAATAGTATAGGCCAAGTTACTGTGTAAATAGTAAGAGTCAAGTAACTGTGTAAATAGTAAAGGCCAATCATCCTTTAGTAAGAATGAAAGGTCGTTAGGATTTTGTATAAAAGGAGGCATTTGCCTTCATAAATAAAACAAGCCCCCTTCTCTCTTCACTCTTTTCTCTCATTCCGCTTCCAACCCCCATATTGGTATCAGAGCTAGTTAATAAATAAAATATTAGTTAGGGAAAACAAATCAGATATGGAAAATCTACAAGAACAGGTATACTCATTTTTATACATGAGTAGCTAAACTGCTTTATTCCTGATAATCTCTTTTTGATTATAAGTATTTATTATGTTTTAATAATGTTATAATAATCATCTTTAGAAGGTTTGCTATGGAAATATTCTGAGAGTAGGTAAGCCCAGACTATGCCATCCTAAAGTGGAAACCGGTAGGCAAAGAGAAGGCCGTTTAGGGGAGTACACAGAGTTGAGGCGCTGTTAGGGTAACTGATTGAAGAAGAAAACCATAGTAGTGACTAGACGAGATGATTATTAAATTATTATTATTACATAATAAATAAGTATAATCTGTGAAGAGGTTAGAAGGAATAAAATTTTAGCGAAAATATGATAAAATGACTACCTATTTATTAGATGATGATGTTAATTATATGATATTACTATTCTATATATTAAGAGATCTTGATGCTGATATAAGAAGAATAATCTATGATAAATTAGTAACATATGAAATAATTGAAGAAACAATTTATGATTGGTCAGAACTAATTATTTCAGATGATATAGATTATTTATATGATGATCTAGAATTATATAGAGATCAATGATAAATTATAGATATTTGAAATTATGGAAAGAAACTAAAGAAAAGATAGATCTAGAAGAAAAATTATTAATTGAAAATGTAAATAGATATATATATCTTAGAGAAGAAGAATATTTAGAATATATAGAAATTAATGCTAAAGAAATACAAAGATTAAATTTAGTTAAAAAAGAATATTATGAAAAAATATTTTCTTAAAAAATGAAAAAGGTAAATAATATAGAGAGAAAGATAAGAAAGATAAAGAAAAAGTTAAATAATTTATATATAAAATATGAATTATTAAAAATTACTAAAAAAGACACTACTAAAGAAAATTTGTTGATAGATCTAATTCCTAAAACAGAATATAAATATATTTGTTATTTGAAAAAACAATATGGACAGAGAAATATATAAGCAACAATTAATAGAAAAGATAAATGAAAAAAGACAAGAATATGAATTTAAAAAAGAAAGAATAGAAGAAAATATATTTGCAGGAGTAAGTAGTAAAGTAATATCAATACAAAGAAAAGTTCTATTTGAGTTAGAAATACAAATAAATTGACTAGAATATAAATTACAACATGATATAAGTTATAATAATGAATATAATGAATAAAGAAGAATTTGCAGTAGACGAAAAAACATATGAAAACCAAGAAGAATTAATAATAAAAATAATATTCTCGAATTTAGGAAGAAGATATAAAAAAATAGGAGATAAATTATATTTAATGTTAGAAAAAGAAACAGCAAAATTAGAAGATAGTTTAACAGCTATGATAAGAATAACAAAAGAAAATGAAGAAATAGATAAAGCCAAAGAAATTGAAAAAATAAAATCACAAGCAAAACAAGAAGTACAAAAGATAGAAGAAACAAAAAATACAAAAATAAGTGAATTAGAAAAAGAATTAGCTCAGCTAAAATTATTATATGAAACTAAACAAAAAGAAAAACAAATAGAAAAAGCAAAAGAAAAAGAAGTTGAATTGACTAGTGAAATAAATAAAATGAAACAAATATTAAGTGAAAATGAAAATCTTGAAATGAATGAAATCAATGATGAAATAAACGAACTAGATGCAATGAATGATCAAAATTCAGAAATAAGTGATATAAGTGAAACATATACAGAAATTTTAGAACAAGTAGATAAACTGAAAAAATTAGAAATAAATACAGGAGATATATGTCACGACTGGAATCTAGACCCCAGACGAGACCGGCGTCGTTGACCTCTCAGAGGTCTCAAACAAGCCTACTTACGTCATACTTACTTTACATAGGTTAATTTTAGCGGAAAATTTGAAACTTTTTGTTCTTTAAACATGCTTACCAAACATTCTTAAAATTTGATAATCGTTCATCATCAACCATCTAACATTAAAGAGATAAACAACTGAAAGAAATAGTTCATAAGTCTTAATTGTATAATTGCCAAAATGGCCCAAATACAAAATCTGAATAAAGAGCAGGAAAGAAACACTAGTGGAACATGTTCCACTAGCTCAACTCTAAAGCTACGCTAGAATATAGAACAGTAGTATCCTCGAAGCATGAGGACCTACCCAACTCCGGATGAATGCTGACATCCGGAAAGCTGCAACGATGATCCTGCAACTCTATCGACCACCTGTACCTGCACCTAAAATAGTATAGATGTATAGGGTTAGTACACACTTGTACTAAGTACGGGTATATGCAAGCACACACCACGGACAAGCATGAGAAAGAATAGCTCTTTCCTAACAACATGATTTTTGGAAGTCAAGTCAGTGGACTTGCCAATTTGAGATTAGGAAGGTCATGCCATGAGGGTAACATGCATCATATTCAATATCGTATTGCACACAACACATATCATAGCACATAACACATAACACATAGCTTCATTCGTATCATTCATTCATATGCCATGATACCTTGGAATCATGGACTTAACATTAAGACTTTCCAAAATGAGGGCTCAACATATGGGACCTCAACTAGGGAGTCTTCATTAGCAAACACAGAGTCTGCTTCATTCATTCATACGTACTTCACTGCATTTCATTCATAGGCCAGTGAGAACACCAGCTTTACCTAGGGTGTAGTTTAAGACTTTCATCGGGTTTGCTGTGCAATGATCAGGAATAACCTAATGTTATTACCTGAGTCTAGCTCACCTCTTGATTATCTTACCCTAACACCTTCGGTATCATTCAATTCTTTATGTGCTTCATTTGAGGCTGGCCTCATTCATTCATTGGGAACTTTAACTTTAACCGACATAGATCATGTGAGCATCATGAAATCCAGTGTCTCCCCCACACCGAAAAGAGGTGGAATCACCGGCCAAAGTGACCCAATAACATGCTAGCGTACATGGGAATTTAACCCCGCCAGATCCCTATATTGGCTGTATAGGTTCGAAGACTAGGAGATATAAGGAGACCCATACCCGGCAGGCCGGACAGTCTCATCTCATGAGAGTTACGTGAACCTCCGTCCTTCCTGAAAGAAGGCATCACCGCTCATAGCTAGTCTATCGGTGCTCAGTATAAAGTTCCATTGCATTCATCTCATACGTCATGGAAGCTGGCTTCTAGTATGAGGACATCATAGCTCATTAGATGATTTCTCATCTCATCATTCTTATTGAGTGTGTTAAGCTCAATACTCTCATCAAAATGTTCATAGAGATTGGTCTCTTCATTATCTTACACTCTCATTTTTTTTGTACGTATTGGTAACATTTACTTAGGCTCATTTGAGATTGCTCTCATCATCTAAATTAGTCTCAGATCATGTTGTCACCACATTTTTCATCATTAGTACCTTTCTTTTCATAGTTACTCACCTCGTATTCCGTGAATGTTCATTTCATCATTTCATAGTTCATCTCATCATATTCCAATGCACTTGGACACTTAGTGTATCTTACACTCATACTTAACCCTCCTAGGGTTCATCATTTCATTACATACATCTTAGGTTCACTTATTTTTGAACGTATGTTAGACTTTTGTGTCTATACATTCAAGCCATGGGGCTGCATTCATAGTTCGTTAAGTGTTCTTATTTTCCTAAGATTATGTAGTACAAGACTTATGTATCTTGTATATATATATGCCAAGATTTTGATTTTTTTGATCTAATTAGATGGCATTATTCTTGGATATTTTACTCACGTATGACTTATGTATCAATACGGAAATTCGGGCAAGGAAACCCCAAATCTTGAATCACTTGGATATCATTTGTATTTTTCATAAATTTTATTTTCTAATATTCATAACGTTAGACTTTAAATTAAATCTCGCGCTTATATTGAAAGATAAATTTTTTTCTATTTTAATTTCCCTCTTAATTAATCAAAGTGTTGAGGGTTCAAGCCCCCACACCTCTTTAATTTTTAAATTAATAAGAGTTCACTTCAAAGGGGGAGGTTGTGGGTTCGAACCCCCACAACCCCCTTTATTTTAAATGAATTTCGCTGGAGGGGGAGCTGGTCGCGAGTTCGAGCCCCCCCAGCCCCCTCTTAATTATTATTTTTTTTTTCTTTTCTTCCTTCTCCTCGCGCGCACTGGGAGGTCGTGGGTTCGAATCCCACGCCTCCCTTTTAATTTTCTGTCCCTTTTTCGCGAAACTCAGGGACCCAAGGGTCACGAGTTCGATCCCCCGCTCCCTCCCTTATTTTCTTTTATTTTTTTCGCGAACTCCAGTGACCAAGAGGTCACGAGTTCGATTCCTGCCCCCTTCCTTATTTTCCCTCTTCCTTTTTCTTTCGCGAACCCAGTGACCAGATGGTCACGGGTTCGATCCCTATCCCCCTCCCTTATTTTCTTCTTTTTTCTTGAACTCCAGTGACCAGATGGTCACTGGTTCGATTCCTGCCAGCCTTTTTTTTTTTAATTTTTTCTTTTGACGTCCAAAATTTCCAGATTCTTTCTAAAGCCTATTTCCAGGTTCTAGAAATTTACTCTATGATTTTTCTACACCTTTTTCATCAAATTACACATTAGTTCTTGGGGAAATTTCATAGTTCATTTATAACGTTTTAGGTGCACTTTCATGGAGTCGTTTAGTCAAGAATTCCTCTCTCAATCCAGCCACATAACTGTTCATATGAACACCACATTATACACAACGTTAACACATGAAATACAAGAAGAAAAACATGCTTTAAACGTCTCCAAACAGTGGCAAAAGTCCACTGCCGAAGCCCACCCACATGCACACTTTCTTCGACTATTTCGTGATTTCACGCACGTAACCTTATTCACATTCAATATAAACATGTCAATCATGCCTAAACCTAGCAGCACAACATACCCATCCTACGAATTCGTTTGGGAGCTAAGGACAAGGACATACAAAGGGGAACAACCTTAGTTTTAAAAGTTTAAGAAACGTTCGCAAGAAAGTACTCTTGGAGAAAGAATTCCATGAGAGAAACCCATACCTTTTGACGTTATTCAAGCTTGAAGCTGCTGCCCGGAACTCCAAACCACGCCAAATTTACTTCAATGCACACCCTACTCGATGAACCTCTCTTAGCCTTGTCGTTTTGATTCCTTTGTCTTTACTTAAAAAAATTCTAGTGAGTTCTTCAAGTGTGAAGAACTCTTGATGTATTTTTTTCTGCTTTTCTAGTTGTTCTTGGCAGAACTAACGTGAGAAAGAGGTTGAGAACGTGAGAGAGTTGAGAAACGTGAGGAAGAGAGTTGTCTTAGGATTAGGAGACTAAATTTAAGACTTAGTCAAAAGTTAGGATTTTAATTAACTAAAAATAAATAAAGAAAATCTGATTTTCCTTTTTATTAATCAAATTAATAATTATCAATTAATTAAGTTAATTTATCAACCTTAGATCTTGACACCCCTAAGTCTTGATCCTATTCATTTTTTTTTTTTGGATTGTTACATTACCCCCCCCCCCCTTAGGAACATTCGTCCCCGAATGACACTACCACTTCACATTGTAATTCCCGTCAGATCATAACACAATCACTATACATAGTCAATCAATAGCAGCAAAATACGGAGAGATAAGGAAACATTGGTTTAAGAGTAGGAAGTCTAACCTCAAGAGCTGAACAGGTGAGGGTAGCGGGCTCTCATGTCGGCCTCAGCCTCCCACGTAGCACCCTCAACAAGATGATTTCTCCACAATACTTTCACTGTGGCAATCTCCTTGTTCCTCAGCCGCTTGACCTGTCTGTCTAAGATCTCAACAGGTACCTCCTCATAAGACAAGTCCTCACCAACTCCCAAACCTTCAACAGGTAAAATTGATGCTGGATCACCTAAGCACTTCTTCAACATAGAGACATGAAAGACTGGATGAACAGAAGCTAGCTCTGCAGGCAATGCTAACTCATAGGCCACCTCACCCACACGCTGTAGGATCTCATATGGCCCAACATACCTCGGACTCAGCTTCCCTTTTCTACCAAATCTCATTACCCCTTTCATAGGCGATATTTTCAAGTAAACCTGGTCACCAACCTCAAACTCTAAGGGCCATTTTCTGTTATCAGCATAGGATTTATGCCGACTGTAAGCAGTAGTCAACCTGTCCCTAATTATTCTGACCTTCTTTAAGGCCTCCTGAATGATCTCCGGACCCAAAATGGATGACTCTCCAACCTCGAACCACCCAACTGGAGATCTACACCTCCTACCATACAGTGCCTCAAACGGTGCCATCCCAATGCTGGAGTGATAGCTATTATTATACGAGAACTCTATCAAAGGCAGATGGTCATCCCAGTTACCTCTGAAATCAATCACACACGCTCTCAACATATTCTCCAATGTCTGTATGGTGCGCTCGGCCTGCCCATCTGTCTGAGGGTGAAAGGCAGTGCTAAGCTTCACCTGCGTGCCCAATCTCTTCTGGAAAGATCTCCGGAAATGAGAAGTAAACTGAGCTCCTCTGTCTGAAATAATAGACAAGGGAATCCCATGCCATCTCACAATCTCATCAATGTAGAGTCTCGCATAATCCTCGGCTCTGTAAGTAGACTTCACAGGGATAAAGTGGGCAGACTTAGTCAATCTGTCCACAATAACCCATATAGAGTCATGCTGTCTCCTAGTCCTCGGAAGCCCAACTACGAAGTCCATATTAATGGCCTCCCATTTCCAAGTCGGATTCTCAATAATCTGAGTCAGACCACCAGGTTTAAGATGCTCTGCCTTAACCTGCTGACAATTAGGACACTTGGCCACATATTCTGCAATGTCCTTCTTTATGCCATCCCACCAATAAATCTTCTTAAGATCATGGTACATCTTGGTGGAATCTGGATGTATAGAATATCTGGAACCATGGGCCTCTGCAACAATTCTGGTCCGCAAATCATCCACATCTGGCACACACAGCCTGTCCTGATATCTAAGTATGCCATCACCTCCCAAAGCAAAAGACTCATTCATCTTCATCAGCACTGAGTCCTTCAGCTCCATCAACACAGGATCTAGATGCTGACCCTGCTTGACTTCAACTACCAAGGATGATTCAGAACTAGGATGAACTGAAACATCCCCACTAGTGGAGTCAACCAAACGCACACCCAATCTTGCCAGTCTGTTTACATCTTTCACCAGCTCCTTCTTCTCATCCTCAACGTGAGCTGTACTTCCCATGCTCATCTTGCTCAAAGCATCAGCTACAACATTAGCCTTACCTGGATGGTAATGCACATTCATGTCATAATCCTTCAACAGCTCCAACCATCTCCGCTGACGTAGATTCAACTCTCTCTGTGTGAACACGTACTGGAGTCTTATGGTCTGTGAACACATCTACATGCACTCCATATAGATAATGCCTCCACAGCTTCAGTGCAAACACCACAGCTGCCAACTCTAGGTCATGTGTGGGATAATTCTTCTCATGAACCTTGAGCTGTCTGGATGCATAGGCTATCACCTTACCAACCTGCATAAGAACACAACCCAAACCAACCATAGATGCATCACAATAAACAGTGTAATTCTCACCACACTTAGGCAAAGTAAGCACCGGCACTGACGTGAGTCTGTCCTTGAGCTCCTGGAAACTCTTCTCACAAGTCTCCGTCCATTCAAACTTGGCTTTATTCTTAGTCAAAGCTGTCAATGGGGCAGCAATGGAAGAAAAGCCCTCCACAAACCTGCGGTAGTAACCATCCAATCCCAAAAAGCTACGGATGTCAGTGGGAGTAAGAGGCTTTGGCCAGTTCTTTACAGCCTCAGTCTTCTTGGGATCCACCTCCACGCCCTGATCGGACACAACATGACCCAGGAAGGTCACTGATCTCATCCAGAATTCACATTTGCTGAATTTGGCATATAACTGATGCTGTCTAAGTACCTGCAAGGTTAGTCTCAAATGCTGTTCATGCTCTTCCTTGGTCTTAGAGTAGATGAGAATGTCATCAATGAATACTATGACGAAAGAGTCAAGGTATTCACGGAAGACCTTGTTTATGAGATCCATAAATGCAGCAGGTACATTCGTGAGACCAAATGACATGACTAAAAACTCATAGTGACCATAGCGGGTACGAAAGGCTGTCTTTGGGATATCTCCATCCCTAACCCTAAGTTGATGATACCCTGAATGAAGATCAATCTTAGAGAAGAAACTAGACCCTTGGAGTTGATCGAACAAATCATCTATTCTGGGGAGTGGATACTTATTCTTTATAGTGACTTTGTTGAGCTGCCGATAATCGATACACATTATAAGGGTTCCATCTTTTTTCTTTACAAACAACACTGGAGCGCCCCAAGGGGATATGCTCGGCTGAATGAAACCCTTGTCAGTGAGATCTTTTAACTGCAGTTTCAACTCTTTGAGTTCAGCTGGAGCCATTTTGTAAGGAGGAATTGAGATTGGTTTAGTATCGGGTTCTAAATCGATACCAAAGTCAATCTCTCGAAGGGGAGGGACTCCAGGTAAATCATCAGGAAACACATCTAAGAACTCATTCACTACAGGTACTGAGTCTATGGAAGGAATGTCATGATCTAAATCATTAACACTCACAAGATGACACAATAACCCCTTGGACATCATTTTATTGGCCTTAAGGTTAGATATCAAGGGGTTAGGACGACTCGAATTGTACCCCTCCCAGACTAACTCTTATTCATTAGGAAAGCGAAATCTCACCACTCTACTACGACAGTCCAAGCAAGCATAACAACTGTGAAGCCAATCCATGCCAAGAATAACATCAAAATCATGCATGGGTAACTCAACCAGGTTTGCACACATAGTTTTTCCACTCACAACTATTGGGCAATCCTTGTATACTCTATCAGTTCTTACATTCTCTCCTAAAGGTGTACTAACCACTATAGGATCATGTAGAACTTCAGGCAATATCTCAAAAGTAAGAGCAAGCAGAGGAGTTACCAAGGAAAGTGTAGACCCTGGATCAAGTAAAGCATAAACAGAAGTTGAGAACACTTGCAGCATACCTGTGACCACATCAGCGAACTTCTCCTGCTCCTCCCTGCCCTTCAGGGCATAAAACCGGTTCCACTTAGGAGGCTCGGCTGCCGCTGCACCCTGTGGATTAGGCCTAGGCTGAGCATTACCTCCAGCCTGACCTCTATTCTGTGGACAGTCTCTGACCATGTGTCCACTCTTACCACAACCGAAGCAGGCATTAGTGCCCTGTCTGCACTCTCCACTGTGAGCTCGGCCACACTTAGCACAATTCTTCTTAGGACGCTGCATCTCACCTCCATTGCCCCTCTTGGGCTCAGGTCTACCTCCTGTAGTTGTAGCACCTCTCTGAGGATTAAAATTCCCAGAACTCTGCTGCCCTCATTTGAACCTTGGTTGCTCACGGACTCCAAAGTTGTTCCTGTGGCCTCCATGACTGGGTCCTGCCTGATCTTGAGGCCTAGGCCTCCTAGCATCACGAACACCTCTCTTTCTGCGGCTGTCCTCTACCTGCTGGACATGCACCATCAACCTGGAAAGATCCATATTATCATGGAGCATCGCAGATCGACACTCCTCCTCCAGGTCCCCATTGATTCCTGTGAGAAAGCTGATCATGTCATCCCTGTTGTTAGCAATCAGGGAAGTAGCATACCTGGATGATTTCAACAAAGTTCAGTATTCTCCTCATTTTTGCTATGTAATGCTAGGGAAGATAACATACCTTGACAGCTTAACAAACATCAAGGAATACTCCCTGACTGTCATAGAGCCTTGTTTAAGGTTGATGAATTCCTCAACCTTGGCCTCCCTCATCTCCCTGGGGAAGAATCTCTCTAGAAATGTTGTCTTGAACAGCTCCCATGTGACTGGCATTCCACCTAAGACACGACTATCTTGCCACATCTTGCACCAAGTCTGTGCAACATCCTTGAGCAGATAGGAAGCCAGCTCAGCCTTCTCAATGTCAGTGGCCCCCATAGCCACCAGGATCTTATGCACCTCATCCACAAACTCCTGGGGATCCTCTGCAGTCCTAGACCCTGTGAAAATAGGAGGATTCATCCTCGTGAAATCCCTCAGCCTGTCAGCCATGCTATGAACCGGTGGGTTCTCCCTCTGAACATTCTGCCGGTTGACCTGGGCAGTCATGGCCTGGGCCTGCATAGCAATGGCCTGTGCCATCTGGGCCAGAGATGCCCTCACCTCAGCATCAGTCAACCCAGCTGGATTAACTGGCACATCCCCTCCTGCAGCTGGAGCCTGGGGTGGAACTCGGTTGCCCCTAGTAGCTGCTCTTCCTCTCCTCTGATCAATAGCCCTTCTAGGGTCCATTCTCTGAAACAACAAAGATTGATGTTAGATACGCTCATAACACCAAGAAATCAGACATTCAGAAAAGCATGATAAGATCAGAAGAAGGGAAATTTCCTACGCATCATGCAGTCTCTAATTCAGGATAGTGGTGCACTTCACTACCATGACTTAGAACTACTCAATGTGGTTGATGTGAACTCATTATTCTCGGAATTTTAACCTAGTGCTCTGATACCAACTTTGTCACGACTGGAATCTAGACCCCAGACGAGACCGGCGTCGTTGACCTCTCAGAGGTCGCAAACAAGCCTACTTACGTCATACTTACTTTACATAGGTTAATTTTAGCGGAAAATTTGAAACTTTTTGTTCTTTAAACATGCTTGCCAAACATTCTTAAAATTTTATAATCGTTCATCATCAACCATCTAACATTAAAGACATAAACAACTGAAAGAAATAATTCATAAGTCTTAATTGTATAATTGCCAAAATGGCCCAAATACAAAATCTGAATAAAGAGCAGGAAAGAAACGCTAGTGGAACATGTTCCACTAGCTCAACTCTAAAGCTATGCTAGAATATAGAACAGTAGTATCCTCGAAGCATGAGGACCTACCCAACTCCGGATGAATGCTGACGTCCGGAAAGCTGCAACGATGATCCTGAAACTCTATCGACCATCTGTACCTGCACCTAAAATAGTATAGATGTATAGAGTTAGTACACACTTGTACTAAGTACGGGTATATGCAAGCACACACCACGGACATGCATGAGAAAGAATAGCTCTTTCCTAACAACATGATTTTTGGAAGTCAAGTCAGTGGACTTGCCAATTTGAGATTAGGAAGGTCATGCCATGAGGGTAACATGCATCATATTCAATATCGTATTGCACACAACACATATCATAGCACATAACACATAACACATAGCTTCGTTCGTATCATTCATTCATACGCCATGATACCTTGGAATCATGGACTTAACATTAAGACTTTCCAAAATGAGGGCTCAACATATGGGACCTCAACTAGGGAGTCTTCATTAGCAAACACAGAGTCTGCTTCATTCATTCATACGTACTTCACTGCATTTCATTCATAGGCCAGTGAGAACACCAGCTTTACCTAGGGTGTAGTTTAAGACTTTCATCGGGTTTGCTGTGCAATGATCAGGAATAACCTAATGTTATTACCTGAGTCTAGCTCACCTCTTGATTATCTTACCCTAACACCTTCGGTATCATTCAATTCTTTATGTGCTTCATTTGAGGCTGGCCTCATTCATTCATTGGGAACTTTAACTTTAACCGACATAGATCATGTGAGCATCATGAAATCCAGTGTCTCCCCCACACCGAAAAGAGGTGGAATCACCGGCCAAAGTGACCCAATAACATGCTAGCGTACATGGGAATTTAACCCCGCCAGATCCCTATATTGGCTGTATAGGTTCGAAGACTAGGAGATATAAGGAGACCCATACCCGGCAGGCCGGACAGTCTCATCTCATGAGAGTTACGTGAGCCTCCGTCCTTCCTGAAAGAAGGCATCACCGCTCATAGCTAGTCTATCGGTGCTCAGTATAAAGTTCCATTGCATTCATCTCATACGTCATGGAAGCTGGCTTCTAGTATGAGGACATCATAGCTCATTAGATGATTTCTCATCTCATCGTTCTTATTGAGTGTGTTAAGCTCAATACTCTCATCAAAATGTTCATAGAGATTGGTCTCTTCATTATCTTACACTCTCATGTTTTTTGTACGTATTGGTAACATTTACTTAGGCTCATTTGAGATTGCTCTCATCATCTAAATTAGTCTCAGATCATGTTGTCACCACATTTTTCATCATTAGCACCTTTCTTTTCATAGTTACTCACCTCGTATTCCGTGAATGTTCATTTCATCATTTCATAGTTCATCTCATCATATTCCAATGCACTTGGACACTTAGTGTGTCACGACCCGAAAGCACCCCCTAGAAGTTAGGGAAAACCTTCGAATCATGACCGGGCGTACTTGACCCCTTTGGGGTCTCGTACAAGCCCTCTAACTATCATTCATAACATAAAGCATGAAAAGTAGTGCGGAATTAAAACTTTTCACGATAATAATAAATAGAGGAGTCTTTTCATAAATACTAGGAAATCTTATCGTCACAAGCCAACTTAAAGACACAACTTAGAATCTTAGGGACACGACCCTTTACAATAGAATAAATACATTTTTAAGTCTTAATAAGGAAAATAAGAAACATAAAAAACTGTGTCCTCGAATATATGAGGACATACCCAAGTCTTGAGAGATAGAATTCCCAAGCTTCAACTTCGATCCTCCAAAGGCTTCCAACCTATACTCATAAGGTATAAAAAGTATGGGGTTAGTACAACAATGTACTAAGTATGGCATATGCAAAAACATGCAAAAAGGGACATTTTAGTAAAGATAGCTTTTTATGCAATTCAAATATAACCTTCATGAATCTAGAAGCAAACCCACATAAGAATCAACAATTAACACTTTATGGCTATCTTACCAAACTTAAAGTAAACAAAGGAACATTTCAATTAACTTTGCTAAACTTGCAATAAAATTGAATAAAGCATCATAGTGAACATTTTGAATTCTTACCATGAAGACCTTACAGTGAAAGGCACGGTCCAAGTCATATGAACCCTTTTTCTTTGAAGTTGCCCTAACCCAAGGTTATTCTAAGACTCCCTAAGGTGAGCCAAGAAGGGACTCTCATTACACCTCCCTTCAAAGCACACCAAAGCGACCCTTAAAACTACCTAATCTTAGGCTTACTTCGTTAGAAATCAAATCCACGCCCTTGGCTAACATATGCAAAACACTCATGGAAATATAGGTCATACCAAGTGCAATGTGAGAGTAGCATCCCATACTACCACTCCCACTTAGTACTCCTAATGGATTCCATTTACTCAAGTACTCCACAATAATCCTCCATAACACTACACCATAGTACTCATTCACACAGATTTCATGAAAGTACTCTTCTCCCATAGTAGGTATAGGTCACACCAAGTGCAATGTGAGAATAGCATCCCATACTACTACTCCCACTCAATGCTCCTACTTGGTAACTAATGTGGATTGAGCACTTCACGACATACATACACAATTTCAACAATACACAAGATAATTAGTTTCAAATCAATTCTTTTGTGGGAGTTAGCTTAACCGACAAAGACCATGAGAGCTAGACATGGAATCCCGATATTAACCCCTATCGGATGAGGGATCCTTACTTGCCTAGAGTAAGGTCATGCTTCTTAGCGTTTACATGGCTTTTCCAATAGCTACACCTATGCGGGCACATAGTTAAGGGATAAGGAGATTGCTACTAAGTAACTCACTCTCTACTAACGAGGAGTACTCATCTCAAGAGGTACTTTGGATTACAACATCTCAACTAACGAAGTGCAATCCACCTCCCCTTCATATCCTCTCGGTGCTAGGCATAACTCCACACGGATTACTCAACATAAAAGTCTATCATAGGAAGCTCACTAGGAAATGGAGAGGTTGTTACTAGACACTACATCTCAACTCACGAAGTGTGTCCACCTCAAGATTTCCCCTTTTTTTGCTCAACTTGACATAATACAAATCTTAGAAGAGTGTGTGTGTACATGTGCACACCTTGCATATAAGCATAATTTCATTTTCATCAAGTTCTACTCATACTTTAAACTTGATTCATCAAGCTACACACTCTACATACTTCTCATGATCATATACTTCATTTAGACATAAACTAGGTCAAACATGCAATTCAAGCTACATCAAACACAACATAAGACCCATTTCCAATATATCTTCATTTCACATATTAGACCTTCAAGGTCACATACTCAAACCATACTAAGTAACATCAAGTTCATCAATTAGCACCGCCACCCATAAGGTGGACCATACCACTCAAATAGCAATTCATAATAAGAACTATACAATAAGAGCAACTCATCAACAATTCAAACCATCATTACCCATAAGCAATTTATCAATATTTCACCATATGAAGGCCCTTAGGGCAGTAGCTACACCAACATGACATACACAAGAAGACCCAAATTCATACCTTACTCAAATCATGCTCACATAACCCATTTTCATGCCAAAAGTTGAAGTATGCATATACAAGAGTTTCATGGAGTTTTAACATCAAAACCATCTATTCAAACCAAGATAAATACATTTAAACCATTAGAACTTAGTTACAAGAAGACCCATAATAGAAATCAAAGTTTAGAAGAAGTTGAGTTTAAAACCCCTTTTGAAAACCATTTTGGAAGTTGGCTTCTTGAATGGAAAGGTATTCAAGAATGGATACCATACCTTTAGGAGAAAGAAACCCACGAATTTGATGAAGAAACAATTCCCAATCCGTCCTCCTATCCTTCCTTGACTTCTAGCTTCCAAGAGAGTTGAGAGAATTTTCTTGAGAGAAAGAGAGAGTTGGATCTTGAAGAGAAAAGGGGGCTCTTCTCTAGGTTTAGGGTGTAAGAGAGTCTTATAAGGCTTGGGGTGTATTTACATAAAACACCCTAAGCTGGCAGCCTTTAAATCATGCACTGGCAGGCTTCGTCGACGAGACCTCCTCGATGGACCGTCACGTCCACCACGGACCGTCACGGGGTTCCGTCGAGGAACACTTGGCTTCTAAATGGAGCCTGTCCCAATTTCACTCTCTGTCACCCACGACGCCCTGGCTCGACGGACCGTCCTGAGTACGACGGACCGTCGCCATGGCCGTCGTGAGCTACTGATGGGCAGACTTGTCCAAGTCCTGGGGCCCTTCATCTAGAGTCCTTGGGGTCCTAGGTGAGGTCGTACCCAGACGTCAAACCCCTAAACTAAGTCGTCTAGGTCTAGGGAACATCCGACGCATGTTTCAAGTAAACCGAACACATAAAACTCATCCAAACTCGCCAAGACATACAAGTACATTCTAAGGCATACCATCCGAACGTCATGGACGTTTTTGGTTGATTGAACTCCAAACTTTGCACACTGCCTAAGGACACCAAACTAACTCCGTTTAACTTAAAATTAACTCAAGAAACAACCATGAGGCTCTAGTTCACCTTAGTTCATTTTGGGGCGTTATATAGTGTATCTTACACTCATACTTAACCCTCCTAGGGTTCATCATTTCATTACATACATCTTAGGTTCACTTATTTTTGAACGTATGTTAGACTTTTGTGTCTATACATACAAGCCATGGGGCTGCATTCATAGTTCGTTAAGTGTTCTTATTTTCCTAAGATTATGTAGTACAAGACTTATGTATCTTGTATATATATATGCCAAGATTTTGATTTTTTTGATCTAATTAGATGGCATTATTCTTGGATATTTTACTCACGTATGACTTATGTATCAATACGGAAATTCGGGCAAGGAAACCCCAAATCTTGAATCACTTGGATATCATTTGTATTTTTCATAAATTTTATTTTCTAATATTCATAACGTTAGACTTTAAATTAAATCTCGCGCTTATATTGAAAGATAAATTTTTTTCTATTTTAATTTCCCTCTTAATTAATCAAAGTGTTGAGGGTTCAAGCCCCCACACCTCTTTAATTTTTAAATTAATAAGAGTTCACTTCAAAGGGGGAGGTTGTGGGTTCGAACCCCCACAACCCCCTTTATTTTAAATGAATTTCGCTGGAGGGGGAGCTGGTCGCGAGTTCGAGCCCCCTTAGCCCCCTCTTAATTATTATTATTTTTTTTTCTTCCTTCTCCTCGCGCGCACTGGGAGGTCGTGGGTTCGAATCCCACGCTTTCCTTTTAATTTTCTGTCCCTTTTTCGCGAAACTCAGGGACCCAAGGGTCACGAGTTCGATCCCCAACTCCCTCCCTTATTTTCTTTTATTTTTTTCGCGAACTCCAGTGACCAAGAGGTCACGAGTTCGATTCCTGCCCCCTCCCTTATTTTCCCTCTTCCTTTTTCTTTCGCGAACCCAGTGACCAGATGGTCACGGGTTCGATCCCTATCCCCCTCCCTTATTTTTCTTCTTTTTTCTTGAACTCCAGTGACCAGATGGTCACTGGTTCGATTCCTGCCAGCCTTTTTTTTTTAATTTTTTCTTTTGACGTCCAAAATTTCCAGATTCTTTCTAAAGCCTATTTCCAGGTTCTAGAAATTTACTCTATGATTTTTCTACACCTTTTTCATCAAATTACACATTAGTTCTTGGGGAAATTTCATAGTTCATTTATAACGTTTTAGGTGCACTTTCATGGAGTCGTTTAGTCAAGAATTCCTCTCTCAATCCAGCCACATAACTGTTCATATGAACACCACATTATACACAATGTTAACACATGAAATACAAGAAGAAAAACATGCTTTAAATGTCTCCAAACAGTGGCAAAAGTCCACTGCCGAAGCCCACCCACATGCAAACTTTCTTCGACTATTTCGTGATTTCACGCACGTAACCTTATTCACATTCAATATAAACACGTCAATCATGCCTAAACCTAGCAGCACAACATACCCATCCTACGAATTCGTTTGGGAGCTAAGGACAAGGACATACAAAGGGGAACACCTTAGTTTTAAGAGTTTAAGAAACGTTCACAAGAAAGTACTCTTGGAGAAAGAATTCCATGAGAGAAACCCATACCTTTTGACGTTATTCAAGCTTGAAGCTGCTGCCCGGAACTCCAAACCATGCCAAATTTACTTCAACGCACACCCTACTCGATGAACCTCTCTTAGCCTTGTCGTTTTGATTCCTTTGTCTTTACTTAAAAAAATTCTAGTGAGTTCTTCAAGTGTGAAGAACTCTTGATGTATTTGTTTCTGCTTTTCTAGTTGTTCTTGGCAGAACTAACGTGAGAAAGAGGTTGAGAACGTGAGAGAGTTGAGAAACGTGAGGAAGAGAGTTGTCTTAGGATTAGGAGACTAAATTTAAGACTTAGTCAAAAGTTAGGATTTTAATTAACTAAAAATAAATAAAGAAAATCTGATTTTCCTTTTTATTAATCAAATTAATAATTATCAATTAATTAAGTTAATTTATCAACCTTAGATCTTGACACCCCTAAGTCTTGATCCTATTCATTTTTTTTTTTTGGATTGTTACAATATAAATAAACCAAGTACATCAAGAGTTAAAACTCCAGATAATAGTCCTACGCATAGTCGTAGAAGATCAACACCAACTTATTATACAGAAAGTTATGAAAGATCAGATAGAACAAATGCAATATGGAATAGCAGATTAAATAAAAAATGGATACCTAAACCAATAATTGAACAATATAACTTTTTAGATCTAGATTGTGTTACAGATATAAATAAAGTAATTTTATTATGGGTAGGAAATATATCTAAACAGCTAGTTGATAACAAAATAACAGTAAAAGACACACCAGGATATATAGAAAGAACATTTGTAGGAACAACAAAATTTTGGATAGAAAATTTACCATCAGAAAGTATAGCAACACTTAGGAGTGATAAAAAAATAGATGGATCAACATCAACAACAAATATAGATATATTAGATAAATATGAATTAGCCATAAGAAATGAATTTGGAGGTATGACTACAGAAATAGAAGAACAAAATAAGGAAAAAATAATAAATAGACAACTAATGTCAAAATTAGCAATATGTAATGTGTGTTACATAGAAGAATATACATGTGCATTTAAAGAATATTATTACAAAGCAAGATATAATATAGATGAAGCAAAAGAAATAAGACAACAATATTTTACAAAATTACCAGAACCATTTAGTACAAATATAATTAAAGATTGGAATAATGAAGGAATAACAGATACTTTAGGAGCTAGAATAAAATTTTTACAACAATGGTTTATCCAATTATGTGAAAATCAAAAAGAAAAATTAAAAATGGAAAAAGTATTAATAAAAAATTTAGCATGTTGTAAAAACAAGATAGCACCACAATTTGGTTGCAAAGATAAATATTATAAAAAACCTAGAAAATATAAAAATTATAGAAAAACTAAAACCAGATACAAATATAAAAATCCAAGAAAAAGATATTATGTAAAAAATTATAAAATAAAAAGACCACATAGACCAAAAAGAAAATTATCAGATTGTACTTGTTACAATTGTGCAAAGATAGGACATTTAGCTAGAGATTGTAAATTATCTAAAAATTTAAAAGGTAAACAAATTGCAGAAATAATTATGGATGATGAAAAATATATGCAGATAGATTACATAGATTATGAATTAAGTGAAAATGATAGTATATATGAATTATCTGACATTGAATTCGAAGATATAGAAATAAATATGGAATTAAATAATGAAATGATAAATGAAGAAATATAATGACTGAATATAATATAAAAATAATATCTAAAGAAGAATATCAGAATGAAGAATCAGTAGAACAAAAAATTATATTTGATAATACAATTTTCCAACAAATAAAAAATAAAGAATTAGATTTAAGCGTAGATAAAGTACTTGAAATACCTACTTTAAAAAATTGGTTTAAAAGACAAAAAGAAGAATACTATGTAGTTAGTCAAAAAGAACATATTGTAGATTGTAAATATACAAAAGGAAAAGCACAAATACCTATATTAAACAAAAGAATGATAAATCAAGAAATACAAGATATAAAAGCTAAAACACCTATAAAATATGTACATTTAGGAGGAACAGAAATACTAATAAAAGCATGTTTTAGAAAAGGAATAGATACACCTATTGAAATATATTTAGCAGATGATAGAATAATACACCCTATAGAAAAAAGTGTAATTAGTGCGGTAAAAGGAAATTTAATATACCAAAAAATTTAAATTTATAATAAGTGCAAATTACTCAATAGCATTAACAGATAGAAACATAGATAAATCATTAGTATTATATTGAAAATTATCAGGAATAGAATTAGCACCAGGAAGTAAAATATTTACAGCAAGATGTAAAAACCTATATATATTAACAACAAAACATAGAGTAATGGCAAAAAATAAAATTGATAGAATAAAAATAGAAAACCCTTTTGACCAAGTAATTACAATAATAGATAATAATGATTATAGTTATAAAGAAATTGACATGGAAGAAGATTTAGAAATAATAAAAGAAAGAATAAGCACTTCAAGCATACCAAATATATTAAATAGAACTACTTCACCAAGAGCCAGTACGTCCAAAAGAAAATATGAAATTTCTAAAATATTAAATACAGAAGAAGAAACACCATATCATTATTTTATAACTGGAATAATTAATGAAAAAAGATACAGGATATTAATAAATACAGGACAAGAAGATAATTACATAATTAGAGAATTAGTTTTAGATACAGAAATTATAAAAACAGGACATGTATGCCCTTAATTACCTAGTCAAATTGTAACTATAAATGAAGAAATAGTAGAAAAAGAAATAATTATAGGAGGAATATCGTTATTAATACCATTTAAAATTTACCAAGGAAATCAAAATATTACTTTAGGAATAAAATGGTTAGATCAATTTAAATCATATAAAATAGAAGATGAACAATTAATCATAACCTGTCAAAATAAGAAAATAATTATAAAAAGAACAAAATGAGTAATGAAGATATATATACTTGCAAAATTATCGTAGAAGGATATCACAACAGGTATTATACACCTATGATAGATACAGGAGCAGAGACAAATATATGTAAATATAATTGTTTACCAGAAGATAAATGGGAAAAATTAAAAACACCTATGGTAGTAACAGGATTTAACAATGAAAGTAGTATGATTACATATAAAGCAAAAAATATAAAAATACAAATATGGGATAAAATCTTAATAATAGAAGAAATGTATAATTTTGAATTTACAACAAAAGATATGTTATTAGGAATGCCATTTTTAGATAAACTATATCCTCATATTATAACTAAAACTCATTGGTGGTTTACTACACCATGTGGATATAAAATAGGAGCAAAAAGAGTAAATAATAAACAAAGAAAACCAAAAGAATGGATAAAAGGAAGTGAAAAAATAAATCAAGAAATGGAAAACATAAATAGCAAACAAATAAACCAACTAGAAATCATCATATTTACAATAGATAAGGTTAAAATAATAAATGAACAATAAGAACTATTATATAGCGAAAATCCATTAGAAGGATGGGAAAAGCATAAGACAAAAGTAAAAATTGAATTAATAGATGAAAATAGTATAATAACGCAAAAACCATTAAAATATAATTTTGATGATTTAAATGAATTTAAAATGCATATAGATGAACTATTAAAGAATAATTACATACAAGAGAGTAATAGTAAACATACAAGTCCAGCATTTATAGTAAATAAACATAGTGAACAAAAAAGAGGTAAAAGTAGAATGGTTATAGATTATCGTAATCTAAATGCTAAAACTAAAACTTATAATTATCCAATACCAAATAAGATATTAAAAATAAGACAGATACAAGGATATAACTATTTTAGTAAATTTGATTGTAAATCAGGATTTTATCATTTAAAACTAGAAGAAGAATCTAAACAACTAACAGCATTCATAGTACCACAAGGTTTCTATGAATGGAATGTTTTACCATTTGGATATAAAAATGCACCAGGTAGATATCAACATTTTATGGATAACTATTTTAATCAAATAGAAAATTGCATAGTTTATATAGATGATATATTATTATTCTCTAGAACACAAGATGAACATATTAGGTTATTAGAAAAATTTATACATATAATTAAACAATCAGGTATAAGTTTAAGTAAAAGGAAAGCAGAAATTATGAAATCACAGATAGAATTTCTACGAATACAAATAGATAAAAATGGTATAAAAATGCAAACACATATAGTACAAAAAATAATCAATTTAGATGAAGAGATAGATACAAAAAAGAAATTACAATCCTTTTTAGGATTAGTTAACCAAGTAAGAGAATATATACCAAAATTAGCAGAATATTTAAAACCACTTCATAGGAAACTTAAAAAAGATGTTGAATATCATTTTGATAAAAAAGATAGAGAATATATAAAAAAATATTAAGAATTTATGTAAAAAATTACCAAAACTTTATTTTCCTGATGAAAATAAGATATTTACTTATATTGTGGAAACAGATTCAAGCAATCATAGCTATGGAGGAGTTTTAAAATATAAATATGAAAATGAAAAAATAGAACATCATTGTAGATATTATTCAGGATCTTACACAGAAGCACAAATAAAATGGGAAATAAATAGAAAAGAATTATTAGCATTATATAAATGTTTATTAGCATTTGAACCATATATTGTTTACAATAAATTTATTGTAAGAACAGATAACACACAAGTAAAATGGTGGATAACTAGAAAGATAGAGGATTCAGTTACAACAAAAGAAATAAGGAGATTGGTATTAAATATATTAAATTTTACATTTACAATTGAGGTAATTAAAACTGACAAAAATATGGTTGCAGATTACCTATCAAGACAAAGGTACACAAACTGAACAAGAAAAAGATATGATGGAAGAGATACTCAAATCCATTACTACACTTTGTAATAAAGTGGACAGTATGGACAAAGAGATACAAAAGCTAAAGACTAATGAAGTTAATCTGAAGTCTAAAGCTAAAGATAGTAGTCAGCAGCATGACTATAAAAATGCGGAGCTATGTCGATCGGAAGACCATAAAATTCCAGAGCTAGTAGGAGACGTTGGGAAACTCCGAAAAACCCAAAACAATTTATCTAACATTGCAGGTACAAGTGCAGGTACAGTTGGACAACCTACAAAATCACAATACAAAAATACCAATTTAAATACTATGTTTACAAACCCATTTACTCCAAAAATACAAAGACCAGTTATGACACTATCCCAAGTAAATACCTATGCAGCAAGCCTACACCAAGATAAAACGATATACAACCATTTGTCCCAAACCTACATACAAAAAATATATAAAATCCAAACATTCTTAAACCAAAATCCAAGGTCAGTTACAACCACAGACCTAAACCAAGACTATATAACCCAAAGCCCAGCCAAAAACCAATTCAAATCTAGTTAAAACATGTTACTACTATGGCTTACTTAGTACTGTATATACATACGATGGAGAAGAGTTACAAGGAATACCAGAAATACATAAGGCATTTTTAACCTATAAAAGAATTACAAATGGAGATTTATTTTTCATAAAATTCTACACAGCACCAGCAGAGATATTATATGATGAGATAAAACCAGTAATCCAAGTTGTAAAGCTAGGATTGACAAGAACTATGTTAATACCAGAAGATATATCAATACAACCAGAAATACCTATAATAGAAATACCAGATTTCTACGCAAATAAAAGAATTATTGGAATCTCTACTATTATCCAAGAATTAGCAGACAATTATTTAAATGGTAATGCTATATGGAGCTATTATGCTAGAGAACAAGTAATGATTTATTCAAATTCAAGGACTGTAAGAGAAGCAGATATGGCAGAAGTACAACAATGGATATTATCATTACTTAGACCAGAAGAAAAACCTTCTACAAGATCCTTGAAAAAAGAATTTATTTCTCAAAATTTATTAACCAGATATTGTAAGATAATTAGTCATAAATATCCAGATCATCGTTGTTCAAAATGCAATGGTGAAGAAGTAACAGAGATACCAGATGTACAGCTGGAATAGAAATATGTAAAAGGAAAAAAGAGATACTGCAGAAGATAAACACGTTGCAAGAAGATAAGAAGAAAAGTACAAAGGTAGCAGACAAAGACAAAGAGATATGGCAGACATAGAGATAATAAAGAAGAAAAGCTATAAAGTAGTTTGTCTTGTTTTGTTTTGTAGTTTTGTAATAATTCATGAATAGCCTGGTGTGTCTTTTACTGTTATTTTGTTATCAACTAGCTGTTTAGATATATTGCCTACCCATAATAAAATCACTTTATTTATATCTATTACACAGTCTAAACCTAAAAAGTTATTTTGTTCAATTATTGGTCTAGGTATCCATTTTTTATTTAATCTACTATTCCATATTGCGTTTGTTCTGTCTGATCTTTCATAACTTTCTGTATAATAAGTTGGTGTTGATCTTCTACGACTATTCCTTCTAGGACTACTTCTAGGACTATTATCTGGGGTTTTAACTCTTGATGTACCTGGTTTATTTATGTCTCCTGTATTTATTTCTAATTTTTTCAGTTTATCTACTTGTTCTAGAATTTTTGTATATGTTTCACTTATATCACTTATTTCTGAGTTTTGATCATTCATTGTATCTAGTTCGTTAATTTCATCATTGATTTCATTTATTTCAAGATTTTCATTTTCATTTAATATTTGTTTCATTTTATTTATTTCATTAGTCAATTCAACTTCTTTTTCTATTTGTTTTTCTTTTTGTTTAGTTTCATATAATAATTTTAACTGAGCTAATTCTTTTTCTAATTCACTTATTTTTGTATTTTTTGTTTCTTCTATCTTTTGTACTTCTTGTTTTGCTTGTGATTTTATTTTTTCAATCTCTTTTGCTTTATCTATCTCTTCATTTTCTTTTGTTATTCTTATCATAGCTGTTAAACTATCTTCTAATTTTGCTGTTTCCTTTTCTAACATTAAATATAATTTGTCTCCTATTTTTTTATATCTTCTTCCTAAATTTGAGAATATTATTTTTATTACTAGTCCTTCTTGATTTTCATATGTTTTTTCGTCTACTGCAAATTCTTCTTTATTCATTATATTCATTATTATAACATATATCATGTTGTAATTTGTAGTCTAGGCAATTTATTTGTATTTCTAGCTCAAATAGAACTTTTCTTTGTATTGATATTACTTTACTACTTACTCCTGCAAATATATTTTCTTCTATTCTTTCTTTTTAAAATTCATATTCTTGTCTTTTTTCATTTATCTTTTCTATTAATTGTTGCTTATATATTTCTCTGTCCATATTGTTTTTCCAAATAACAAATATATTTATATTCTGTTTTAGAAATTAGATATCAACAAATTTTCTTTAGTAGTGTCTTTTTTGGTAATTTTTAATAATTCATATTTTATATATAAATTATTTAACTTTTTCTTTATCTTTCTTATCTTTCTCTCTATATTATTTACCTTTTTCATTTTTTAAGAAAATATTTTTTCATAATATTCTTTTTTAACTAAATTTAATCTTTGTATTTCTTTAGCATTAATTTCTATATATTCTAAATATTCTTCTTCTCTAAGATATATATATCTATTTACATTTTCAATTAATAATTTTTCTTCTAGATCTATCTTTTCTTTAGTTTCTTTCCATAATTTTAAATATCTATAATTTATCATTGATCTCTATATAATTCTAGATCATCATATAAATAATCTATATCATCTGAAATAATTAGTTCTGACCAATCATAAATTGTTTCTTCAATTATTTCATATGTTACTAATTTATCATAGATTATTCTTCTTATATCAGCATCAAGATCTCTTAATATATAGAATAGTAATATCATATAATTAACATCATCATCTAATAAATAGGTAGTCATTTTATCATATTTTCGCTAAAATTTTATTCCTTCTAACCTCTTCACAGATTATACTTATTTATTATGTAATAATAATAATTTAATAATCATCTCGTCTAGTCACTACTATGGTTTTCTTCTTCAATCAGTTACCCTAACAGCGCCTCAACTCTGTGTACTCCCCTAAACGGCCTTCTCTTTGCCTACTGGTTTCCACTTTAGGATGGCATAGTCTGGGCTTACCTACTCTCAGAATATTTCCATAGCAAACCTTCTAAAGATGATTATTATAACATTATTAAAGCATAATAAATACTTATAATCAAGAAGAGATTATCAGGAATAAAGCAATTTAGCTACTCATGAATAAAAATGAGTATACCTGTTCTTGTAGATTTTCCACATCTGATTTGTTTTCCATAACTAATATTTTATTTATTAACTAGCTCTGATACCAATATGGGGGTTGGAAGCGGAATGAGAGAAAAGAGTGAAGAGAGAATGGGGCTTGTTTTATTTATGAAGGCAAATGCCTCCTTTTATACAAAATCCTAACGACCTTTCATTCTTACTAAAGGATGATTGGCCTTTACTATTTACACAATTACTTGACTCTTACTATTTACACAGTAACTTGGCCTATACTATTTACACAGTGACACGTCTTTTACTATTCATCAATAGTAATTCATGAATTATTACAAAACTACAAAACAAAACAAGACAAACTACTTTATAGCTTTTCTTCTTTATTATCTCTATGTCTGCCATATCTCTTTGTCTTTGTCTGCTACCTTTGTACTTTTCTTCTTATCTTCTTGCAACGTGTTTATCTTCTGCAGTATCTCTTTTTTCCTTTTACATATTTCTATTCCAGCTGTACATCTGGTATCTCTGTTACTTCTTCACCATTGCATTTTGAACAACGATGATCTGGATATTTATGACTAATTATCTTACAATATCTGGTTAATAAATTTTGAGAAATAAATTCTTTTTTCAAGGATCTTGTAGTAGGTTTTTCTTCGGGTCTAAGTAATGATAATATCCATACTTCTGCCATATCTGCTTCTCTTACAGTCCTTGAATTTGAATAAATCATTACTTGTTCTATAGCATAATAGCTCCATATAGCATTACCATTTAAATAATTGTCTGCTAATTCTTGGATAATAGTAGAGATTCCAATAATTCTTTTATTTGCGTAGAAATTTGGTATTTCTATTATAGGTATTTCTGGTTGTATTGATATATCTTCTGGTATTAACATAGTTCTTGTCAATCCTAGCTTTACAACTTGGATCACTGGTTTTATCTCATCATATAATATCTCTGCTGGTGCTGTGTAGAATTTTATGAAAAATAAATCTCCTTTTGTAATTCTTTTATAGGTTAAAAATGCCTTATGTATTTCTGGTATTCCTTGTAACTCTTCTCCATCGTATATATATACAGTACTAAGTAAGCCATAGTGTTAACATGTTTTAACTAGATTTGAATTGGTTTTTGGCTGGGCAATGAGTTTATTATATCCTTGTAATTTTTGGGTTATATAGTCTTGGTTTAGGTCTGTGGTTGTAACTGACCTTGGATTTTGGTTTAAGAATGTTTGGATTTTATATATATTTTGTATGTAGGTTTGGGACAAATGGTTGTATATCTTTTTATCTTGGTGTAGGCTTGCTGCATAGGTATTTATTTGGGGTAGTGTCATAACTGGTCTTTGTATTTTTGGAGTAAATGGGTTTGTAAACATAGTATTTAAATTGGTATTTTTGTATTGTGATTTTGTAGGTTGTCCAACTGTACCTGCACTTGTACCTGCAATGTTAGATAAATTGTTTTGGGTTTTTCGGAGTTTTCCAACGTCTCCTACTAGCTCTGGAATTTTATTGTCTTCCGATCGACATAGCTCCGCATTTTTATAGTCATGCTGCTGACTACTATCTTTAGCTTTAGACTTCAGATTAACTTCATTAGTCTTTAGCTTTTGTATCTCTTTGTCCATACTGTCCACTTTATTACAAAGTGTAGTAATGGATTTGAGTATCTCTTCCATCATATCTTTTTCTTGTTCAGTTTGTGTACCTTTGTCTTGATAGGTAATCTGCAACCATATTTTTGTCAGTTTTAATTACCTCAATTGTATATGTAAAATTTAATATATTTAATACCAATCTCCTTATTTCTTTTGTTGTAACTGAATCCTCTATCTTTCTAGTTATCCACCATTTTACTTGTGTGTTATCTGTTCTTACAATAAATTTATTGTAAACAATATATGGTTCAAATGCTAATAAACATTTATATAATGCTAATAATTTTTTTCTATTTATTTCCCATTTTATTTGTGCTTCTGTGTAAGATCCTGAATAATATCTACAATGATATTCTATTTTTTCATTTTCATATTTATATTTTAAAACTCCTCCATAGCTATGATTGCTTGAATCTGTTTCCACAATATAAGTAAATATCTTATTTTCATCAGGAAAATAAAGTTTTGGTAATTTTTTACATAAATTCTTAATATTTTTTATATATTCTCTATCTTTTTTATCAAAATGATATTCAACATCTTTTTTAAGTTTCCTATGAAGTGGTTTTAAATATTCTGCTAATTTTGGTATATAATCTCTTACTTGGTTAACTAATCCTAAAAAGGATTGTAATTTCTTTTTTGTATCTATCTCTTCATCTAAATTGATTATTTTTTGTACTATATGTGTTTGCATTTTTATACCATTTTTATCTATTTGTATTCCTAGAAATTCTATCTGTGATTTCATAATTTCTGCTTTCTTTTTACTTAAACTTATACCTGATTGTTTAATTATATGTATAAATTTTTCTAATAACCTAATATGTTCATCTTGTGTTCTAGAGAATAATAATATATCATCTATATAAACTATGCAATTTTCTAATTGATTAAAATAGTTATCCATAAAATGTTGATATCTACCTGGTGCATTTTTATATTCAAATGGTAAAACATTCCATTCATAGAAACCTTGTGGTACTGTGAATGCTGTTAGTTGTTTAGATTCTTCTTCTAGTTTTAGATGATAAAATCCTGATTTACAATCATATTTACTAAAATAGTTATATCCTTGTATCTGTTTTATTTTTAATATCTTATTTGGTATTGGATAATTATAAGTTTTAGTTTTAGCATTTAGATTACGATAATCTATAACCATTCTACTTTTACCTCTTTTTTGTTCACTATGTTTATTTACTATAATGCTGGACTTGTATGTTTACTATTACTCTCTTGTATGTAATTATTCTTTAATAGTTCATCTATATGCATTTTAAATTCATTTAAATCATCAAAATTATATTTTAATGATTTTTGCGTTATTATACTATTTTCATCTATTAATTCAATTTTTACTTTTGTCTTATGCTTTTCCCATCCTTCTAATGGATTTTCGCTATATAATAGTTCTAATTGTTCATTTATTATTTTAACCTTATCTATTGTAAATATGATGATTTCTAGTTGGTTTATTTGTTTGCTATTTATGTTTTCCATTTCTTGATTTATTTTTTCACTTCCTTTTATCCATTCTTTTGGTTTTCTTTGTTTATTATTTACTCTTTTTGCTCCTATTTTATATCAACATGGTGTAGTAAACCACCAATGAGTTTTAGTTATAATATGAGGATATAGTTTATCTAAAAATGGCATTCCTAATAACATATCTTTTGTTATAAATTCAAAATTATACATTTCTTCTATTATTAAGATTTTATCCCATATTTGTATTTTTATATTTTTTGCTTTATATGTAATCATACTACTTTCATTGTTAAATCCTGTTACTACCATAGGTGTTTTTAATTTTTCCCATTTATCTTCTGGTAAACAATTATATTTACATATATTTGTCTCTGCTCCTGTATCTATCATAGGTGTATAATATCTGTTGTGATATCTTTCTACGATAATTATTGCAAGTATATATATCTTCATTACTCATTTTGTTCTTTTTATAATTATTTTCTTATTTTGACAGGTTATGATTAATTGTTCATCTTCTATTTTATATGGTTTAAATTGATCTAACCATTTTATTCCTAAAGTAATATTTTGATTTCCTTGGTAAATTTTAAATGGTATTAATAATGATATTCCTCCTATAATTATTTCTTTTTCTACTATTTCTTCATTTATAGATACAATTTGACTAGGTAATCCAGGGCATACATGTCCTGTTTTTATAATTTCTGTATCTAAAACTAATTCTCTAATTATGTAATTATCTTTTTGTCCTGTATTTATTAATATCCTGTATCTTTTTTCATTAATTATTCCAGTTATAAAATAATGATTTGGTGTTTCTTCTTCTGTATTTAATATTTTAGGAATTTCATATTTTCTTTTGGACGTACTGGCTCTTGGTGAAGTAGTTCTATTTAACATATTTGGTATGCTTGAAGTGCTTATTCTTTCTTTTATTATTTTTAAATCTTCTTCCATGTCAATTTCTTTATAACTATAATCATTATTATCTATTATTGTAATTACTTGGTCAAAAGGGTTTTCTATTTTTATTCTATCAATTTTATTTTTTGCCATGACTCTATGTTTTGTTGTTAATATATATAGGTTTTTACATCTTGCTGTAAATATTTTACTTCCTGGTGCTAATTCTATTCCTGATAATTTTCAATATAATACTAATGATTTATCTATGTTTCTATCTGTTAATGCTATTGAGTAATTTTCACTTATTATAAATTTAAATATTTGGTATATTAAATTTCCTTTTACCGCACTAATTATGCTTTTTTCTATAGGGTGTATTATTCTATCATCTGCTAAATATATTTCAATAGGTGTATCTATTCCTTTTCTAAAACATGCTTTTATTAGTATTTCTGTTCCTCCTAAATGTACATATTTTATAGGTGTGTTAGCTTTTATATCTTGTATTTCTTAATTTATCATTCTTTTGTTTAATATAGGTATTTGTGCTTTTCCTTTTGTATATTTACAATCTACAATATGTTCTTTTTGACTAACTACATAGTATTCTTCTTTTTGTCTTTTAAACCAATTTTTTAAAGTAGGTATTTCAAGTACTTTATCTACGCTTAGATCTAATTTTTTATTTTTTATTTGTTGGAAAATTGTATTATCAAATATAATTTTTTGTTCTACTGATTCTTCATTCTGATATTCTTCTTTAGATATTATTTTTATATCATTTTCAGTCATTATATTTCTTCATTTATCATTTCATTTCATTATTTAATTCCATATTTTTTCTATATCTTCGGATTCAATGTCAGATAATTCATATATACTATCATTTTCACTTAATTCATAATCTATGTAATCTATCTGCATATATTTTTCATTATCCATAATTATTTCTGTAATTTGTTTACCTTTTAAATTTTTAGGTAATTTACAATCTCTAGCTAAATGTCCTAACTTTCCACAATTGTAACAAGTACAATCTGATAATTTTCTTTTTGGTCTATGTGATCTTTTTATTTTATAATTTTTTACATAATATCTTTTTCTTGGATTTTTATATTTGTATCTGGTTTTAGTTCTTTATAACTATAATCATTATTATCTATTATTGTAATTACTTGGTCAAAAGGGTTTTCTATTTTTATTCTATCAATTTTATTTTTTGCCATTACTCTATGTTTTGTTGTTAATATATATAGGTTTTTACATCTTGCTGTAAATATTTTACTTCCTGGTGCTAATTCTATTCCTGATAATTTCCAATATAATACTGATGATTTATCTATGTTTCTATCTGTTAATGCTATTGAGTAATTTGCACTTATTATAAATTTAAATTTTTGGTATATTAAATTTCCTTTTACCGCACTAATTACACTTTTTTCTATAGGGTGTATTATTCTATCATCTGCTAAATATATTTCAATAGGTGTATCTATTCCTTCTCTAAAACATGCTTTTATTAGTATTTCTGTTCCTCCTAAATGTACATATTTTATAGGTGTTTTACCTTTTATATCTTGTATTTCTTGATTTATCATTCTTTTGTTTAATATAGGTATTTGTGCTTTTCCTTTTGTATATTTACAATCTACAATATGTTCTTTTTGACTAACTACATAGTATTCTTCTTTTTGTCTTTTAAACCAATTTTTTAAAGTAGGTATTTCAAGTACTTTATCTACGCTTAGATCTAATTCTTTATTTTTTATTTGTTGGAAAATTGTATTATCAAATATAATTTTTTGTTCTACTGATTCTTCATTCTGATATTCTTCTTTAGATATTATTTTTATATCATTTTCAGTCATTATATTTCTTCATTTATCATTTCATTTCATTATTTAATTCCATATTTATTTCTATATCTTCGGATTCAATGTCAGATAATTCGTATATACTATCATTTTCACTTAATTCATAATATATGTAATCTATCTGCATATATTTTTCATTATCCATAATTATTTCTGCAATTTGTTTACCTTTTAAATTTTTAGATAATTTACAATCTCTAGCTAAATGTCCTAACTTTCCACAATTGTAACAAGTACAATCTGATAATTTTATTTTTGGTCTATGTGGTCTTTTTATTTTATAATTTTTTACATAATATCTTTTTCTTGGATTTTTATATTTATATCTGGTTTTAGTTTTTCTATAATTTTTACATTTTCTAGGTTTTTTATAATATTTATCTTTGCAACCAAATTGTGGTGCTATCTTGTTTTTACAACATGCTAGATTTTTTATTAATACTTTCTCCATTTTTAATTTTTCTTTTTGATTTTCACATAATTGGATAAACCATTGTTGTAAAAATTTTATTCTAGCTCCTAAAGTATCTGTTATTCCTTCATTATTCCAATCTTTAATTATATTTGTACTAAATGGTTCTGGTAATTTTGTAAAATATTGTTGTCTTATTTCTTTTGTTTCATCTATATTATATCTTGCTTTGTAATAATATTCTTTAAATGCACATGTACATTCTTCTATGTAACACATATTACATATTGCTAATTTTTACATTAGTTGTCTATTTATTATTTTTTCCTTATTTTGTTCTTTTATTTCTGTAGTCATACCTCCAAATTTATTTCATATGGCTAATTCATATTTATCTAATATATCTATATTTGTTGTTGATGTTGATCCATCTATTTTTTTATCACTCCTAAGTGTTGCTATACTTTCTGATGGTAAATTTTCTATCCATAATTTTGTTGTTCCTACAAATGTTCTTTCTATATATCCTGGTGTGTCTTTTACTGTTATTTTGTTATCAACTAGCTGTTTAGATATATTTCCTACCCATAATAAAATCACTTTATTTATATCTATTACACAGTCTAAATCTAAAAAGTTATTTTGTTCAATAATGGTCTAGGTATCCATTTTTTATTTAATCTACTATTCCATATTGCGTTTGTTCTGTCTGATCTTTCATAACTTTCTGTATAATAAGTTGGTGTTGATCTTCTAGGACTATTCCTTCTAGGACTACATCTAGGACTATTATCTGGGGTTTTAACTCTTGATGTACCTGGTTTATTTGTGTCTCTTGTATTTATTTCTAATTTTTTTAGTTTATCTACTTGTTCTAGAATTTCTGTATATGTTTCACTTATATCACTTATTTCTGAGTTTTGATCATTCATTGTATCTAGTTCGTTAATTTCATCATTGATTTCATTTATTTCAAGATTTTTATTTTCATCTAATATTTGTTTCATTTTATTTATTTCATTAGTCAATTTAACTTCTTTTTCTATTTGTTTTTCTTTTTGTTTAGTTTCATATAATAATTTTAACTGAGCTAATTCTTTTTCTAATTCACTTATTTTTGTATTTTTTGTTTCTTCTATCTTTTGTACTTCTTGTTTTGCTTGTGATTTTATTTTTTCAATCTCTTTTGCTTTATCTATCTCTTCATTTTCTTTTGTTATTCTTATCATAGCTGTTAAACTATCTTCTGATTTTGCTGTTTCCTTTTCTAAGATTAAATATAATTTGTCTTCTATTTTTTTATATCTTCTTCCTAAATTTGAGAATATTATTTTTATTACTAGTCCTTCTTGATTTTCATATGTTTTTTCGTCTACTGCAAATTCGTCTTTATTCATTATATTCATTATTACAGCATATATCATGTTGTAATTTGTAGTCTAGGCAATTTATTTGTATTTCTAGCTAAAATAGAACTTTTCTTTGTATTGATATTACTTTACTACTTACTCCTGCAAATATATTTTCTTCTATTCTTTCTTTTTTAAATTCATATTCTTGTCTTTTTTCATTTATCTTTTCTATTAATTGTTGCTTATATATTTCTCTGTCCATATTGTTTTTTCAAATAACAAATATATTTACATTCTGTTATAGAAATTAGATCTATCAACAAATTTCTTTAATAGTGTCTTTTTTAGTAATTTTTAATAATTCATATTTTATATATAAATTATTTAACTTTTTCTTTATCTTTCTTATCTATCTCTCTATATTATTTACCTTTTTCATTTTTAAAAAAAATATTTTTTCATAATATTCTTTTTTAACTAAATTTAATCTTTGTATTTCTTTAGCATTAATTTCTATATATTCTAAATATTCTTCTTCTCTAAGATATATATATCTACTTACATTTTTAATTAATAATTTTTCTTCTAGATCTATCTTTTCTTTAGTTTCTTTCCATAATTTCAAATATCTATAATTTATCATTGATCTCTATATAATTCTAGATCATCATATAAATAATCTATATCACCTGAAATAATTAGTTCTGACCAATCATAAATTGTTTCTTCAATTATTTCATATGTTACTAATTTATCATAGATTATTCTTCTTATATCAGCATCAAGATCTCTTAATATATAGAATAGTAATATCATATAATTAACATCATCATCTAATAAATAGGTAGTCATTTTATCATATTTTCGCTAAAATTTTATTCCTTCTAACCTCTTCACAGATTATACTTATTTATTATGTAATAATAATAATTTAATAATCATCTCGTCTAGTCACTACTATGGTTTTCTTCTTCAATCAGTTACCCTAACAGTGCCTCAACTCTGTGTACTCCCCTAAACGGCCTTCTCTTTGCCTACCGGTTTCCACTTTAGGATGTCATAGTCTGGGCTTACCTACTCTCAGAATATTTCCATAGCAAACCTTCTAAAGATGATTATTATAACATTATTAAAACATAATAAACACTTATAATCAAGAAGAGATTATCAGGAATAAAGCAATTTAGCTACTCATGTATAAAAATGAGTATACCTGTTCTTGTAGATTTTCCATATCTGATTTGTTTTCCATAACTAATATTTTATTTATTAACTAGCTCTGATACCAATATGGGGGTTGGAAGCGGAATTTAGAAAAAAGAGTGGAGAGTAAATAGTAAAGGCCAATCATCCTTTAGTAAGAATGAAAGGTCGTTAGGATTTTGTATAAAAGGAGGCATTTGCTTTTATAAATAAAACAAGCCCCCTTCTCTCTTCACTCTTTTCTCTCATTCCGCTTCCAACCCCCATATTGGTATCAGAGCTAGTAAATAAAATATTTATGGAAAACAAATCAGATATGGAAAATCTACAAGAACAGGTATACTCATTTTTATTCATGAGTAGCTAAATTGCTTTATTCCTGATAATCTCTTCTTGATTATAAGTATTTATTATGCTTTAATAATGTTATAATAATTATCTTTAGAAGGTTTGCTATGGAAATATTCTGAGAGTAGGTTAGCCCAGACTATGCCATCCTAAAGTGGAAACCGGTAGGCAAAGAGAAGGCCGTTTAGGGGAGTACACAGAGTTGAGGCGCTGTTAGGGTAACTGATTGAAGAAGAAAACAATAATAGTGACTAAACGAGATGATTATTAAATTATTATTATTACATAATAAATAAGTATAATCTGTGAAGAGGTTAGAAGGAATAAAATTTTAGCAAAAATATGATAAAATGACTACCTATTTATTAGATGATGATGTTAATTATATGATATTACTATTCTATATATTAAGAGATCTTGATGCTGATATAAGAAGAATAATCTATGATAAATTAGTAACATATGAAATAATTGAAGAAACAATTTATGATTGGTCATAACTAATTATTTCAGATGATATAGATTATTTATATGATGATCTAGAATTATATAGAGATCAATGATAAATTATAGATATTTGAAATTATGGAAAGAAACTAAAGAAAAGATAGATCTAGAAGAAAAATTATTAATTGAAAATGTAAGTAGATATATATATCTTAGAGAAGAAGAATATTTAGAATATATAGAAATTAATGCTAAAGAAATACAAAGATTAAATTTAGTTAAAAAAGAATATTATGAAAAAATATTTTCTTAAAAAATGAAAAAGGTAAATAATATAGAGAGAAAGATAAGAAAGATAAAGAAAAAGTTAAATAATTTATATATAAAATATGAATTATTAAAAATTACTAAAAAAGACACTACTAAAGAAAATTTGTTGATAGATCTAATTTCTAAAACAGAATATAAATATATTTGTTATTTGAAAAAACAATATGGACAGAGAAATATATAAGCAACAATTAATAGAAAAGATAAATGAAAAAAGACAAGAATATGAATTTAAAAAAGAAAGAATAAAAGAAAATATATTTGCAGGAGTAAGTAGTAAAGTAATATCAATACAAAGAAAAGTTCTATTTGAGCTACAAATACAAATAAATTGCCTAGACTACAAATTAAAACATGATATATGTTATAGTAATGAATATAATGAATAAAGAAGAATTTGCAGTAGACGAAAAAACATATGAAAATCAAGAAGGACTAGTAATAAAAATAATATTCTCAAATTTAGGAAGAAGATATAAAAAAATAGGAGACAAATTATATTTAATGTTAGAAAAGGAAACAGCAAAATTAGAAGATAGTTTATCAGCTATGATAAGAATAACAAAAGAAAATGAAGAGATAGATAAAGCAAAAAAGATTGAAAAAATAAAATCACAAGCAAAACAAGAAGTACAAAAGATAGAAGAAACAAAAAATACAAAAATAAGTGAATTAGAAAAAGAATTAGCTCAGTTAAAATTATTATATGAAACTAAACAAAAAGAAAAACAAATAGAATAAGAAGTTGAATTGACTAATGAAATGAATAAAATGAAACAAATATTAAATGAAAATGAAAATCTTGAAATAAATGAAATCAATGATGAAATTAACGAACTAGATACAATGAATGATCAAAACTCAGAAATAAGTGATATAAGTGAAACATATACAGAAATTCTAGAACAAGTAGATAAATTGAAAAAATTAGAAATAAATACAAGAGACATAAATAAACCAGGTACATCAAGAGTTAAAACCCCAGATAATAGTCCTAGAAGTAGTCCTAGAAGGAATAGTCCTAGAAGATCAACACCAACTTATTATACAGAAAGTTATGAAAGATCAGACAGAACAAACGCAATATGGAATAGTAGATTAAATAAAAAATGGATATCTAGACCAATAATTGAACAAAATAACAGTAAAAGACACACCAGGATATATAGAAATAACATTTGTAGGAACAACAAAATTATGGATAGAAAATTTACCATCAGAAAGTATAGCAACACTTAGGAGTGATAAAAAAATAGATGGATCAACATCAACAACAAATATAGATATATTAGATAAATATGAATTAGCCATAAGAAATGAATTTGGAGGTATGACTACAGAAATAAAAGAACAAAATAAGGAAAAAATAATAAATAGACAACTAATGTCAAAATTAGCAATATGTAATATGTGTTACATAGAAGAATATACATGTGCATTTAAAGAATATTATTACAAAGCAAGGTATAATATAGATGAAGCAAAAGAAATAAGACAACAATATTTTACAAAATAACCAGAACCATTTAGTACAAACGTAATTAAAGATTGGAATAATGAAGGAATAACAGATACTTTAGGAGCTAGAATAAAATTTTTACAACAATGGTTTATACAATTATGTGAAACCCAAAAAGAAAAAAGAAAAATGGAAAAAGTATTAATTAAAAATTTAGCATGTTGCAAAAATAAAATAGCACCACAATTTGGTTGTAAAGATAAATATTATAAAAAACCTAGAAAATATAAAAATTATAAAAAAACTAAAACCAGATATAAGTATAAAAATCCAAGAAAAGATATTATGTAAAAAATTATAAAATAAAAAGACCATATAGACCAAAAAGAAAATTATCAGATTGTACTTGTTACAATTGTGGAAAGATAGGACATTTAGCTAGAGATTGTAAATTACCTAAAAATCTAAAAGGTAAACAAATTGCAGAAATAATTGTGGATGATGAAAAATATATGCAGATAGATTACATAGATTATGAATTAAGTGAAAATGATAGTATATATGAATTATCTGACATTGAATCCGAAGATATAGAAATAAATATGGAAATAAATAATGAAATGATAAATGAAGAAATATAATGACTGAAAATGATATAAAAATAATATCTAAAGAAGAATATCAGAATGAAGAATCAGTAGAACAAAAAATTATATTTGATAATACAATTTTCCAACAAATAAAAAATAAAGAATTAGATTTAAGCGTAGATAAAGTACTTGAAATACCTACTTTAAAAATTGGTTTAAAAGACAAAAAGAAGAATACTATGTAGTTAGTCAAAAAGAACATATTGTAGATTGTAAATATACAAAAGGAAAAGCACAAATACCTATATTAAACAAAAGAATGATAAATCAAGAAATACAAGATATAAAAGCTAAGACACCTATAAAATATGTATATTTAGGAGGAACAGAAATACTAATAAAAGCATATTTTAGAGAAGGAATAGATACACCTATTGAAATATATTTAGCAGATGATAGAATAATACACCCTATAGAAAAAAGTGTAATTAGTGCGGTAAAAGGAAATTTAATATACCAAAAATTTAAATTTATAATAAGTGCAAATTACTCAATAGCATTAATAGATAGAAACATAGATAAATCATTAGTATTATATTGGAAATTATCAGGAATAGAATTAGCACCAGGAAGTAAAATATTTACAGCAAGATGTAAAACCCTATATATATTAACAACAAAACATAAAGTCATGGCAAAAAATAAAATTGATAGAATAAAAATAGAAAACCCTTTTGACCAAGTAATTACAATAATAGATAATAATGATTATAGTTATAAAGAAATTGACATGAAAGAAGATTTAGAAATAGTAAAAGAAAGAATAAGTACTTCAAGCATACCAAATATATTAAATAGAACTACTTCATCAAGAGCCAGTACGTCCAAAAGAAAATATGAAATTCCTAAAATATTAAATACAGAAGAAAAAACACCAAATCATTATTTTATAACTGGAATAATTAATGAAAAAAGATATAGATATTAATAAATACAGGACAAGAAGATAATTACATAATTAGAGAATTAGTTTTAGATACAGAAATTATAAAAACAGGACATGTATGCCCTGGATTACCTAGTGAAATTGTAACTATAAATGAAGAAATAGTAGAAAAAGAAATAATTATAGGAGGAATATCATTATTAATACCATTTAAAATTTACCAAGGAAATCAAAATATTACTTTAGGAATAAAATGGTTAGATCAATTTAAACCATATAAAATAGAAGATGAACAATTAATCATAACCTGTCAAAATAAGAAAATACTTATAAAAAGAACAAAATGAGTAATGAAGATATATATACTTGCAAAAATTATTGTAGAAGGATATCACAACAGATATTATACACCTATGATAGATACAGGAGCAGAGACAAATATATGTAAATATAATTGTTTACCAGAAGATAAATGGGAAAAATTAAAAACACATATGGTAGTAACAGGATTCAACAATGAAAGTAGTATGATTACATATAAAGCAAAAAATATAAAAATACAAATATGGGATAAAATCTTAATAATAGAAGAAATGTATAATTTTGAATTTACAACAAAAGATATGTTATTAGGAATGCCATTTTTAGATAAACTATATCCTCATATTATAACTAAAACTCATTGGTGGTTTACTACACCATGTGGATATAAAATAGGAGCAAAAAGAGTAAATAATAAACAAAGAAAACCAAAAGAATGGATAAAAGGAAGTGAAAAAATAAATCAAGAAATGGAAAACATAAATAGCAAACAAATAAACCAACTAGAAATTATCATATTTACAATAGATAAGGTTAAAATAATAAATGAACAATTAGAACTATTATATAGCGAAAATCCATTAGAAGGATGGGAAAAGCATAAGACAAAAGTAAATATTGAATTAATAGATGAAAATAGTATAATAACGCAAAAACCATTAAAATATAATTTTGATGATTTAAATGAATTTAAAATGCATATAGATGAACTATTAAAGAATAATTACATACAAGAGAGTAATAGTAAACATACAAGTCCAGCATTTATAGTAAATAAACATAGTGAACAAAAAGAGGTAAAAGTAGAATGGTTATAGATTATCGTAATCTAAATGCTAAAACTAAAACTTATAATTATCCAATACCAAATAAGATATTAAAAATAAGACAGATACAAGGATATAACTATTTTAGTAAATTTGATTGTAAATCAGGATTTTATCATTTAAAACTAGAAGAAGAATCTAAACAACTAACAGCATTCATAGTACCACAAGGTTTCTATGAATGGAATGTTTTACCATTTGGATATAAAAATGCACCAGGTAGATATCAACATTTTATGGATAACTATTTTAATCAATTAAAAAATTGCATAGTTTATATAGATGATATATTATTATTCTCTAGAACACAAGATGAACATATTAGGTTATTAGAAAAATTTATACATATAATTAAACAATCAGGTATAAGTTTAAGTAAAAAGAAAGCAGAAATTATGAAATCACAGATAGAATTTCTAGGAATACAAATAGATAAAAATGGTATAAAAATGCCAACACATATAGTACAAAAAATAATCAATTTAGATGAAGAGATAGATACAAAAAAAGAAATTACAATCCTTTTTAGGATTAGTTAACCAAGTAAGAGAATATATACCAAAATTAGCAGAATATTTAAAACCACTTCATAGGAAACTTTAAAAAGATGTTGAATATCATTTTGATAAAAAAGATAGAGAATATATACAAAAATATTAAGAATTTATGTAAAAAATTACCAAAACTTTATTTTCCTGATGAAAATAAGATTTTTACTTATATTGTGGAAACAGATTCAAGCAATCATAGCTATGGAGGAGTTTTAAAATATAAATATGAAAATGAAAAAATAGAACATCATTGTAGATATTATTCAGGATCTTACACAGAAGCACAAATAAAATGGGAAATAAATAGAAAAGAATTATTAGCATTATATAAATGTTTATTAGCATTTGAACCATATATTGTTTACAATAAATTTATTGTAAGAACAGATAACACACAAGTAAAATGGTGGATAACTAGAAAGATAGAGGATTCCGTTACAACAAAAGAAATAAGGAGATTGGTATTAAATATATTAAATTTTACATTTACAATTGAGGTAATTAAAACTGACAAAAATATGGTTGCAGATTACCTATCAAGACAAAGGTACACAAACTGAACAAGAAAAAGATATGATGGAAGAGATACTCAAATCCATTACTACACTTTGTAATAAAGTGGACAGTATGGACAAAGAGATACAAAAGCTAAAGACTAATGAAGTTAATCTGAAGTCTAAAGCTAAAGATAGTAGTCAGCAGCATGACTATAAAAATGCGGAGCTATGTCGATCGGAAGACAATAAAATTCCAGAGCTAGTAGGAGACGTTGGGAAACTCCGAAAAACCCAAAACAATTTATCTAACATTGCAGGTACAAGTGCAGGTACAGTTGGACAACCTACAAAATCACAATACAAAAATACCAATTTAAATACTATGTTTACAAACCCATTTACTCCAAAAATACAAAGACCAGTTATGACACTACCCCAAGTAAATACCTATGCAGCAAGCCTACACCAAGATAAAAAGATATACAACCATTTGTCCCAAACCTACATACAAAATATATATAAAATCCAAACATTCTTAAACCAAAATCCAAGGTCAGTTACAACCACAGACCTAAACCAAGACTATATAACCCAAAAATTACAAGGATATAATAAACTCATTGCCCAGCCAAAAACCAATTCAAATCTAGTTAAAACATGTTACCACTATGGCTTACTTAGTACTGTATATACATACGATGGAGAAGAGTTACAAGGAATACCAGAAATACATAAGGCATTTTTAACCTATAAAAGAATTACAAAAGGAGATTTATTTTTCATAAAATTCTACACAGCACCAGCAGAGATATTATATGATGAGATAAAACCAGTGATCCAAGTTGTAAAGCTAGGATTGACAAGAACTATGTTAATACCAGAAGATATATCAATACAACCAGAAATACCTATAATAGAAATACCAGATTTCTACGCAAATAAAAAAATTATTGGAATCTCTACTATTATCCAAGAATTAGCAGACAATTATTTAAATGGTAATGCTATATGGAGCTATTATGCTAGAGAACAAGTAATGATTTATTCAAATTCAAGAACTGTAAAAGAAGAAGATATGGCAGAAGTACAACAATGGATATTATCATTACTTAGACCAGAAGAAAAACCTACTACAAGAGCCTTGAAAAAAGAATTTATTTCTCAAAATTTATTAACCAGATATTGTAAGATAATTAGTCATAAATATCCAGATCATCGTTGTTCAAAATGCAATGGTGAAGAAGTAACAGAGATACCAGATGTACAGCTGGAATAGAAATATGTAAAAGGAAAAAAGAGATACTGCAGAAGATAAACACGTTGCAAGAAGATAAGAAGAAAAGTACAAAGGTAGCAGACAAAGACAAAGAAATATGGCAGACATAGAGATAATAAAGAAGAAAAGCTATAAAGTAGTTTGTCTTGTTTTGTTTTGTAGTTTTGTAATAATTCATGAATTACTATTCATGAATAGTAAAAGACGTGTCACTGTGTAAATAGTATAGGCCAAGTTACTGTGTAAATAGTAAGAGTGAAGTAACTGTGTAAATAGTAAAGGCCAATCATCCTTTAGTAAGAATGAAAGGTTCTTATCTTTTTATCTTTTTTATGTCTGCCACCTTTGTGATCTTATCTCCTTGTAACGTTATCTTCTTGCGATATTTCTTTCTTCTTTTTCTTTTTCTTTCTTCCAGCTTCTTCTATTCTAATTGCACTTCTGGAATGTAATTATCTTCTCCTTCACATTTTGAGCATAAATGGTCAGGATATTTATTTCCTATTAGTTTACAATATCTTGTCATTAGACTAGGAGAAATAAAATTTTTCCTAATTGCTCTTGTTGTAGGTGTTTGCTCTGGTCTTAGTAGACTTAATATCCATTGTCTTAAATCTTCCATATCTGCTGCTTTGATTTCTCTGCAGTTAGAGTTATTATTGTTTGTTCTCTATTGTAGTAGCTCCAAATTGCATTTTCATTCAAATAATTGTTTGCTATCTCGTTTAGTATAGTAGCTATCCCAATAATTCTCTTGTTTGCATAAAAATCTGGAATATCTACCTTTTGTATTTCTTCTTGTGTATCTATCTTTTCAGGGATTATCATTTCCCTTGTTAAACCAATCTTTATAGCTTGTATTATTGTCACGACCCAAAATCGAGCCGCGAGTGGCACCCACACTTATCCTACTATGTGAGCGAACCAACCAATCTAAACCCCAACATATTGAACAAAATACAAAGCGGAAGACTTAAAACTCATTAACGAAATCAATTAAATAACTTCTAAAATTTATAACTCATTATCCCCAAAATCTGGAAGTCATCATCACAAGAACATCTATCCTCAAGTTACTAATATAAAAGTATCTAAGAAGCTAAAATAAATAAAGGCTAGTCCATGCCGGAAGTTCAAGGCATCAAGACATTGAAGAGAAGATCCAGTCCAAGCTAGAAGCATTAGCTCACCCTGAAATCCGGTGTAATGAAGACTGGCTAAAATCGCTGCTGAGTTGAAGATGACGGTACGTTTGCTGCATTCCCCAAATAACAAAGAAAGAAACAACAAGTAGGGGGTCAGTACAAAACACAAGTACTGAGTAGGTATCATCGGCCAACTCAAATAGAAAACAGTATATATCAGTTCATATCATAAATCAACTACAATACTCAACATGTAGCAACAAGTACTATAATCATCAATAAGTACTACCAAGTTCATCCATGAGGACTCAAGCCTCAATACCACACTCATTTGGGAATTAGGTTCATTACATTGAGTATATTTTAACATCTCTCAAGATTCCTTATCTTTCTTCCTCTTGTGTCG
>JABWTJ010000118.1:1753253-1999493 GCA_016801875.1 Solanum sitiens | reverse complement strand
ATCACATCCCACTTCCAAGTAGGAATATCGATCTCTTGAGTCATACCTCCTGGTTTCTGATGTTCTACCTTGACTTGCTGGCAATTGGGGCACTTACTCACAAAGTCTGCTATATCCCTCTTCATACCATTCCACCAATAGACTTCCCGCAGATCGTGGTACATCTTAGTGGCACCTGGATGAATAGAATACCTGGAGTTATGAGCTTCTGCAAGAATATGCTTCCTCAACTCTCCCACATCAGGAACACACAATCTATCTTGGTAGCGAAGTACACCATCTCCCCCTTGGGAGAAAACCTCCACTCTCTGATTGTTGACTACACCCTTTAGTTCAAGCAAGATCAGATCACTCTCTTGCTTTTCCTTAACCTCCACTACCAAAGACGATTCTGCCCCATTCTGAACTGTTACACCGCTGTCTGATATGCTCATAAGGCGAACTCCCAAGTGAGCAAGCCTGTGAACATACTTCACTAGCTCCTTTCTTTTTTCCTCAACATGGGCTACACTAACCATAGATAATCTACTAAGAGCATCGGCCACTACATTCGCCTTTCCAGGATGATAATGCACACTCATATCATAATCCTTAAGGAACTCAAGCCATCTCCTCTGGCGAAGATTCAACTCTTTCTAGGTGAACACATACTGAAGGCTCTTATGATCGGTGAACACATCTACATGAACACCATACAAGTAGTGTCTCCATATCTTGAGTGCAAACACCACTGCTGCAAGCTCGAGGTCATGAGTTGGATAGTTCTTCTCATGTACCTTAAGCTGTCTAGAGGCATAAGATATAACCTTATCTCTTTGCATCAACACTCAAACAAGGCCAACTCTGGATGTATCGCAATAGATCACATAACCATCTGAACCCTCTGGTATAGTCAAGACAGGAGCTGTAGTCAATCTAGTTTTCAATTCTGCGAAGCTTTTCTCATAATCATCTGACCATTGGAACTTGACCATCTTCTGAGTCAACCTATTCAATGGTGAGGCTATGGATGAAAATCCTTCCACGAACCTCCTGTAATAACCCGCTAGACCTAAGAAACTTCTGATATCTATAGCAGAGGTAGGTCTGGGCCATTGTTTCACGGCTTCTATCTTCTGTGGATCTACGCGGATCCCTTCGCTAGATACAATGTGACCAAGAAAAGCAACGGATTGCAACCAAAACTCACATTTGCTAAAGTTAGCGAATAACTGGCGATCCTTGAGAGTCTGTAGAACAATTCTCAAATGACTTGCATGTTCTTCCTCGCTCCTAGAGTAAATGAGGATATCATCAATAAAGACGATAACGAACAAGTCCAAGTACTGTTTGAACACTTTGTTCATCAAATCCATGAAAGCTGCAGGAGCATTGGTTAGTCCAAACGACATAACTACAAATTCATAATGACCATACCGAGTTCTGAAGGCTGTTTTCGGAATGTCACTATCTCTGACTCTGAGCTGATGATAACCCGATCTGAGGTCTATCTTTGATAAATGACTAGCACCCTGAAGTTGGTCAAACAAGTCATCAATCCTGGGGATGGGATACTTATTCTTGATTGTGACCTTGTTCAACTGTCTATAGTCAATGCACATTCTGAGAGAACCATCTTTCTTCTTTACGAACAATACTGGTGCACTCCATGGTGAAATACTAGGTCTGATGAAACCCTTATCTAGAAGGTCTTTCAACTGCTCTTTCAATTCCTTAAGCTCTGCTGGAGCCATTCTATAAAGAGGAATAGAAATAGGCTGGGTATCTGGATGGAGATCAATTCCAAAGTCGATTTCCCTTTCGGGAGGGATCCCAGGAAGATCTTTTGGAAATACTTCTGGAAATTCACAAACTACTGGAACTGACTCAAGAGTTGGGGTTTCAAGGCTAGAATCCTTAACCCGAACTAGATGATAGAGATAACCCTTAGATATCATCTTTCTGGCCTTAAGGTAAGAAATAAATCGACCCATAGGCGCTAGGCTACTACCCTTCCACTCTAAGATTGGTTCGTCAGGAAACTGAAAACGAACAATTCTAGTTCTACAATCGACTGAGGCATAACATGAGTGTAACCAATCCATGCCTAGAATGACATCGAAGTCTACCATTTCTAACTCTACTAAATCTGCTAAGGTGACTTTCTGAGAGACTGTGACAGGGCAATTTCTATATACCCGTCTAGCTATAACTGGGTCACCGACTGGAGTAGAGACTGAGAAGGGTTCTGAGAGAGTTTCTGGACTGACATTGAATTGGACTGCTATATAAGGAGTTACAAAAGAAAGAGTAGCCCCTGGATCTAACAATGCATAAACATCAAGGTCAAAGACTCGTAACGTACCAGTGACTACATCAGGAGAACCTTTCTGATCCTGGCAAGCCTGAAGAGCATAAAGTCTATTCTGGCGCTGACCGCCACCTGTACCAGATGAGTTACCCTGCTGAGTTGGGCGACTTGCTGGTGCAGCTGAATTTGTAGACTGAGCTCTACCATTACCACCTCCTTGACCCTGTCTAGAAGGACAGTCCCTCAACCTGTGACCAGACTGACCACATCCAAAACATCCTTCTTTTCCTGCAAGACACACGCCCGAATGGTTCTTACCACACTTAGGGCAAGTGGGGTAAGTGTTGGTGCCTGAAACACTTCCCTGAGACTTAGAGCCTGGTGCTCTGCCCTTCTGGTTATACCTATTCTTGGAGGATGGAACACTAGCTGATGAAGGGGCTGGAGCTGAAAACTTTTGCTGACCCTGCGAGCGATTTCCACCACCCGATTTCTGCTGAGAATAGTCATAGTTCCCAGTCCTAGCCTTCTTATTTTCCTTAGCCTGTTCCCTAAGCTTATCACCCTCAACCTGGTGAGCATGAGTCATAAGCCTAGAGATGTTCATATCTCCCAGCAACATAGCATTTCTGCACTCTGTCTTCACCAAATCTAATACTCCATACAAAAACTTATTCATCTGAGCCTTGGAGTCAGCAACCATATGAGGAGCATACCTGGAGAGTTGGTTAAACTTCAGCCCATACTCTTGGACTGTCATGTTTCCCTGCCTCAAGTTCATGAATTCTTGGGCCTTTGCTTCTCTCAACTCTATTGGGAAAAACCTGTCGAGAAAAGTCCCACTGAAGCACTCCCAAGTAATAGGAGTTGCATTTGCACCCCTATTCTCCTTCCACTGAGTGTACCAGATATGAGTCATGTCTTTCAACTGGTATGACGCCAACTCAACCCGATTATTCACAGTAACCTGCATCACCTCAAAGATCTTCTTGATTTCGTCCAAGAAATTCTGAGGATCTTCATTAGTCTGCGATCCTAAGAACTCAGGCGGATTCATCCTAACAAAGTCACGGACCCTTGCTGCTGCTGATCCACTATTTTCATTCATAGGAGCATGAACCCGATTGTTCTGGTGGGTCATACTCTGAGCCAACATCTGTATGGAATTCCTGAACTCAGCATTGGAAACTTCTTGATCTGGGATTGGAGGAGCTGCGTTTGCATTCCTGGCATTCTCATTCCTAGCGTTAGCTCTACGAGGAGGCATGATCTGAAACGTAGAACGTCAAGTTAGAAAGGAATAAGATCAAACCTTACGCACGATAAGAGTAACAAGAAAATGAAGTTTTCCTAAAACACTTCATAGCCTCCCTCTCATTAGATGTGGTGCAGTTCACACCCATGAAAAGGACTCTACTTAGTGCGGCTTTTCAGACATCCTAGGACTCTTGAACCTAGTGCTCTGATACCAAGTTTTGTCATGCCCCGAGCTACCCCCGAGACGCGGACACGTAACCTAGGACCACAAGTGATCCCAAGCTAACCCTGCTGGCATGATCATGAGCATACTAAAGAATAATAAACTGATGCGGAAGCTAAATCATAATTTAATCTGAAAAGATGGGAAATACCCATATGCTAAAACTGAGATATATGAAAAACTGATGAGTTTAATACAAAGAAATATTAACTTACTACTAAGCTGAAACTAACTATGTCTGAAAATAGCCTCTAAACTGGACTAGAAATACTGGGACAGGCCCCAGCTAAATCTAGCAAAAACTGAAACTAAATGACTAAAGACTGAAATGAAACTCCTGACTCTTGTCCTCGGAGAATGAGGACTCATCACTGAATCTGCTGAACTGGAGATCGGGAAATCGATCTATGTGTGATCTGGATGCTGAGAACCTGAACCTACATCACGAGAAGATGTAGGGCACGTATGCGTCAGTACTTGAAAGGTACTGAGCATGTAGGATAGAGTAAAGCTGAAATAAAACATAACTGAACAAGCACAAAAGCAAGTATAATAATCTGAACATGATATACTGAATTTCTGAGCTAACTGAATGCAATGACCAATCTATAACATGCTAAAACTGAATACTGAATATACTGATAAATGGTCATGCAGAGAGTCTGACTGAACTGTGCGAGCTACTAATAACCGATAATAAAACCACATGAGCTAAATGTGGAGTCCGATGTATACGCCCCATCGAGAGGACCCAATATACCCTGCCAAAGGTATAAAGGCATGCTGGCGTGATCACTAAACTGATTGCCCACAGAGGGGACTTACAACCTACTTGGCTAGTAGTTCTGGGACTATTGGGTACGCTAAACCCTAGTCCAACTCGGTATTATGCTACTCCCAATGAATTCTGTAAATTAACTGATTATGTCTGAGTTTCTGTAAATACTGGATAGCTCGAAACTGAACATGCAAAATGAGAATGCAACAATTAATCTGGTAATTATGCATTTATAACTGAGGCATGTATATCTGAAGTGTCTGAAATATCTGACCTAGCATGTGTAATTCAAGGACTAAAGAAATACAAAGCTAGGGTTCTGAAATTCATGCGATAATCTGAGTAATAGAATGATAATCTGATTTGGAACATATATTTAATAAATTCATGAAGTTCTATCAAAGTTCTAGAAACCCTAGGTTTAATCATGATAAGAAAATCAAGAATCTGACTGAAAACTAGGGGCCCAATGGGTGAAAGGAACCCACTAGTGAAATCCCGCATACCTGGTGATGAAATCCACGGAAAAATAATTAAGTTTCTGGGCTGGAACTGCTGGAGCTTGAGGCGTTCTTGAACTAGGGTTCTTGAGCTTTTTTTCTCCTCTCTTGCTTCTAATTTTCTAGGTTTTGATTTAATGATTTGACTTGGATATGTTTTAATTATGTTTCTAGGATTAAACTGACTAAAATCTGATGATTTAGGGGCAAAACAACGTAACTTATGGTTTAAACAGAGTGGGAAAGGTCAAAAAGACCCCTGGGAAGGTTGCTGTCAGGCCACACGACGGCCAGGACTGACGGTCCGTCGTGTTCCCGATGCCCCGTCGTTGGATCCGTCGTGAGGGCCTGTTCGACAGGCCTTTACTAAAATGGGCATAACTGTTTACTCGGAGGTCTGATTTTAGCAAGGTCGGTGGATATGGAAATATAATTCAATTATCTATCTGTGGGTAGGTCATGAGAGACATAATTCATTTTGTGATAAGAGTTATGATCATTTTAAGTTGACCCAACTGCATTTCCCCTTAACTGTCTGCAAAAAAATAAATTCTGAAAAACTAATTTTTGGTCTGTTTTGGCTACGGGGTGTTACATTATCTCCCTCTTGGGAACATTCGTCCTCGAATAAAGACTAAACTATCTGAAATTGAGGGAGAGAGCTGCAAACCCCACTACAAAACACTGAAAACTGAGTTTCTGACTTAATTGAGTTCCGAGTACATGCAATTACGCTGAAAATGCAAGTACAAACTGAGGGAACATGATTCTAAAACTGTGTTTACGCATGAATGACTATGAAACTGAAGAGGAACTATTACCTCAAGCTGGAGTGGAATCGGAAGGAAAAAGGTAAAGATACTTGGCTTTCATGGCTGCTTCTGCTTCCCAAGTAGCTCCCTCTACGGACTGACTCCTCCACAAAACCTTGACTGAAGCGACTTCTTTGTTTCTCAACCTTCTAACCTGACGGTCAAGAATCTCAACTGGTACATCCTCATAAGAAAGACTATCTTTCACCGCCACACTCTCTAATGGCACTATAGAGGCTGTATCACCCACACACTTCTTCAAGAGTGAGATGTGGAAGACCGGATGCACTGCTACTAATTCTGCTGGCAACTCTAACTCATATGCCACCTTGCCAACCCTTTTCAATATCTTGTAAGGTCCTACATATCTAGGACTGAGCTTCCCTTTCTTTCCAAATCTCATCACCCCTTTCATAGGTGAGACTTTCAGAAAAACCCAATCATCAACTTGGAACTCTAGCTCCCTTCTCCTTACATCTGCATAAGATTTCTGACGACTTTGGGCTGTCTTAAGTCTATCTCTAATGAGTTGAACTTTCTCCATAGCATAAAGGACTGAATCTGGCCCTATCAAAGCTGCTTCACCTACTTCAAACCAACCAACAGGAGATCTACATCTACGCCCATATAAAGCCTCATAAGGTGCCATCTGAATGCTGGAATGGTAGCTATTATTGTAGGCAAACTCAATAAGAGGAAGGTGATCATCCCAACTACCTTTGAAATCGATCACACAAGATCTCAACATATCCTCTAAGGTCTGAATGGTACGCTCTGCCTGCCCATCCGTCTGTGGATGAAATGTTGTACTAAGGTTAACTTGAGTACCAAGACCTTTTTGAAATGACTTCCAGAAATGAGAGGCAAACTGAGGACCTCTATCTTAGATGATAGACAAAGGAACCCCATGCAACCTCACAATTTCATTAAGGTAAAGCTTAGCATAGTCCTCTGCCGAATACGTAGTCTTGACCACCAAAAAGCGAGAAGACTTAGTCATCCTATCGACTATCACCCAAATTGAGTCATACTGTCTGCGAGTACGAGGTAACCCTGTGATGAAATCCATATTGATCACATCCCACTTCCAAGTAGGAATATCGATCTCTTGAGTCATACCTCCTGGTTTCTGATGTTCTACCTTGACTTGCTGGCAATTGGGGCACTTACTCACAAAGTCTGCTATATCCCTCTTCATACCATTCCACCAATAGACTTCCCGCAGATCGTGGTACATCTTAGTGGCACCTGGATGAATAGAATACCTGGAGTTATGAGCTTCTGCAAGAATATGCTTCCTCAACTCTCCCACATCAGGAACACACAATCTATCTTGGTAGCGAAGTACACCATCTCCCCCTTGGGAGAAAACCTCCACTCTCTGATTGTTGACTACACCCTTTAGTTCAAGCAAGATCAGATCACTCTCTTGCTTTTCCTTAACCTCCACTACCAAAGACGATTCTGCCCCATTCTGAACTGTTACACCGCTGTCTGATATGCTCATAAGGCGAACTCCCAAGTGAGCAAGCCTGTGAACATACTTCACTAGCTCCTTTCTTTTTTCCTCAACATGGGCTACACTACCCATAGATAATCTACTAAGAGCATCGGCCACTACATTCGCCTTTCCAGGATGATAATGCACACTCATATCATAATCCTTAAGGAACTCAAGCCATCTCCTCTGGCGAAGATTCAACTCTTTCTAGGTGAACACATACTGAAGGCTCTTATGATCGGTGAACACATCTACATGAACACCATACAAGTAGTGTCTCCATATCTTGAGTGCAAACACCACTGCTGCAAGCTCGAGGTCATGAGTTGGATAGTTCTTCTCATGTACCTTAAGCTGTCTAGAGGCATAAGATATAACCTTATCTCTTTGCATCAACACTCAAACAAGGCCAACTCTGGATGTATCGCAATAGATCACATAACCATCTGAACCCTCTGGTATAGTCAAGACAGGAGCTGTAGTCAATCTAGTTTTCAATTCTGCGAAGCTTTTCTCATAATCATCTGACCATTGGAACTTGACCATCTTCTGAGTCAACCTATTCAATGGTGAGGCTATGGATGAAAATCCTTCCACGAACCTCCTGTAATAACCCGCTAGACCTAAGAAACTTCTGATATCTATAGCAGAGGTAGGTCTGGCCATTGTTTCACTGCTTCTATCTTCTGTGAATCTCGATCCCTTCGCTAGATACAATGTGACAAGAAAAGCAACGGATTGCAACCAAAACTCACATTTGCTAAAGTTAGCGAATAACTGGCGATCCTTGAGAGTCTGTAGAACAATTCTCAAATGACTTGCATGTTCTTCCTCGCTCCTAGAGTAAATGAGGATATCATCAATAAAGACGATAACGAACAAGTCCAAGTACTGTTTGAACACTTTGTTCATCAAATCCATGAAAGCTGCAGGAGCATTGGTTAGTCCAAACGACATAACTACAAATTCATAATGACCATACCGAGTTCTGAAGGCTGTTTTCGGAATGTCACTATCTCTGACTCTGAGCTGATGATAACCCGATCTGAGGTCTATCTTTGATAAATGACTAGCACCCTGAAGTTGGTCAAACAAGTCATCAATCCTGGGGATGGGATACTTATTCTTGATTGTGACCTTGTTCAACTGTCTATAGTCAATGCACATTCTGAGAGAACCATCTTTCTTCTTTACGAACAATACTGGTGCACTCCATGGTGAAATACTAGGTCTGATGAAACCCTTATCTAGAAGGTCTTTCAACTGCTCTTTCAATTCCTTAAGCTCTGCTGGAGCCATTCTGTAAAGAGGAATAGAAATAGGCTGGGTATCTGGATGGAGATCAATTCCAAAGTCGATTTCCCTTTCGGGAGGGATCCCAGGAAGATCTTTTGGAAATACTTCTGGAAATTCACAAACTACTGGAACTGACTCAAGAGTTGGGGTTTCAAGGCTAGAATCCTTAACCCGAACTAGATGATAGAGATAACCCTTAGATATCATCTTTCTGGCCTTAAGGTAAGAAATAAATCGACCCATAGGCGCTAGGCTACTACCCTTCCACTCTAAGATTGGTTCGTCAGGAAACTGAAAACGAACAATTCTAGTTCTACAATCGACTGAGGCATAACATGAGTGTAACCAATCCATGCCTAGAATGACATCGAAGTCTACCATTTCTAACTCTACTAAATCTGCTGAGGTGACTTTCTGAGAGACTGTGACAGGGCAATTTCTATATACCCGTCTAGCTATAACTGGGTCACCGACTGGAGTAGAGACTGAGAAGGGTTCTGAGAGAGTTTCTGGACTGACATTGAATTGGACTGCTATATAAGAAGTTACAAAAGAAAGAGTAGCCCCTGGATCTAACAATGCATAAACATCAAGGTCAAAGACTCGTAACGTACCAGTGACTACATCAGGAGAACCTTTCTGATCCTGGCGAGCCTGAAGAGCATAAAGTCTATTCTGGCGCTGACCGCCACCTGTACCAGATGAGTTACCCTGCTGAGTTGGGCGACTTGCTGGTGCAGCTGAATTTGTAGACTGAGCTCTACCATTACCACCTCCTTGATCCTGTCTAGAAGGACAGTCCCTCAACCTGTGACCAGACTGACCACATCCAAAATATCCTTCTTTTCCTGCAAGACACACGCCCGGATGGTTCTTACCACACTTAGGGCAAGTGGGGTAAGTGTTGGTGCCTGAAACACTTCCCTGAGACTTAGAGCCTGGTGCTCTGCCCTTCTGGTCATACCTATTCTTGGAGGATAGAACACTAACTGATGAAGGGGCTGGAGCTGAAAACTTTTGCTGACCCTGCGAGCGATTTCCACCACCCGATTTCTGCTGAGAATAGTCATAGTTCCCAGTCCTAGCCTTCTTATTTTCCTTAGCCTGTTCCCTAAGCTTATCACCCTCAACCTGGTGAGCATGACTCATAAGCCTAGAGATGTTCATATCTCCCAGCAACATAGCATTTCTGCACTCTGTCTTCACCAAATCTAATACTCTATACAAGAACTTATTCATCTGAGCCCTGGAGTCAGCAACCATATGAGGAGCATACCTGGAGAGTTGGTTAAACTTCAGCCCATACTCTTGGACTGTCATGTTTCCCTGCCTCAAGTTCATGAATTCTTGGGCCTTTGCTTCTCTCAACTCTATTGGGAAAAACCTGTCGAGAAAAGTCTCACTGAAGCACTCCCAAGTAATAGGAGTAGCATTTGCACCCCTATTCTCCTTCCACTGAGTGTACCAGATATGAGCCACGTCTTTCAACTAGTATGACGCCAACTTAACCCGATTATTCCCAGTAACCTGCATCACCTCAAAGATCTTCTTGATTTCGTCCAAGAAATTCTGAGGATCTTCATTAGTCTGCGATCCTAAGAACTCAGGCGGATTCATCCTAACAAAGTCACGGACCCTTGCTGCTGCTGATCCACTATTTTCATTCATAGGAGCATGAACCCGATTGTTCTGGTGGGTCATACTCTGAGCCAATATCTGTATGGCATTCCTGAACTCAGCATTGGAAACTTCTTGATCTGGGATTGGAGGAGCTGCGTTTGCATTCCTGGCATTTGCATTCTTAGCGTTAGCTCTACGAGGAGGCATGATCTGAAATGTAGAACGTCAAGTTAGAAAGGAATAACATCAAACCTTACGCACGATAAGAGTAACAAGAAAATGAAGTTTTCCTAAAACACTTCATAGCCTCCCTCTCATAGATGTGGTGCACTTCATACCCATGAAAAGGACTCTACTTAGTGCGGCTTTTCATACATCCTAGGACTCTTGAACCTAGTGCTCTGATACCAAGTTTTGTCACGCCCCGAGCTACCCCCGAGACGCGGACACGGAACCTAGGACCACAAGTGATCCCAAGCTAACCCTACTGGCATGATCATGAGCATACTAAAGAATAATAAACTGATGCGGAAGCTAAATCACAATTTAATCTGAAAAGATGGGAAATACCCATATGCTAAAACTGAGATATATGAAAAACTGATGAGTTTAATACAAAGAAATATTAACTCACTACTAAGCTGAAACTACCTATGTCTGAAAATAGCCTCTAAACTGGACTAGAAATACTGGGACAGGCCCCAGCTAAATCTAGCAAAAATTTAAACTAAATGACTAAAGACTGAAATGAAACTCATGACTCTTGTCCTCGGACAATGAAGACTCACCACTGAATCTGCTGAACTGGAGATCGGGAAATCAATCTATGTGTGATCTGGATGCTGAGAACCTGAACCTACATCACGAGAAGATGTAGCGCACGTATGCGTCAGTACTTGAAAGGTACTGAGCATGTAGGATAGAGTAAAGCTGAAATAAAACATAACTGAACAAGCACAAAAGCAAGTATAATAATCTGAACATGATATACTGAATTTTTGAGCTAACTGAATGCAATGACCAATTTATAACATGCTAAAACTGAATACTGAATATACTGATAAATGGTCATGCAGAGAGTCTGATTGAACTGTGGGAGCTACTAATAACCGATAATAAAACCACATGAGCTAAATGTGGAGTCCGATGTATACGCCCCATCGAGAGGACCCAATATACCCTGCCAAAGGTATAAAGGAATGCTGGCATGATCCCTAAACAGATTGCCCACAGAGGGGACTTACAACCTACTTGGCTAGTAGTTCTGGGACTATTGGGTACGCTAAACCCTAGTCCAACTCGGTAATATGCTACTCCCAATGAATTCTGTAAATTAACTGATTATGTCTGAGTTTCTGTAAATACTGGATAGCTCGAAACTGAACATGCAAACTGAGAATGCAACAATTAATCTGGTAATTATGCATTTATAACTGAGGCATGTATATCTGAAGTGTCTGAAATATCTGACCTAGCATGTGTAATTCAAGGACTAAATAAATACAAAGCTAGGGTTCTGAAATTCATGCGATAATCTGAGTAATAGAATGATAATCTGATTTGGAACATATATTTAATAAATTCATGAAGTTCTATCAAAGTTCTAGAAACCCTAGGTTTAATCATGATAAGAAAATCAAGAATCTGACTGAAAACTAGGGACCCAATGGGTGAAAGGAACCCACTAGTGAAATCCCGCGTACCTGGTGATGAAATCCACGGAAAAATAATTAAGTTTCTGGGCTGGAACTGCTGGAGCTTGTGGCGTTCTAGAACTAGGGTTCTTGAGCTTTTTTTCTCCTCTCTTGCTTCTAATTTTCTAGGTTTTGATTTAATGATTTGACTTGGATATGTTTTAATTATGTTTCTAGGATTAAACTGACTAAAATCTGATATTTAGGGTCAAAACGACGTAACTTATGGTTTAAACGGAGTGGGAAAGGTCAAAAAGACCCCTGGGAAGGTTGCTGTCGGGCCACACGACGGCCAGGACTGACGGTCCGTCGTGTTCCCGACGCCCCGTCGTTGGATCCGTCGTGAGGGCCTGTTCGACAGGCCTTTACTAAAATGGGCATAACTGTTTACTCAGAGGTCTGATTTTAGCAAGGTCGGTGGATATGGAAAGATAATTCAATTATCTATCTGTGGGTAGGTTATGAGAGACATAATTCATTTCGTGATAAGAGTTATGATCATTTTAAGTTGACCCAACTGCATTTCCCCTTAACTGTCTGCAAAAAAATAAATTCTGAAAAACTAATTTTTGGTCTGTTTTGGCTACGGGGTGTTACAGGGTAAGCCCTAGCCTCATATCCAATCACCTTTCATCGAATCAGAGGGTGTGGATAAGGCTTCGGTTGGTCTTCATTATATGAGTGGGTGTCCTAGAAGAACCCATTTTATATGGGTAAGTTGCCCTAGAGGGAACTTACTTTCACCTAAAGATTACCCTAGTTACCATTCTTTTTGCGAATTTTCCTATCAAATGCATGTACCCATAGATTTACGTCAATATATATTGCGGTCACACCCCAAGAACATCCCCCATACTTTATTTTCTCTTTTATTATACTAGTTTCACCAAACTTGTGACAAACTCTTTTGATATCAGAATTTTTGGTGTCACAAATTGAATTTATTTTGTGTTTCTTCAAAACTATCACTAACTAGAACAAAATTCTAGTTAACTACTATTTTCAGTACCGCTCCCTTGGGACACAACCCCAACCCTTTATTGTGTTACTATACTCGCTTCGATTCGTAGTCACTTAGACTTTAGGTTTGTGCCGTTGATCACGAAAGCAAAGCATCTAAATTGTGCCGCTGCTTGGAGTGGTGTCACGTGAAAATCTAATTCTCTAAGAGTTTTTAGTTGTTTGTAGTTATAGTTTTTCTAACCTTAGTTTTAGTTTTGTTCTGCTTATTTGATTTATAAAGGAAGTAAACGAAAATGGATGAGCACCATTGATGTCACACATATCATCCTCTCGTGAAGCTATTGAACCTCATTGATAATCTACTAACGTTCAAACAAGGAGGGGAGGAGACAATTCTGGAAATTTGGCTGACGTTCATAGAAATCTTGCAGATATGCCAATTTGATGAAATGTTTGATAAGACACTGCTGGATTGTTTCTATTCGGATCTCGAACCCGAAAATCAAAGAATAGTTAAGCACCTTTTTAAAGGGGGGAATGTTGAACCATTCCTACACCTTTATGGATACACTACTTGATAAAATGGTTGAAACAAACAAAGAAGCCCAAAAGAAATACTAATGGTATAAACTGGTGGCGCAAGTAGATGTTCTATCCAAACGGGTGATGGGGTTAGAAGAGCAAGCCAAAAAAAGGGAAATGAACTTCTCCCTTTAATGGTGAGAACAGAGAAAGAGGTGTGAGAGTGTTCAAAGTGACGACACCCCTTCACACATCTAACAAAAATGTGATGAGCATGACAAGAAACTAACTGACATAAAGGAAAACATTTATATGCTAAGCTAAGTAAATACTTCGAACTCCATGATCATTTAGTTGTAGGATGCCCAAATAACTCATTTTATGATAGGTCACTATCCTTTGTTCGCCGAGGATTCACCTAATTACACCATGGGCTATTCCGAGGGAGAAGAATAGTTGTTAACTTGCTTCATGCAACAACGTTAAGTCAGGCGTTGTTTGGGAGGTAACCCAAAACCCTGTATTATCTTATATCTATGTAATTAAAAAAAATAATGTTTTTGTTTCGCAGATTGAAGTTCTATAAATGCTTTAGAGGTATGAAGTTGCAAGCAACAGACCCTGTTGGCGAGTCGCTGAAGATACCGACTATCAATTCTCTTCCGTTACTTGACTCAAGGTATCCTCAAAAACTTGAGTCCATAAAATTCGGCAAGACAAAGAAGGTGTTGGCGATTAACCACCAGATCGGCGACTCCGATGAATACCTCCATTTAAACATATATGCTTCCTAAAAAGTTATGTAAAACTCGGTGAAGTACAAATCAATTTTTCAATGCGCCAAACATTCTAGAAGTCAAAATATTATCGTTGGATTGGATCAAACTGGATAAGATGTAGGTCAACGCACAAAAGGTTTCTTATGAAGTATTCTAGAACGTGGGTTGAAGAAAGGCACAATGTACTGCTGAGACAAGATACACTAAGCTTGATGAATGACTCAGAAATTCACCCAACATCCCCACCATACCTTTTGTTGAATGCTACATCTGTTGAAGGACTCCAACTCAAAACAGCTACCTAACAAGGATTATTCTCTAGCCCTATCTCCGTCTTTCTTTAAATTTGGCCTCTGAATTATTATTACATATGACGAAAAATATTTCTTTTGTGGTGGGGTAAGGCCAACCTTGTTTATCTTGTTATGAATAGTTTTGTGTTTTCTAAATATTTGTGTTGTCTGTTTTTACTTGTGTTTTTAAATTTTCTTTCCGGATTATTTGAGCTTATGGGTCTCTTTTTGGGTCCTAATTTCAAAATAATTTCGAACCTTCCAAAAAAATTCAAAAAATGGTCAATTTTTTAATATTCCACCACCTCTTGTGTTGAAAGTGGACATTCTTTTAGAAAATTCAACTCTTGGTTTAGATCAATACCGATGAATTGAATTAATCGAACAAACATGAATGTGCGGCTATGACAAGAACATTTGAATTTGCATAGACAATATGTGAACTCTTTTAATCTCACTCTGATTAGAATTTATCGATTTGATTCTTTTGTAGTGACCTTTGCGCACTAATGAAAATGTGTATTCTTGTTTGGATTTAGTGTCAATTCCTCGTGTGACAGCTTACCTTTAACCTTTCATGAATTAAATCTAGAATTTGCCTGGTTAGTCTGATTGATTTTTAATGGTGTCCTCTTGATATGACCTTAGACAATTTTTAAAAGTGTGAGCCAACTTTGACATACACCTCTTTTCTAGCATATATGCGAGCATGTGAAACTCTTTTGAACACCCTTGAGCCTTGCCTTTTCTTTGGAAGAACCTTCATGAAACGTAGACCTTAAGTTATCTATCACCTATAATCTTCATGATTTGTGATTTATAGTAATTATCCAACTTAAGCCAAAAGCATAAGTTGGGTTTGGTTAAAAGGAGAAGGAGAACTCAAGATGTTCAAGTAAAGTCTCTCATAACCCATGGGGGTGTAAAAAAATGGAAACCCTCCATATAAAAAAAGGAAGAGAAAAATAAAAAGAAAAGAAAAGAAAAAATTGAAAAAGAAGAAGTTGTGAATAAAAGCATGAAAGATATTTGGGTTTCCACGCAATCCATGGAGGTAAATAAAATGATGACTTAGAAGAACTTGAAAAAGAAACGTTAAAGCCTATGAAGGGCATATTTCGAGGATATCACATCTCATTGAGGAAAAAGTCACTAAGCCTAAATGACCATTTCCTTGCACTCGTCCTCATTACAAGCCTTATAAAGACCTTTGTGATATTGAGTAAGACGAACCAAAGGAAAATTTGAAAATAAGGGCAAACTTATGGGTGAAAACATGCATTGTGTTCCTTTTTGTGAATGTGACTGTTGCATCTGATTCCTGATCTTAAAATGTAGTCTTTGGGAGTGAATATGGAATAATTCTTTGTGTGACGGTATTTAGATACTTTTGTTGAGATTTAACTAGCATAAGTAGCAAGTATTACGAGAACGGGAATCGTTTGCTATTGGTGTGTCACAACTTGAATCTTTGAGTATACAATTTAGCTATGCATGAATTATTTGAGTATTGTTGTGTATGTTCCCGAGTGAGTCTTATGTTGCACTATTTAAGACAGCCTATTTATGCTGCTGAACTTTAGCTTTACTTGAGTACCAACAAAAGTTTAAGTTGGGGGGTGTTAAGAGTCCTCAAATTGGACTAATTTAGGGATTCATTTTAATATAAATACTGTCCTCAAAGGCTCATTCTATCTCAATATCTCATGAAAAATCTTGAGTTTCAGGTATTTGGAGTTTTAACATAAGCATGGACACTTAAGCGCAAAACGGAACAAAAACAATGAAAAAAGAGCGGAAGTTGAAGCCTGAGTTTCGCCAACTATACTTGGTGATCCACTGAAGAGCTGCATTTCGCCTTTGTTCCAGCACGCGAAGCCTAAATGAAGTGGACTCAAAAGGTGATAAAAAGAGAAGTTGGCATTTTGCTAAATAGTTTCGCGAATCAGAGTTATTCTGCCCAATGTTAAAACATGCATAGACGATGAAGGCATAGCACAAACGGCGATGAACTACAATAAGGGTGAATTGTCAACTCACTCTTCGATTCACAACTAAATTCGCCAAAATCATTCGTCAACACTTCATCTGATGTCTAAAAATACTATAATCTTTATTATTTTTAAGTATCCGAACATTATTATCTATTTTCTCTTTTAGAACTTTAGCTTTCATTGAAGAAAGTAGCTCTTCTTCCTTGAATTGGAAGTGGGTCTTGTCTATTTTTTTTCTATTGCTCATATTTGGATTTAATTTCTTATATACATCTGATTTCCTTGTAATTTATGTGTATTTGATTATTGCTTGATGTGTGACTAAAAACCCCTATTCTTTGGTGTGATTTAGCAAATATATATTGATCATATTGTTGGGTCTTGTTTGCTGATAGGATTAGATGCATTTTAATGGTTATTTCACCTGGGGTTGTGGTTTAAGTGAATGGGTTTGTTGTTTCAAATACAAAACCATTTACGTATTTTTGGCTTGATCGAGAGAGAGGTCGTGAAACCAAGACCGATAGATTGATGTCTTAAGGAGTGAGGTGGCAAAATGGTCAGCCCGAGAGGGTGAGACCTAGCATCGTATCCACGCACCTTTCATCGAACGAACAGCTGTGAATAAGTAATAGGCTGGTCTTTATTAGACGAGTTGGTTTCCGATAGGACCCTTTTGATATGGGGTATGCTTCCCGAGAGGGAGTTTACTTTCACCTAAACATTAGCCTAGTCACCATTACTTTTTCAAAATTTCTTATCAAAAGCATGTACCCATTGATGTACGTCAACATATATTGCGGTTGCACCCCAAGAACTTCCCCATACTTGATTTTCCCTTTTATTTAAAGTTTTTACCAAACCCGTGACAATTTTTTAAATATTTGACACTTTAGTGTCACAACTTGAATTTATTTTGGTTTTCTTCGATAATGTTTTAAACTGTCACTAACTAGCTAGAACAAAATTTTAGTTAACTATTGTTTTCACTACTGCTCCCTTGAGATATGAACCCAACCTTTAGGTGACTTACTATACTCACTTAGATTCGTAGACACTTAGATTGTAGGCTAGTGTCGTTGATCACAAAAGCAAAGCATAATTTCCAGAAGTCCTATGTAGATGTTAGAAGAAAGAAATTAGAGTTCCAAGTTGATGATTGGGTTTTCCGTAAAGTATCGTCTATGAAGGGGGTGTTGACATTTGTCAAGAAATAGATGCTCAATAATAGATATGTAGGCCCTCACAAGATCTTAAAAAGGGTTGATAAAGTGTCTTATGAGTTAAAAATGCAAACAAAACTAGCATCAATGAATCTGGTTTTTCACATTTCTATGTTGAAGATGTGTGTGAGTGATGCAACTTCTATTGTACCCTTAAAAAGTGTGGCTGTGAAGGATAGTCTAACTTATAATAAGGTACCAGTTTTAATCCTTGATCATCAGCTTTGACGGTTGATAAACAAAGAAGTCGCTTGAGTCAAGGTTTTGCGGAGGAGTCATTGAGTAGACGAATCTACTTTGGAAGAAAAAATAGCCATGAAGGCCAAGTATCCTCACATCATTCCCTCCGATTCCATTCCAACTTGATGTAATAGTTCCTTGTCAATTGTTTTGTCCTTCATGTGCAGTATCACTCTAACAATCATGTTCCTTCAGTTGTACTTACAACTTGAGAATTTTTGCATGTTCTTGGAACTTAGTTCAGTCAGAAATAAGTTTCCTAGAATTAGTGTTATGGTTTGCAGCTATTTCCCTCCCTATTCAACTAGTTTAGTCTTCATTCGAGGAAACATTTTCCCAAAGGGAAGATATTGTAACACCCCGTATGTTACAAGTACCAAAATGTTAGGACTCAGAAGTTACACGTGGTACCAACGTGCACCACCCACTGACCATATGTTGACCTACGGTCCATTTTTCTAGTACGTGATTTGGAACCTGCGACCCCTCCTTATAAGTCCCATAAATTTTTTCAAGTGTCAACCCGCGGCCGGACCCACATACTGTATGTTAGGCCATGAACTGTGGCCTTTGTCCTTAGATTAGACACTAGTTTTATATCCCAGAGCCCCATTGATGTCTGACCAGCACGGACAGTCACTCTAGCTACGGTTTGTCGATCACGTCATCGATGCCCCCCGACAACACTTAAGTTAGGGGTCCTTTGTGATTTTACTTGCGCGTTAGACCCCTAAATGGTGTCATTTAGACCCTAAACTATGTTCTTTTTTGTCAATTTTAGCGCAATAACTTAAATTAAATCTACCTTAAGCAAATCATTCACGAAAAGTATAGAATATATAGAACGTAGAAGGAGAGATAGTTGACCAAGACCTAGTCTAAGAACGCAGAAATCTTCCTTGAGTTCCATTCCTGAAATCAAAATATTCCTCCTCGGAATTCATCACCATGTATGTGGGATTTCACTAGTGGGTTCGTTTCTCCCGTTAGGTCCCTAACCAATCAGATTCTTGACTACATTAAAATTATCTAGATCTAGGGTTTCTAGAATTTCAAAAGTCATTAAAAATTAGTTACATGAATGTTCCACATAAGATTATCATGATTTTTGGATTGTTTGATATAAATTCCTTCCTAAATTAAGAACCCTAGCTATGTAGTTCTTTTAGTTCATGAATTGCACATGATAGGTCAGATTATTCAGTTATACAAGATCCAGTTATGAATGTTTTATAATCTATACATTAATGTTGAATTTTAATTTACCCTGTTAGTATTTTGAGCTATCCGGTATTAAAATATTTTAGTAATAAATTGCTAAATTAGATAATCAATTGAAAGAAGCTTAATACCGAGTGGAGAAGGTTCAATCACCCAAAAATCCCAGAACTACTTTCCCCGTTGGTTATCGGTCCCTAATGTGGGCAACATTTTAATGCCCACGCAAGTCTTTCCTCTATACCTCTGGAAGGGTATATTGGGTCCTCTCAATAAAGCGTATGAATAGGACTATACATTTAGCTCTTATAATTTTATGTCGGCTATTAGCAGCTCCCACGTTTTAGTTAGATTTTATTCCATTGACATGTTATCAGTACAATAAGTATACAGTCTTAGTATGTATATAGTCCAATCCCACAGGCGTATGCATTGGACTATCATGTTTAACTCTAATTTTTGCCCATTATTTATGATTTGATTCAATTAAGATTATTGTTCAACTTTACTCTATCTTGCATGTTCAGTATCTTTCAAGTACTGATGCATATTCTAATCTATATCTTTTTGTGATCTAGGTTCCGATTCTCAACTTCTCGATGACGCATAGATCATTTCCCAATAATCTATTTAGCAACATTCGTGGTGATGTCACATTCTTAAAGTACAAGTGACATAATTATCTATCTTTGCTTTCATTTTTAGTTTTAGTTTTTCTAGATTTAGCTGGGGCATGTCTCAACACTTCTATTTAGTTTAGAAACTTATTTCAGACATATTAGATTTAGCAATAGAGTTAGAGCTTCACTTTTGAATTGTTGTTTAATCTCTTAGTTTTTATTTATTCCGATAGTATATGGGTATTCCCCATCATTTCAGAGTATTCTTACGATTTAGCTTCTGAAAGCAACTATTAGTTTATTTTGCTTTAGTTTTCCTATGGTATGCAAGAAGTATTAGCTTGGGGTCACTCGTAATCCTAGGTCCCGTGTCCATGTTCAGGGTAGCCTTGGGGCGTGACATATTTTTGATCTTTTCTCAAGATTTAATGTTATTTTGTTAAATGAAATTCGTTTTTTCCCTTCATTTTTTCCTTTTTTATTTGTACCATTCAAACTATTTTTTGATTTTTTTCATGTTTAGGTAATCTAAGAGCATAATTTGATTAAATATACTTTTGATTTGTCTTGTAGCTAATATTACGCACGATCCGATATGATGACTTTCAAGTTTGTTGAATGAGTACTCTCAAATGAAGTGTTTTTCGATTAATAAAAAAGAATTTTTATTTACATGCCTAATATACTCTATTTACACTCCTAAATATTTGTTATTCCAAATTATAATATCTCTAAAAATATGTTGTATTAGTCCATGATATCTCCTAGGCATATAAAGCAATCGACGCCTTAACTAAAAAATTATTTTGAACTATTAAATAGATATCTATACCTATTAAAATATTTTGAACATACTAACATATCCCTACAAATTGATATCGGCCAACAAAAATGATCAATTTCACTCCAGAAACAGATGACATTGTCATTCTATAGATTTTGTAAAGATATCTACTATTTTAAGATTATTGGATACATGTGGATGATTAGTAACTCTCTTCTCTACAACGTTTCTAATAGTATGACAATCCACTCCAATGTGTTTGGTGCTTTCATGATATACCATGTTAGTAGAAATTTGAAGGGATCTTTTTTTGTAAGCATGGAGATGAATGAGATTAGTTGAGAAATCCAATTGTAGAAGTCAAATACGAAGCTGAACAATCTCTGATCAAGTCGTAGACATTGTGCGTTGTTTAGATATTGTTGAAGATTCTTAAGCTAATTAATGCTTCATACTCTTCCAAGATATCAGGAAATCTCAACCGAACATGAACCTGCCCATGATAGATCATCGAGTATCAAGAACTCCAACCCTATCAAAATCACTTAGTGGATTAAGCCGAATCAAAGAACCACAAGGAAAGAATAATCCTTGAGATGATATTAAGAAGAGAGATGGAATAATGTGACAGACAACCATGAAATATAAATGGAAAGGAAATGTCATAACTTGACTCACTTGTTGAACTACAAAAGACATATCAAGGTGAGTATAGAAATATAATTTACGCTCCAAACTAATTGTCGATAAAAATTTTGATTACGAAGAACATCTCCTTTCGAACGATCATAATTTAGAGTCAAGATTCATAAATTTTATACAAAGAAATATTCTTCTGGACAAGAAAAAACAATCAAATCTTTAATATATTTATGCTAGTTCAAGAACACAACTAAAAGTCATAATGAACCTCCAACCATAGAAAGGACTTAAAAGGACAAAGGTCTTTCATTCTAATGGAATCCTGAATGTGTTTCTAAAAGGTTGCAATTAGTAAATAATCAGTTCATTTGATATTAATATCATCTACAGACACAAAAGACTAAGACATCATTTAGATGTTTTTCAAAGAAATAAAGATGAATCATATTTCCCCACTAAAAAGAATTTTTGGATAAAAGGAGACAAAAACTACAAAACCAAGCTCCATCAGTTTGTTTTAATTAATAAAAGTCCCCTTCAACTTACAATACATCAGTTGTAGGCGATAAGAACAAAATAGGAGGGGGTTTCATATACATATCTTCTTTGAGACCACCATAAAGAAAATATCTTTTAACATACATTTGATGAAGAAGATAATTTTGTGACACAACAATGGCTATAATATTTTGCACCCTAGTCATTTTTACTAACAGTGTAAAAATCTCCTCATAGTCCACACCATACACTTGTTTTTACCAAGGGCCACCAATTAAGCTTTATACCAATAAATACTTCCATCAACATACAATTTAGTTGAATAACCCATTTATGTCCCTTGTGTTATTTTCTTTATGAGACTAAAGTTCCTCCTCCATTGCTCTATACAAACAATTTAATCTTAGATGCTTGTGATTAACTTTTTTGAACAAATATGGTTGATAAAGGTTTTGAGATTTCAAATAACCAATTGTAAATCTTTGAAAATTGTAAACTTGAAAGGAAAAGGAAATGTTTTATCTTTAGCATTGGTATTTTGATGAGTCCAATCATTAGGACATTGGAAACTCTACGGGTCGTAGAAAGTAAGTAATACAGTATAAATTTTGATTGGGTAAATCCAAGTCTCTCATGTTTTACCTATGGCTTCATAGGATGACTTGTAGGATGTTTTAAAGCTCATAGGTAACACCCGTAGAAATGATTCAGATTTAATGAAATTTTAATGTAATAAATTGAGGTTTATAAACCGTAAGAATTTAGATGGTCCGTAGACGTTTTTCTTAGGAATTACACTTAGTCCATAGTAAATTAACCTATGGTGACCATTATGGTCCGTATGAATCTCTTTTTTCCGTAGGTCTACTGGACCTTTATTTTTAAATTGTAATTGGTTGTTTTCATAAACGTTAATTACCTATACTATGTCGTTTTACCTCTTCATTGTCCTATAACTACCTATCTACCCTAATAATTTTCCAGACTCTTTCATTCACTCGATTATCCTAATGTCATCCACATTAATCCCCTTCCACATTAATCCCCAATGTATGTAGGATTTCATCATTCGTTACATTGTCACAATAAAAACATACATAGCGTGGTGATGACACATATGTTACCAACCAATATAACTCAAACACTTAATAAATTAGGTTTATATACAAACGACGAGTATTATATCTCAAACACTAAATATTTAATGAGTATGAAATGTGGAGGGATAAAATGCCACCCAATATTTAGGTGGCATATGTACAAAATATTCTAATATACGATGAAAGTATGAAAATCAAATAACAACCTCAATATAAGCAATATCTTGTGTGTATAAGAAAACAATAGAATAAATAATAATATAGAGTGAGGTGTCGGCTACGAAACAACCAAGAAGCTCACTATAACTTAAAGATACTCCTAGTATGGACTCAAAAAGCTCCATAAGATATGCTCGTAGTCACGATTGGATGTGCACCACAAATAGGTGAAACAAGTGTACTATAAGTACAAAATCACATGTACTCAGTATGTCTCATAGAGTGACAACAAAAACTGGTGAAGGAGTATATAAGAATATTATTGTTAATTTTACATGTCTACATTTAACTTATAAGTCAAGTTTCACTAATAGGGTTAATGAAATATCACATAATGTTCAACAACCAAATAAACATATCATCAAATATGAATAAAAGATATAATGAAATGCAATGCAATGCGACCAAACCACCTGACATGTTTTGCTTTTTCAATTAGATTCTTTTCTATCTATTTTGATTTTTTTTATTTCATCCCTTTTCTCCTTTCTCAGAAAAAGGGTCTTTAACCATATGGATAAGATATCTCAACTGTATTTACATGATACTTGATTTTGTGACCCATGATGTACTCACATTCTATACTGACCCAGATTATCTCCTTATGTATATGTTGATAATCTTAATGCACTATCATAAAATCAAATAATCCTTGGCACTGACAGTATCCACATGCGTAACATATAATCATAAAATCAAATAATGTGCAACACAGACTATGTCCCTTGTTATATTCATCTCATTACAATGCATGTGCACAATATGTTATAGATAAAAGGGGATGATGAAGAATCTGAACCATTCAAATATCGGTACGTGATGAGTTACGGATTTCAACTTATTTAGGGCTTGATACTCAAAGCATTAGCGTGCTCAATGCCTAATTATGCTTATAACTGATGTTAAAATGTTTATATACATAAATGAATGCGAAAGAGAAAGGAAAGAACATTACGAGACAAAAAAGAGCAAAAAAGCTTAATAGGTTATAGTAAAAGAAAGTTGGTAGTCACCAAACACACTTGGAGAATCTCCGAGTGAACCTTAAGTTCACCCAAAGTTATAGAGTGACAGCCAAGGGACACAACAAACTTGTCAAGCAGATTAGTGATTCGGCGACTCATTGAAGAGATTAGCAATGCCGATCTCGATCACCTAATGTTATAGAACGAGGTGTTAAAAAGTCTATCCAAGAAGGCAACAAGTAGTTCACTTGGCATTTCGCCAAATTATTCAGAAATCTTTACCTATCACACAAAAAGTTACAAAATAATTTTGCTGAAAAAGGGGCACTCAGCGCGTCGTTGACCAGTTCGGTGATCCCGACTTATTTTGCCAATTTTCCTTTGTGTTGAAATTCTCAGAACATATAAATTAGATTTTTTAATTTTTTTTTACATTTATCCATGTCACCACACTATCTAATTCATGGATTTTAATCTTGAATGTTCTAAAATCATTGTTTTACATTTTTGGAGTAGAGATTTAGGGTTTGTTAGATTTTTGCCTTCAATTTGAGCAATTGGAGACTTTTGGATTATTGCCTAAACCTAGTGGAAGATTTTGTTTGTAAGGACTCTTGTTCGTTATTATGTTTGGCTAAAACCTCCATTCTTAGGGTGTGATTTTTCAGTTGAATGCAAAAATTAGCTACTTCGTGTTGTTCTTTACTAATTTTATTATTGATTTTAATTGGTTTGAATTAATAATTTATTTTTAATTATGAAATTGTAAATGGAAAATGCAATTCTAGCTTATTACTCGATACTTGCTTGAGAAAGAAGTATTAGATTTAAAATGTTCGTTTATGAGTGTAATGATTGTCTTGTCACAGATTTAGCTCGACAAAATGGGTCTGCATCCAATCTAAAAAATCTAGCTTAAGGTAATGGGTTGTTAATATTTCTTTTTACTTGTCGAGGTTTGAAAGAACTCGCTCGATTCGTAATAGTTGATTGAAAAATGAATATTGCACACAAATCCTATCCTATCCAATGAAATTCAATGACTTTTAGTTAATAATATTCACCCATTAAGCGAATTTGGCATTCAATTTATCACACTCCCATGAAACCTATCTTATTTATTTATTCCAGTTTTAGTAGTCGTACTTTCATCATCCTCATTGATGAGTCCACAATTTGTACTCATTTAGGGCTATATTTTGATAGGCTTAGTATCCTCAAATGCATATTTTGTCTCAATAACTGATAAAAAAACTTAAGTTTTAGGTATATAGACTTGGAGAAAAATCATGGAAACAACTAAGCAAAAAGGAAAAAGACAGCTGACAAAACGAACAAATGAAGTCTTAAAGATCGCCTAATGAATTAGGGGATTTGCCGAATGACCTTAATATCACATAATGTTCCAGAGTGCTAAGTTTTGATGGGGGGATCAAATCGGCAGCGAAAAGGAGGAGTCTGCATGTCGCCGAAGAGTTCTGCGAAGTAGTACTATATAACCCAATGTTATTAAATGTGAAGATGCTAAAGGAAAAAACAAGACTCCGATGAAATATTCCAAAGGGCGGATCGCCGAGTTGACTGGCAATCCTGAATAACTACACCGAGTGATCCTTCGCAGTACAAAGTTTTGAAAAATATCAATACTCATTGAGAGATGTAGCTTAGTATCATCTTTTTAGCTTTTCCATAAGTTTTCAAGCATTGTTTTTATTTTTAGTTCTAAGAGTTTTGGGGACATCGTTCTTGATCCTTGAATATTTGAAGGTTCCCAACTTCAAGAAATTGGAAATGGATCTTGAAGAATCATCATCCTTAATGTGTGCAAGGAAATTTTCTATCCTACCCCATTGATGGAAATACTTTTTGGTATCAATTTCTATTTCTTCACTATGCGTAGCTAAAACACCAATTCTTGGTGTGTATATGTGAATATGGGTTAATTTACTGTTGGGTCTTGCTAATTAGTAGCTAATTTACTGTTCAAGTGTTATTTCGTTCAGTAGTTATGTATGAACTTCATGGAATTATAGTTGCAAGTATGATTTCATCTTCGTTTCTTGGGCTTGCTTTGTCATGACTCGCAAGTACACCCTAGAAGATAGGACACTCTTGAGACCTCTCGGAGGTCTTGCACAAAACCTTAGACATCATTCATTGCATATATGAAAAGTAGCTCATAATTTAAACTTTTATTTTCAAAACATAATGGGGAATCATTTAATAAAACTTCTAACATACGTCTCAAAACCATCAATGACATCATGAGTACAATAGTCTTGGGTCACAGCCCATAAATTCTAACATAGAAAAAAAACATAAAATACAACATAGGGGTGGTGTACTCGGATGCTATGAGGACTCACCAATCTTTACTTCTTTCAAGCATTGAAAACTCTGCTCTTCAAAGCAATTAAATCTCTACAAGACCATACATTGTATTAATATGTAGGCAAAATATGCATTAGTAAGAAATGTACCAAGTATAGAAACTATTATACCAAACATAAGATATCTCAAAGGGCTAGTCAATAGTAGAAAAAATCATAAGAGATAAACACATAAGCATAACATGAACAACAAGCATAATAAAGCATCATAAAACATAAAAGAGTTAATACTTAACTCGTTGTCTTCTTACTCAAATTAACTACTTCACAAGCCACCTCGAAGTATACTTCTGCAAGGCTAAGGTAGCATCTCAGACTACTACCAAAGCTAAGTACCTCTCTTTGGTCATTCTTGATCATAATACAATTTCATAATTAATACTTAGGGTCATCATAATCATATGAGAACTATTCCCCTAGGCCACCTTAAAGCACACATATGCAATGCATGTGAAGCATCCCATTCTACCTTACACATTAAGTATATCTTGAAGTCACGCTATTCAGTTTCATTAACTTTAGGTGTCACTAGTAGACCAACTTCATATTGACAAGGAACTGTCATCTTAATTCAATCAACCATGGAATGAAACTATAGTCACTATCCAACCTAAGCATACATCATGAATGGGTCATGACATAGGTAGCTTCAAGTAATACTTGTGCCATGTATGCATAGAATCCCATACTACCATCCACACTAAGTACTTCTCTAGACTAACCTAATCCAAGATAACTTATCTTGCAAAATTGTCTCTTAAGCTCAACATTCTATCATAATAGACCTACTACAGTGTAATGTATCTCATCATACTAACAAAGCTTACTAAGGAAGGATACAACCATCCTAACAACCATGCAACCAATAGGGTATATGCAAGATAATCCATAGGGGAGCATGAATCCTCAACCCTAAGCTATCATGATAAACTAATCTCAAGTTATTACATGAAATGAACCTTCCATGCAAATCAAGCTAACATTAGGAGAGTATAGGCCTTTCCCCTAAAGCTACCATAAAATGGTTTTGTCCAAACAAAGTCGAGCTATCATGATAAAGCTTCCTATAAACTCAAGACCAAGCTAAACATGAGAGAGATTACTTCCTCCATCCAAAGCTACAAAGAATTTCATCGCCTAAAGATACCGTGAGTAATTCAACTCAAGCTTCCATGAGATTCAACATCTCAAGCTACCATGAGTATTTCAACTCAAGACTCCTTGAGATTTACTATCTCAAGCTACCCTTGAGATCTACAATCTCAAGCTATCATGAGATCCACCATATTAAGCTATCATGCCTTGGTAGTATCTCACCAAGTCAATTACACAAGAAGAGGCAATTCAATACAACTTCAAGCTATTCTAAATCATCATGTTTTGATTCACTACAAGTTCTTAGGTCAACATAGAGTACATCTATGTGAGAGAACTTGTTTCCCCTAACTTGTTCATATCTAAGTGTAGAAGAGAAAGAAAACATCATCATAATCCCTTCATCATGACTTCACCCCAAAGCCCTAGCATCAATTGCCTACAAGCCCTAAAACGATAACTACATTCAATTCATCATGGTATATGTTCAATTACAAGTTAATTCATTCAATTTGATTATTAGGAGGTAAGTCTAGACATACATGATCACATAGGTTCAATTCCAACTTTAAAAGTCAAGTACAACCTAGATCAATTAGGCCTTGTTCAATTCATGTTTAGGTGATTCAGTCATGATCTAATAGAATACAATACAATTGAATTATGAAGATCAACTTAGAACCTTTATCTTGCCTCTAATGGCCTATAATCACCATGATCACATTCAACATCAAATAATACAATTCACCATGAAAACATAATATAATCATCACATAAACATAATTTAATACTACACACTAGATTGTGATAAAAAAGAAGCCATATCCATAATGCAATCATAACCTTCTCTAGATTTGGGTTCTTTGGATTCACAATTGAGGAAAACTAGGGGGAGTCCATGAATTGAAGAATCCATGGATGAATAATATTAACATACCTTATATTAGAGTCTTAAACCTAGCTTGAATCCATTGCGAAATTCATCCTAAAAGCAGCCTCTAATTTCTCGTCTTCTTCTATGGGGTTCTTAAGAGTGTTTTTGAGAGGGAGAGGTTTTGATCTTGGAGTCTAATGTCTAAATGGGTCTCTTATTGTTTAAATACATATAAAATACCTAAAAACAAACTAATTTTACCGCCCATGCATTTATTTGGATGTGGGAGGAATTAACCATAGTGTCCCATCATTGGTCGAGATCTTGTAGAAAACTGCAGGTCTCCAACGACGGCCACACCTACAGGGCGTAGACCCATCAATAGGATGTAATGGAAACCGTCGATTGGGTGGGTCAGAGACTCCTAAAATGGGAGATTGAGCTCCCCACTCTAAGTGTCAACCTACGCCCCAATCGACGGGGCGTTAATGGACCTAGGTCTGTTATTCAACCTCGTTGGTTGGGACTGTCTTTTGATAGTTTTGACCCATAAGTTGGGTCTTCCTCAAGAACCCTTAGGTTGGTCCTTGGGGAGTTTTTCCCCGATGTTTCAAACACAAATACACTCCTATACATATTAGGAACCTTCCATATCAACTTGACCTCCAACCACTTCATAAAACCTCATGAAACATACTAATGAACGCTAGCACGGTCCAAGGCTAACTTTCAAATGTCGTGGACGTTCTTGGATGTTTGACCTCCAAACTCCTTCAAACTTCATATACTTCCTCTAAAAACAAAAATTATTCATTGTAAGACCCTTTTAAGCTCATGTCATGCATGTTAGGCTCTACTAGGATCTAAATCATTTTGGTGTCCTTACAATATCCCCCACTTGGGAAACATTCATTTTCGGATAACACCTTACTAAACACTTTTTAATAGACTAACTCTAGATTAGAAGACCATCGTACATGCATTATACCTAAATGCACATAACCAAATCAAGGAAACAATTCAATTCAAAGCTAAACATAACTAAACATAACCATATAAAGACCTCATAAAGAGACTCCTTAGCCCCCACTTAGGAATTGTTATTCATGTTTTTAATATCAATTCATGATTATAAGGAAACAACAAAATCACATGGCAAATCAAAATCATGTGAAATTATGGAAATTTTTGTAAATAATTAAAGAAACACATACCGGTGAAGGACATAAGGAGATCATTCTTGATCACCCTTGTGTTGGAGAGCATATAACCTATTCCTTTTTGGAGGACCATCTTCCACCTGATTAGTATCAACTTGCTTGCCTTTTCTCACATTAGCTTTTTTCGTAGGGCAATCTTTCATCATAGAACCACTCTCACAACACTCATAGCAACCATCTCTACCTTCCAAGAACCTACTCTTATGTTTCTTACCACACCTAGAAAAAGTAGATCGGGAGTACTTATTGTTTTTCTTATACCTAGAAGTATTAGAGTAGCCATGTCCAGAAGACTTTTGTCGATTCATAGAACAACCATGCCCATCGGACCCTTCATTTTCCATACTACTTCTCTTTCTCTCCTACTTATGCTTGGACTCCTTTATTTTTTGAGCAAACACCATTAGTCGGTAGATATCCATATCATCTACAAGCATTGCCATACAACACTCTTCTTCAACAAGTTCGGACACCCCTTCATGAACTTATTCATCAAATATCTTGGGTTTTCTACCAATATTGGAGAATAATTAGACAATTGAGTGAAATTGAAAGCATACTCATTAACACTTAGCTTGCCTTGCTTGAGGTTTATGAATTCCCCCAACATTGTCTCCCACAATTCCCTAGGGAAGAACCTATAAGATCCTGAAAATGACATAGGTGAACTAGAGCCTAAAATTGTGGTAACTATGTTATAAGGTTCTAAATAAGTCTATAATACGGTATTGAGGCATTATCTGAGAGCTTAGGTGCATTGGAAATCAAACGTCAAGGGACGACCAAGACCTTCGACGACTAAGTCACCAAAGTGCCTCATATGTGGTTCTATGTGTTTATGTGTGATTAATGAGGTTATAAGGTCCTTAAATGAGTTATTATTGTGTATATAGGAAGTGGGTCAATTTTCGAGAAGTTTGGAGGTCAAAAGTCCAAGAACGTCCATGACATTCGAAAGATGTGCCTTGAAATGACCTTGTGTGTCTAGGCATGTTTCATTGAGTTTTACATGTTTGTTTTGGGTGCAATTAATTTGAGAGGTCCTAAACTCGTATAAGGTCATGTTTGGGTAGGAAACTTTTGGGTAAACATCACCAAGGACCAACCAATGGTCCTTGAGGAAGGACCCATGTTGGTGGCCAAAACTTCCTAAGGTAGTCCCACCTACATATGGCAATCGATGGTCAGTGGCCTGGTCGACGCCCCGTAGGTGGTGGGTGTCATTTGGTACTTAGACTAGGGAGATAAGATACCAGTTTCAAGTCTCTAAACCCATCTACGGAGGATAGAACGGCCCGTGTGTTGACCTACGCACCGTCGATGGGCACTGTCCTGCGCGCAACATAAGTGTTAAGTGAGGGGTGATGTTGTAATTTCACCCCACTTACAAATAGAAGTTTTGGGGGTTTCTAAGGGGCCTATTGGGTATTTTAAAGGTGTTTATAATTCTTTAACACTTAGAATATTTCATTCTTCGAAATCAAAACCCCAAAATCCTGTAGAAATTCCCCAAGACTTCACTAAAGCTAAAACTCAAGGAAGAGCATGGATTGGTAATTTGAGTGGAGATTCTTCATCAAATTGAAGGATTAGCATTGTTAAGGTATTCGTTTTGATCCTTGAAACTCGTTTCATAAAGGAGCCCAACTTTCAAAGATGTTTTCTAAAGTTTTCAAAAGATGAATTGACCTATTTCATGATCTTTTTGCATTAATGGTTTCTAATCATTATTTAGTGACTAAATTGTTCTTATTAAGGTGATTTTGACTCAATTAACCTATGAACCCATGTAACTGATGAACCCTAGTTTTTGACTAATTTATGGGTTACTTAATATTGGTCTAATGTTTATGAATTCATGTGTAGTTACTTATGGGCTTTCTAATGATATAAGAATTGTATTATATTGATATCTGATTGGTATTAGATTGTTGAATCTATAATTAATTAACCTAGCTTCATCTAGCTTTATGATTTATGTATTGAATTGATGTTCATGGCTATGGGTAAGGGCCTTATGATATTGAATTGGATGATTTGGTATTGGCTTGAAGTGTTGATGATGAAGTGGTGGTACGCTGCCCTATTTTACTTTAATTAATATTAATTAGACTTCAATTATGTTGTGATTGGTTTGGTCACTTATGGTGGCGGTGTTATGTGAATTGATGTGGCCTTGTCGGCGTTATTTTAAGTATATTGATGATCATGGCCTTGTCGACACTACTTGAAGCAATATGACTATTTGTGTAGTTGATTGTGTGATGTATGAATATATCTACATATATGTGAAAGTATGTGTTACTCTATTGATGCTATTTAGGAAATTATGTTATGTTATGGCTATGTGATAAGTGTGTACTCTTTAAGTTGATGCATGGTTGCTCCTAATTTGTCTATATGAGTCTATAAGGGTTATGTTAATGATATTAAAGTAATGAATAGGTTGACATAATGTTGTAAGGGTCATTCCTAAGCGTCCAAAGAATGTATGTTAGATGTGCTAATGTGAAGTATGCGGTGTCTTGTTTAGGTAGACTTGTGTCCCTTACATGATGCATGTATGAATATGAATATGTGATATCTTGACTTAGGAACTTAAAGAGTCTTAGTCTTCAATGAATGAATGTTACGTGAGACCTTGAATAATGATAAGAGGGTCCTTTATGTGAAACCTTTAACCTAGTGGTAAGGTTATTAAACTTGAAGTCGAAAGCCGTAATGGTATCCTTCATGTAATGAATGATGGACTTAAGGTTGATTGGCTGGAACAACATCATATCAATCCTTAAGAAAGTCATGATGAGCTTCTTGTCTCCATAGGTAGGTAGCCCTGGTGGACTTTTCTTTGGTAGGGTAAATGTAATTGGGTTATGAACTTGATATGGATCCCTTTTGTATTAACCTTATTGTGATTTAGTCTATGAGAACGAAGGCAAGCACCGAGTGAGTATGGTAAGGGAAGGAGTTCTAGTTAAAGAATGATACTATATTACAAAGCATGCCCTTCATATTCCTTAACCATGTGCCTACATGGGATGTGTCCAAGTTCTACCATTGGAAAGTAGAACAACCTCATCGGAGTAGGATAGAACTCCGGATTCCATGCTTTGCTACCATGGTCTATGTCGGTTATTGCCTATTCTAATCATATGGGATACCTATTAGCATTATATAAGTTCTATGAGGTTTAGGTGGTGGTATGAGACGCTATCTAGACATTGCACATTAGGCTTTGAAGATGTTAGTAAGAGTCCCAAGGTCTTGTCCAAGACCATTACTTGAATGTCCTTGATGCGATGTATGTCTTTTAAATGAACTAATCAACTAGTGACTTAATGATAAAAATTATGTAAATGAATAAGTACCTAATCTAATGTGACTTATGAATTACATAGTTAAAGTGTGAAGAGGGCATAAAGGATGATCTCTTCATGTCTTATCTATGAAAGTCTTGAGAATGACTCAAGTTAGGGAATTTCCTTGTTATGTTTGACATAATCTAAACTTAGGAAGTCTTAAGATTATATAGGAAACCTTGAAGAGGGTGTATGGGCGTTCTCTTCTAGGAGTACTTAAGTAAGTCTTTTGATAACCTTGGTAAGGGAGATTGTCTTATCCTGTATGTTTTGTATGTTGGTGTATTGTAAGTGTGTATGTATCTCATTTTGAGTAATCTTGAGGATTGTTTAGGCACATCTAGAGAGGGTGTATGGTCGGTCTCTCTTTGTGTGACTTAAGTGAACGTTAGGATAACTTTTAGTGAGAAGACTACATCCTAGAAGAGGTTTAAAGGAGAATGAAGAGCACTTCACTGTACAGTGAAGTAAGGTTACTGTAAAGTGACCTTTGAAAATATGAAGTTTGGTTTTAATGTTTTCTTATGTGATTCAAAGTTGATAAATGTTGTTCTTATGATGATATGACGATATTTAAATGAAAAGATGCATATTTCCAATAAATGTTTGTTTTCATGATTTTTATGCATAATGACATACTTAGCACATCTGGTTGTACTAATTCCATGCTTTTATATTTCTATATAGTTCTTGGTAGGTGAGGAGCATTTGGGAAGAAGACTTGGATTTAAAAGATCGTTCAAGTGAAGTTGAAGTATGTCCTCATTTGACTCGAGGAAATATATGTCTTTTATGTTTCTTATTGAAGTATTGTAATTGACTTAATAGTACGATGTTTTGTATTTTGTATGGGCCGTGTCCCAAGTACTCTTGTGTCTTAAGATGATGAGATTGAGACTTAGTATTTCCTATTAATTTTATATGAAGGAGTTTTTAAATACTATGATATGTTTTGTGAATTTTTTTAATTCCGCACTACTTTTCATTATGTATATGCGATGAATGATATGAAGGGCTTGTATGAGACCTCCGAGAGGTCGAGTACGCCCGTTACAATTTGAGATTGTGCCCTAAATTCTGGGGTGGGGTCTCGGGATGTGACAATCTTGGTATCAGAGCATAGGTTGGTGAAAGTAGTCTTAGGAATCAAAATGTCTCATCAAGTCACTTCTAGTAGAGTCTTGACCATCGGTGTGATTCGCGACATATCTATGGGCGAGAGGCTATAGGACGATAGAGTTCCCTTCTTTTCTACTCCTACTTCGTGCGGTAGAGTAAATTTTATGAGTATCCTTCTAAATGTGTTTCCTTGTGTTTCTAGTAGATGAATACTAGAAGGATGGCCGCTAGAAGGTTGGAAGAGGGAAGGGTGAATGAGGAAGCTCCTCCTCAAGTTGAGCAAGTGGAGAAAGTTCTTCAAGTTGTGAAAGGTGTCCAAGGTGCTCAAGGTGCTCAAGTGCCTCCTTAAGGTGATTGTGCCCCTAATGTGGAAGGAGGTAATGAGTTTCTAGAGATGTCCAATAGAAAGATTAGAGATGCTTTAATTGCTATCGCTCGAGCCGTAACTACTCAAGCTAATTTGAGTATGTTGCATAGGGTTATGGAAAGCACTATGATTTCTAGGTTGAGAGACTTTGTGAGGTTGAATCCTCCAATCTTTCATGGGTCTATGGTTAATGAAGATCCCCAAGAGTTCCTTGATGATGTGTACAAGGTATTGAGTGCTATGGGGTTACATCTAGGGACAAGGCAGAGTTCACTTCGTATCAATTGAGAGATGTGTCTCAAATTTGGTACACTCAATGGAAGGATAATAGGTCGGTGGAGTCGGATCCTACGGAGTGGGAAGAATTTAAAGATGCTTTTCTTGGTAATTACTTTCCCCGTGAGAGGAGGGAGGTAAAAATAGAGGAGTTTATCAATCTCAAGCAAGGCAATATGAGTGTTGAGGAATACTCTTTGAAGTTCTCAACCTTGTCAAGATATGCACCATCCCTAGTGTCAAATCTAAGGGATAAAATGAGTCGTTTTTTATGGGTGTCGCCAATCTAGTAAGGGAGGAATGTCGTACGGCTATGCTACATGATGATATGACCTTCGATAGACACATGGTTTATGCCCAATCAATTGAAGAATCCAAACTTAGGAGGATGGATAGAAACTTGAAAAGGAGTGGTGCAAGTGATCAAGGGAAACCTAAGTCCAAGAAGAGGGCTAACACTCAAGAAGAATCTAGGAGTGCTAAGTTCAAGATTGAGAAAGGAGGTAGTTCCAAAGATGGCAAACCTACATGTGCCAATTGTGGCAAGAAAAATTATGGTGAGTGTCTATTGGGTACCGGGAGTTGTTTTTGATGTGGTAAGGAAGGAAACAAGGTGAGAGATTGTCCTAACATTGCTTCTAGAGGAAAGGAGGGTAAGAAAGTTGATCCTAGTGTTCCAAAGGAAGATGCTCCAACAAGGAGGCGTTTCTATGCACTCCGGACTAGAGGAGAGAAGCCGGATGAGAGTGATGATGATGTTTGTAAGTTCTTGTTTTCTCTTTTAGTGATATGGGTTCCTTCTAAGTGGGGGAGTATGGCTAGATAGATGTGCTAGTTTGTTGCATGTGCATGATGTTTAGGAGTTTGGTTGAAATTGAATTTCATTAACTTCTTGCATTGTGTGTTTTATTAAGACATGAGCATGTGGTAAAATGTGTTTACATGATGTTACCTTGCATATTAGCATGTCTATATCATGAATTGCCTAAAATTGCATTTTTTGGAAAAAAATTGGCCTAAATCACTGTAGCTTGGCTGGTTCACCATAAAAATTTTCAAAATGTGACTTATTGGTTATTTGGTCTAAAATTGTTGTAATATGGTTATACCTGATGTGTATGAGCATGCTAATGAATATAAAATGAGTTTTTACTATTCGGCATGAAGAATGTGAGTTGTAGCATAATGTTGTTATAGAAGTGTATTCTAGTTTCTTGTTGTGTTGTGAATCTCTTGACTATGTGAAATTGATGTTTTCACTTTTATTGTGTGATATATGGTTTGGTTTTGAGATGTTATTTGATTCTCTATTCTTGGAAGTATTCGGAGAGTGGCAAGTGTATTTCGAGGACGAATGTTGTCCATGTGAGGGAGAATGTAAGATCCAAAAATGACATAGGTGAACTAGAGCCTAACATTGTGGTAAATATGGTATAAGGTACTAAATAATTCTATTATATGGTATTGAGACAATAGCTAAGATATTAGGTGCATTGGAAGTCAAGCGTCAAGGGACGACCCAGATGTTCGACGAATAAGTCACCTAATTGCCTCATATGTGGTTCTATGTGTTTATATGTGGTTAATGAGGTTATAAGGTCCTTAAATGAGTTATTATTTTGTATATAGGTAGTGTGTCATGTTTCGAGAAGTTTGGAGGTCAAATGTACAAGAACGTCCATGACATTCGAAAGATGTGCCTTGAAATGACCTTGTGTGTCTAGGTATGTTTTGTTGAGTTTAACGTGTTTGTTTTGGGTGAAATTCATGTGATAGGTCCTAAACTCCTATAAAATCATGTTTGGGTTGGAAATGTCTGGGTAAACATCCCCAAGGACCAACCAAGGGTCCTTGAGGAAGTACCCATGTTGGTGGGCTAAACTACCCAAGGCAGTCCCACCTACGGATGACAATCGACGGCCAGTGACCTAGTCGACGCCCCGTAAGTGGTGGGAGTCGTTTGGTACTTAGCATGGGGAGCTAAGATACTAGTTACAAGTCTATGAACCAATCGATGGAGGACAGGATGGCCCATGTGTGGACCTAAGCCCCGTCGATGGGCACTGTCCTGCGCGCAGCATCATTGTTAAGTGAGGGGTGATTTTGTAATTTCACCCCTCTTCAAAATAGAAGGTTTTGAGGTTCCTAAAGGGTCTATTGGGTATTTTAAAGGTGTTTATAAGTCTTTAACACTTAGAAGATTTAATTCTTCAAAATCAAAACCCCAAAATCCCGTAGAAATTTCCTAAGACTCCATTAAAGCTAAAAATCAAGGAAGAGATTGGATTGGTGATTTGAGTGGATATTCTTCATCAAATTAAAGGATTAGAATTTTTAAGGTATGTTTTTTTTATCCTTGGAACTCGTTTAATCATGGAGCCGAACTTTCAAAGATGTTTTCTAAAGTTTTCAAAAGATGAATTGACCTATTTCATGATCTACTATGAGCTTTTGCATTAACAGTTTCTAATCATTGTTTTGTGATTGAATTGTTGTTATTAAGATGATTTTAACTCAATTAACCTATGAACCCATGTAATTGATGAACCCTAGTTTTTGACTAATTTATGGGTTACTTGATATTTGTCTAATGTTTATGAATTCATGTGAAGTTTCTTATGGGCGTTCTAATGATATTAAAATTGTATTCAATTGATATCTGATTGGTCTTAGATTTTTGAATCTATAATTAATTAACCTAGCTTCATCTAGTTTTATGATTTATGTATTGAATTGATCTTCATGGCCATGGGTAAGGGCCTTATGATATTGAATAGGATGATTTGGCATTGCCTTGAAGTTTTGATGATGAAGTGGTGGTACGCTGCTGTAACAACCCTAAAATGGATAAGATAAGTAATGCTTAATGTGTCTAGAATGCCTACGATTAGACAAGGGTTCACACAGATTGATGCGCGTAGAACCAGACCTCGGAACCCTTGCTAAAGCCAAGCCAACTAACTTGGGGAGTTAGTTGAGCTTGGAAAGGTTGGGTCCAACCATGTAGGGATCTCGAATACGATGATTTACTCAAAGTAATCTTTATCGGACTTAAAAAGGGGAAATCTTAGGTTTGGAGGGTCTAGGGGTAAAATGGTCTTTTTCTAGGCTAAGGTTAGTATCGTAATATAATTAATTATTTAATTAATAATGTGGAGGGGCAATTTGGGGAGAGAGGGCCGAAAATGGGCTCTTGAAGTGAAGTCTTGCTCCACCCGGGTTCGAACCTAGGTGGAAGCAATGAATTAAAGTTGTTTTTAATTTAAGTTGGTAAATTAATGTGATTAATTTGTATTAATTATTTATTAGCTGATTTAAAATAAAAGGAAATCAGATTTTTAATAATTAAATAAAACCTTAATTGACTAAGTCCTAAATTAGACTCCTAAGCCTAATAAAACTCCCACTCTCTCACGTCTATCTCTCAGGTCTCACGCTCGATCTCTCTTCTTTTTTTTAACAATTTTCTCTGCCAAATAACTTTCAAGAACAGAAAAATCAGCCAAGTTCTTCACACTTGAAGAACTCACATGAAATCACAAGAAAACAAACGTTAATCACACGTTAGGCAAAGAGAGGTTGTCCGTCGAGTGGTGTTGACATTGAGGGGACTTGGACGTGATCTTGGGTGAAGTTTTTAGGCAGCAAGTCGAGGGATTAACGTCAAAAAGGCATGGGTTCTCTTCTCTCTTGGTCCCTTTCCCAAGAGACCCCTTAAGGTTCAGATTATTTAGTCCGAAAACTAATGTTGTTCCCCGTTGCATGTCCCTGTCACTAGCTCCCAATGATTCGTAGGTTGGGTATGAGTGCTGGTAGATTTAGGTGTATGTTGTGTTTTCGTGATGAATATGTGTATTTTTGTGTATTTGAAATCGTATGAATGACAACCAATGTGTTTTCGAAACTATGTGCATGTGTGTGCAAGAATGTGACTATGACTAAGGTCTCGGCTTGATGCTCCAAAATGTGTAACGTTATGGTTGTTATTTTACGTGCATAAACCTATGTAAATCGTGATGTTCATATAAGATGAAATGTGGCTGATTTAACTAACAATCTTTTGGCTAAACGAATCAATGAAAAATGCAACCCAAAACGTGTTAAACGGTCTATGAATTACTCTATGAGTTCAAGTGAACAATATTGATGAAAGTGAGATGAAATGTGACCAAATTTCCAGCAACTTACAAGTTTAGTTTAGGCTAAATGTAGATGAACAAATCTGGAAAATTAATGAAATGTAAATTAGGTGAGGTCACTAGGATTCGAACCTGCTACCTCATCCATGAGATACACTAAAAACGTGAAAGAAATGGGGGTCAAGGGGATTCGATCTCGGGTGCCTTTGACTGAAAAATAAAAAACAAAATTAAGAATGAGAGGAGTGCGATTCGAACCCACAACCTCTTGGTCAGAACTTAAAGAAAAAAATTAAGAGAATAAATGTGAGGCGTGGGAATCGAACCCACGACCTCAAGACAGTAGAAGAGAGTAAGAGAAAAATGAAAAGAAAAGAAATGTGAGGCGTGGGGATCGAACCCACGACCTCAAGGCAGTGAAGGAGAGTTAGGAGAAAATGAATATAAAAGAAATGTGAGGTATGGGAATTGAACCCACGACCTCTAGACAGTGTAGGCGAAATGAGAGAAAAATAAAGAGAGGCTGTGGGGGTTTGATCCCACAACCTCATGGTTAACTCGAAATAGACAAGGAGAAATAGATTAAAAAAAATAAATGGGGTTGTGGGGGTTCGATCCCACAACCCCTCGGCCAAGTAAGAGGAAATTCAAAGGAGAAAAATAAAGAGGAAACGTTGATGTTGGGGCTCGATCTAGGGTCCCAATGTCAGGTGGACCAACAATAAAATAAGTGAAAAACGTAAGTGTTGTCCAAGGGATTCGAAACCGGGTTCCCTTGCCCAAATTCCGTATTGATACATAAGTCATACGTGAATTATATATTCAAGAATAATGTTGCCTACTTAGATCGAAATCGAGATCTTGGCATACATACAAGATGCATAAGTCTTGTACTACATAATCTTAGGAAGATATGAATCACTTAAACGAACTATGAACGAAGCCTCATGGCTTGTATGTATAGACCCATAAGTCTAGCATACGTTTCAAAATAAGTGAACCTAAGATGTATGTAATGAAATGATGTAACCATAGAAGGGTTAAGTACGAGTGTAAGACACACTAAATGGCTAAGTGCATTGGCATAGGATGAAATGATTATTATGTAATGAAATGATGAAACCCTAGAAGGGTAAGTAAGAGTGTGAAACACACAAATGTCCAAGTGCATTGGCATATGATGAAATGAACATTCACATAAAAAGGGGTGAGTAATTATGAAGAGCAAATGTGCTAATGTTAATGAATGTGGTGACAACATGATATGAGGCTAATGTAAAAGATGAGAACAATCTCAAATGAGCCTAAGTAAATGTTACCAAAACGTACTCACCTAAGAGAGTGTAAAGTTAATGAAGAGACCAGTCTCTATGAACACTCTAATGAGAGTATTGAGATTAACACACTTAATACTAATGATGAGATGAGAAATCATCTATTGAGCTATGATGTCCTCATACTAGAAGCCAGCTTCCATGACGTATGAGTTGAATGTAATGGAACTTTATACTGAGCACCGATAGACTAGCTATGAGTGCTGGTGCCTTCTTTCAGGAAGGGCGGAGGTTCACATAACTCTCATGAGATGAGACTATCCGGCATGCCGTGTATGGGTCTCCTTATATCTTCTAGTCTTCGAACCTATACTACCAACATAGGGATCTGGCGGGGTTAAATTCCCATGTACGCTAGCATGTTTTGGGTCACTTTGGCCGGTGATTCCACCTCTTTTCGGTGTGGGGGAGACATTGGATTTCATGATGCTCACATGATCTATGTCGGTTAAAGTTAAAGTTCCCAATGAATGAATGAGGCCAGCCTCAAATGATGCACATAATGAAATGAACCATACCAAAGGTGTTAGGATAGGATAATCAAGAGGTGATCTAGACTCAAGTAATGACACTAGGTTATTCTTGATCATTGCACAGCAAACCCGATGAGAGTCTCAAACTACATCCTACGTATAGCAACTGTTTACACTAGCTTATGAATGAATAAAATGAAGTACGTATAAATGAATGAAGCAGACTCTTTGTTTGCTAAAGAAGGCTCCCTAGTTGAGGTCCCACATGTTGAGCCCTCATGGCATATGAATGAATGATATGAAAGATGTTATGTGCTATATGCAATATGATATGTGCTATGTGTAAGATGTTATGTGTCGTGTGCAATATGATAAGTATGATGATGCATGTTACTCTCATGGCATTATTTTCCTAATCCAAATTTGGAAAGCTCACTCACTTTCCTAATCCAAATTTGGAAAGCTCACTAACTTTCCTAATCCCAATTTGGCAAGTCCACTGACTTGACTTTCCATAATCATGTTGTTAGGAAAGAGCTATTCTTACTCATGCATGTCCTTGGTGTGTGCTTGCATATACCCATACTTAGTACAAGTGTGTACTAATCCCATACAACTCTATATTTTTAGGTGCAGGCACAGGTGGACCCTAGAGCTTACAGGTTGACGTTGCAGCTAACCGGACGTGGAGCTTTCATCCGGACTTGGTAGGCCCTCATGCTTTCAAGGATGTCTACCATTATTATATAGCTTAGAAGTAGGCTTTAGCTAGTGGAGCATGTTCCACTAGTGTTTCTTTCCACTTTCGTTTCACACTTTGTATTGGTGCCGTTTTGGCAAAATTACGTTTAATGCAATTATGAACTGTTTCTTTCATTTGATTAGCTCAATATTAGATGGTTGATTTTTTAATTCCTATGATGTTAAGTTTAAAATGTTTAGCATGAAATAAGAAAACAAAAAGTTCAAATTTTCCGCTAAAATTAACCTAGATGAAGTAATAATGACGTATGTAGGCTTGTCTGCAACCTCTGAGAGGTCAACGACGCCGGTCTCGTCTGGAGTCTAGATTCCGGTTATGACAAAGTTGGTATGAGAGCGTTAGGTTAAATTCCGAGGATAATAAGTTCACAGCAACCACATTGAGTAGTTTCAAAGTCATGGTAGTGAAGTGCACCACTATCCTGGATTAGAGACTGCATGATGCGTAGGAAAATTTCCCTTCGTCTGATCTTATCGTGCTTTTACTAATGGCTAATTTCTTGGTGTTATGAGCGTGTCTAACATTAAACTTTGTTGTTTAGGAGAATCACTGGTCAGAGAAGAGGAGGTACGGCTGCTGGGGACAATCAGGTTCCACCCCAGGCTCTAGCTGAAGGAGTGGCTATGCCGGTTAACCCAGCTGGGTTGACTGATGCGGAGGTGCGGGCATCTCTAGCCCAGATGGCACAGGCCATCACTATGAAGGCCCAGGCCATGACTGCCCAGGTCAACCGACAGAATGTTTAGAGGAAGAACCCACCATTCGTAGCATGGCTGACAGGCTGAGAGACTTCACGAGGATGAATCCTCCTATTTTCACAGGGTCTAAGACTTCAGAGGACCCCCATGAGTTTGTGGACGAGGTGCATAAGATTTTGGTGGCTATGGGGGCCACAGACACTGAGAAAGCAGAGTTGGGTTCCTATCAACTCAAGGATGTTGCACAGACTTGGTGCAAGATGTGTCAGGATAGACGAGCTTTGGGCAGAGTTCCGGTCACTTAAGAGCTGTTTAAGATAGCCTTCCTGGAGAGATTTTTTCCCAGGTACATGAGGGAGGCAAAGGTTGAGGAGTTTATAAACCTTAAGCAGGGATCAATGACAGTCAGGGAGTATTCCCTGAAGTTTGTGAAACTATCCAGGTATGCTACTTTCCTTAGTATCTAATAGCAAAGAGGAGATGAGTACTGAAGTTTGTTAAATTATCCAGGTATGCTACTTCCCTTGTATCTACAACAGGGATGAGATGAGCAGGTTCCTCAGAGGAATCAACGGAGATCTGGAGGAGGAGTGTGGTTCTGCGATGCTCCATGATAACATGGACCTCTCCAGGTTGATGGTGCATGTCCAGTAGGTAGAGGACAGCTGCAAGAAGAGGGGCGTTCGTGATGCTAGGAGGCCTAAGCCTCAAGATCAGGCAGGTCCCAGCCATAGAGGCCATAGAAACAATTTTGGCGTCCCTGAGCAGCCCAGGTTCAAGAAGGGGCAGCAGAGTTCTGGGAACTCTAATTCTTAGAGGAGTACAACACCTAGAGGAGGCAGACCTTAGCCCAAGAAGGGCAATGGAGGTGAGATGCAGCATCCCAGAAAGAACTGTGCTAAGTGTGGACGTGCTCACAGTGGAGAGTGCAGACATGGCACTAATGTCTGCTTCGGTTACGGTAAGAGTGGGCACATGGTTAGAGACTTCCCACAGAACAGAGGTCAAGCTGGAGGTAATGCTCAGCCTAGGCCTAATCCACAGGGTGCAGCAGCAACCGAGCCTCCTAAGAGGAATAGGTCTATGCCCTGAAGGGCAGGGAGGAGCAGGAGAAGTCCGCTGATGTGGTCACAGGTATGCTGCAAGTATTCTCAACTTCTATATATGCTTTACTTGATCCAGGGTCTACGCTTTCCTTTGTAACTCCTTTTCTTGCTCTCACTTTTGAGATATTGCCTGAAGTTCTGCATGATCCTATAGTGGTTTGTACACCTTTAGGAGAAAATGTAAGAACTGATAGAGTATACAAGAATTGCCCAATAGTTGTAAGTGGTAAGACTATGTGTGCAGACTTGGTTGAGTTACCCATGCATGATTTTGATGTTATTCTTGGCATGGATTGGCTTCACAGTTGTTATGCTTGTTTGGATTGTCATAGTAGAGTGGTGAGATTTCGTTTCCCTAATGAAGAAGAGCTAGTCTGGGAGGGGTACAACTCGAGTCGTCCTAATCCTTTGATTTTGAACATTAAGGCCAATAAAATGATGTCCAAGGGGTTATTGTGTTATCTTGTGAGTGTTAATGATTTCGATCATGATATTCCTTCCATACTCAGTGCCTGTAGTGAATGAGTTCCTAGATGTATTTCCTGATGATTTGCATGGAGTCCCTCCCCCTCGAGAGATTGACTTTGGTATCGACTTAGAACCCGATACTAAACCAATTTCAATTCCTCCCTATAGAATGTCTCCAGCTGAACTCAAAGAGTTGAAGCTGCAGTTAAAATATCTCACTGATAAGGGTTTCATTCAGCCAAGCATATCCCCTTGGGGCGCTCCAGTGTTGTTTGTGAAAAAGAAGGATGGAACCCTTAGAATGTGTATCGATTATCGGCAGCTCAACAAAGTCACTATAAAGAATAAGTATCCACTTCCCAGAATAGATGATTTGTTCGATCAGCTCCAAGGGTCTAGTTTCTTCTCTAAGATTGATCTTCATTCAGGGTATCATCAGCTTAGGTTTAGGGATGGAGATATCCCAAAGATAGACTTTCCTACCCGTTATGGTCATTATGAGTTCTTAGTTATGTCATTTGTCTCACGAATGCACCTGCCGCATTTATGGACCTCATGAACCGAGTCTTCCATGAATACCTTGATTCTTTTGTCATAGTATTCATTGATGACATCCTCATCTACTCTAGGACCAAGGAAGAGCATAAACAGCATTTGAGACTAACCTTGCAGGTACTTAGACAACATCAGTTGTATGCCATATTCAGCAAGTGTGAATTCTAGCTTAGATTAGTGACCTTCCTAGGTCATATTGTGTCCGATCAGGGCATGGAGGTGGATCCCAGGAAGACTGAGGATGTGAAGAACTGGCCAAAACCTCTTACTCCTAATGATATCCATAGCTTTCTAGGATTGGCTGGTTACTACCGCAGTTCGTGGAGGGCTTTTCTTCCATTGTTGCCCCACTAACAGCTTTGACTAAGAAGAAGGCCAAGTTCGAATGGACGGAGACTTGTGAGAAGAGTTTCCAGGAGCTCAAGAACAGACTCACTTCAGCCCCGGTGCTTACTTTGCCTAAGTGTGGTGAGAATTACACTGTTTATTATGATGCATCTAGGGTTCGTTTGGGTTGTGTTCTTATGCACGTTGGTAAGGTAATAGCTTATGCGTCCAGACAGGTCAAGGTTCATAAGAAGAATTATACCACTCATGACCTGGAGTTGGAAGCTGTGGTATTTGCACTGAAGCTGTGGAGTCACTACTTGTATGGAGTGCATGTGGATGTGTTCACAGACCACAAGAGTCTCCAGTACGTGTTCACGTAGAGAGAGTTGAATCTACGTCAGCGGAGATGTTTGGAGCCGTTGAAAGACTACGATATGAATGTCCACTACCAACCAGGTAAGGCTAATGTGTAGCTGATGCTTTGAGCAGGATGATCATGGGAAGTATAGCCCACGTTGAGGATGAGAAGAAGGTGTTGGTGAAAGATGTACACAGGCTGGCTAGACTGGGTGTGCGGTTGGTTGACTCTACTAGTGGGGGTGTTTCAGTTCATCCTAGTTCTGAATCATCCTTAGTAGTTGAAGTCAAGCAGGGTCAGCATCTCGATCCTGTGTTGATGGAGATGAAGGACTCAGTGTTGATAAAGATGAATGAGTCTTTCGCTTTGGGAGGTGACGGCATACTTAGGTATCAGGATAGGCTGTGTGTACCAGATGTGGATGATTTGCGGACCAGGATTATTGCAGAGGCCCATGGTTCCAGATATTCCATACATCCAGGTTCCACCAAGATGTATCATGACCTTAAGAAGATTTATTAGTGGGATGGTATGAAGAAAGACATTGCAGAATATGTGGCCAAGTGTCATAATTGTCAGCAGGTTAAGACAGAACATCTTAAGCCTGGCGGTCTTACTCAGATTATTGAGGTTCTGACTTGGAAGTGGTAGGCCATTAATATGGACTTCGTGGTTGGTATTCCGAGGACTAGGAGACACCATGACTCCATATGGGTTATTGTGGATAGGATGACTAAGTCTGCCCACTTTATCCCTGTGAAGTCTACTTACAGAGCCGAGGATTATGCAAGAACTCTACATTGATGTGATTGTGAGATGGCATGGGATTCCTTTGTCTATCATTTCAGATAGAGGAGCTCAGCTTACTTCACATTTTTGGAGATCTTTCCAGAAGAGCTTGGGAACACAGGTAAAGCTTAGTACTGCCTTTCATTCTCAGACTGATGGGCAGGCAGAGCGCACCATTCAGACATTGGAGGACATGTTGAGAGCATGTGTGATTGACTTTAGGGGTAGCCCGGATGACCATCTGCCTTTGATAGAGTTCTCGTATAATAATAGCTATCACTCCAGCATTGGGATGGCACCTTTTGAGGCACTGTATGACAGGAGGTGTAGATCTCCAGTTGGGTGGTTCGAGGTTGGAGAGTCATCCATTTTGGGTCCAGATATAATTCATGAGGCCTTAGAGAAGGTCGGAGTGATTAGGGACAGGTTGGCTACTGCTTACATTTGGCAGAAGTCATATGCAGATAACAGAAAATGGCCCTTAGAGTTTGATGTTGGTGACCAGGTCTATCTGAAGATATCACCTATGAAGGGGGTGATGATGTTTGGAAGGAAGGGGAAGTTGAGTCCGAGGTATGTTGGGCTATATGAGATCCTACAGCGTGTGGGTGAGGTGGCCTATGAGTTGGCATTGCCTGTGGAGATAGCTTCTGTCCATTCAGTCTTTCATGTATCCATGTTAACAAAGTGCCTAGGTGATCCAGCATCGATTCTACCTGTGGAAGGTTTGGGGGTCGATGAAGACTTGTCCTACGAGGAGGTACCTGTTGAGATCTTAGACAGACAGATCAAGCGGCTGAGGAACAAGGAGATTGCCACAGTGAAGGTGTTGTGGAGGAATCATCTTGTTGAGGGTGCTACGTGGGAGGCTGAGGCCGATATGAGATCCAGCTACCCTCATCTTTTCATCTCTTGAGGTTAGACTTCCTACTCTTAAGTCTAAGTTTCTTTATCTCTACATTTTTGTTGCTATTGCTTGACTGTGCATAGTGATTATGTTATTATCTGACTGGCATTACGCTAGATAGTAGTAGTGTCATTCGGGGATGAATGTTCCTAAGGGGGGGATAATGTAACAACCCTAAAAATGGATAAGATAAATAATGCTTAATGTGTCTAAAATGCCTATGATTAGACCACGGTTCACACGGATTGATGCGCGTAGAACCAGACCTCGGAACCCTTGCTACAGCCAATCCAACTAACTTAGGGAGTTAGTTGAGCTTGGAAAGGTTGGGTCCAACCATGTAGGTCTCTCGAATATGAAGATTTACTCGAAGGAGTCTTTACCGGACTTAAAAAGGGAAAATCTTAGGTTTGGAGGGTCTAGGGGTAAAATTGTCTTTTTCTAGGCTAAGGGTAGTATCGTAATTACCCTAAATATATAATTAATTATTTAATTAATAAGGTGGAGGGTAAATTTGGGGAGAGAGGGCCGAAAATGGGCTCTTGAAGTGAAGTCTTGCTCCACCCGGGTTCGAACCTAGGTGGAAGCAATGAATTAAAGTTGTTTTTAATTTAAGTTGGTAAATTAATGTGATTAATTTGTATTTATTATTTATTAGCTGATTTAAAATAAAAGAAAATCAGATTTTTAATAATTAAATAAAACCTTAATTGACTAAGTCCTAAACTAGACTCCTAAGCCTAGTACTCCCACTCTCTCACGTCTATCTCTCAACTCTCACGCTCGATCTCTCTTTTTTTTTTTCACGATTCTCTCTGCCAAATAACTTTCAAGAATAGAAAAATAAACCAAGTTCTTCACACTTGAAGAACTCAGACGAAATCACAAGAAAACAAACGTTAATCACACGTTAGGCAAATGGAGGTTGTCCGTCGAGTGGTGTTGACATTGAGGGGACTTGGACGTGATCTTGGGTGAAGTTTTTGGGCAGAAAGTCGAGGGTTTAACGTCAAAATGGTATGGGTTCTATTCTCTCTTGGTCCCTTTCCCAAGATACCCATTAAGGTTCAGATTATTCAGTCCGAAAACTAGGGTTGTTCTCGGTTGCATGTCCCTGTCACTAGCTCCCAATGATTCGTAGGTTGGGTATGATTGCTGGTAGATTTAGGTGTATGTTGTGTTTTTGTGATGAATATGTTTATGTTTGTATATTTGAAATCGTAAGAATGACAACCAATGTGTTTTCGAAACTATGTGCATGCGTGTGCAAGAATGTGACTATGACTAAGGTCTCGGCTTGATGCTCCAAAATGTGTAACGTTATGGTTGTTATTTTACGTGCATAAACCTATGTAAATCGTGATGTTCATATAAGATGAAATGTGGCTTATTTAAGTAACAATCTTTTGGCTAAACGAATCTATGAAAATCCAACCCAAAACGTATTAAACGGTCTATGAATTACTCTATGAGTTCAAGTGAATAATATTGATGAAAGTGAGCTGAAATGTGACCAAATTTCCAGCAACTTACAAGTTTAGTTTCGGCTAAATGTAGATGAACAAATCTGGAAAATTAATTAAGTGTAAAATAGGTGAGGTCACTAGGATTCGAACCCGCGACCTCACCCGTGAGATACACTAAAAACGTGAAAGAAATAGGGGTCAAAAGGATTCGATCTCGGGTGCCTTTGGCAGAAAAATAAAATACAAAATTAAGAATGAGAGGAGTGGGATTCGAACCCACAACCTCTTGGTCAGAACATAAAGAAAAAAATGAAGAGAAAATAAATGTGAGGCGTGGGAATCGAACCCACGACCTCAAGGCAGTAGAGAAGAGTAAGAGAAAAATGAAAAGAAAAGAAATGTGAGGCATGGGAATTGAACCCACGACCTCAAGGCGGTGAAGGAGAGTTAAGAGAAAATGAAGATAAAAGAATTGTGAGGCGTGGGAATTTAACCCATGACCTCTAGGCAGTGTAGGCGAAATAAGAGAAAAATAAAGAGAGGTTGTGGGGGTTTGATCCCACAACCTCATGGTTAACTCAAAATATACAAGAAGAAATAGATAAAAAAAAAATAAAAGGGGCTGTGGGGGTTCGATCCCATAACCCCTCGGCCAAGTAAGAGGAAATTCAAAGGAGAAAAATAAATAGGAAACGTTGATGTTGGGGCTCGATCTAGGGTCCCAATGTCAGGTGGACCAAAAATAAAATAAATGGAAAATGTAAGTGTTGTCCAAGGCATTCAAAACCGGGTTCCCTTGCCCAAATTCCGTATTGATACATAAGTCCTAAGTGAATTATATATTCAAGAATAATACTGCCTACTTAGATCGAAATCGAGATCTTGGCATACATACAAGATGCATAAGTCTTGTACTACATAATCTTAGGAAGATGTGAATCACTTAAACGAACTATGAACGAAGCCTCATGGGTTTTATGTATAGACCCATAAGTCTAGCATACGTTTAAAAATAAGTGAACCTAAGATGTATGTAATGAAATGATGTAACCCTAGAAGGGTTAAGTACGAGTGTAAGACACACTAAATGGCCAAGTGCATTGGCATACGATTAAATGATTATTATGTAATGAAATGATGAAACCCTAGAAGGGTAAGTAAGAGTGTAAAACACACAAATGTCCAAGTGCATTGGCATATGCTGAAATGAACATTCACGTAAAAAGGGGTGAGTAATTATGAAGAGGAAATGTGCTAATGTTAATGAATGTGGTGACAACATGATATGAGGCTAATGTAAAAGATGAGAACAATCTCAAATGAGCCTAAGTAAATGTTATCAAAACGTACTCACCTAAGAGAGTGTTGTCACAACCCGAAAACATACCCTAGAAGATAGGATACAATCTTGGATTGTAACCGGCGTCGTCGACCTCTCGCAGGTCTAAGACAAGACTCTCATATCATTCATTGCATTGGCATAGTAAATTTAGCGGAAAATTTAAAACTTTTCATAGCACATCATATGCTAGAAACATCACATCATCTATATATAAAACATAAGTCATAATACATATTTAGACTCTAAGTATCTTTTCCATCTTAGACTCAATAACTTTAGAGTACATTAAGGACAAGGCCTTTAAGACATAATACAAAACTATACATTACTAAATAGACTTTACAATAAATACACGTCAGGACATCCTTGAACTTAAGGATTCCTTTCCTTGATCTTGGGAAATCACCTATCAAGCTCCTCAATCATAGGCCTCCTTTAAGCATTCCATTACCTACACTTTGTGTAAAAAGTAAAGAATAATGGGATTAGCACAAGAATGTACTAAGTATGACAACCATGCAAAAACATGCATTTAAAAGGGACATTTCCTTTGAAATCATACTTCATGCCATTTTGAGTAAATCATCATAAAACCTTTATCAATAGCATTTATATCATCCACATACTTCATAGAAACACAATCAAAGGCCAAACATCATAGAAAAGCATATATAGGATTTAATCCCCATTTGAGGTAACTTTACAACGAACTCACCCTTCTTAGCATTTAACTCTTACTCTTAATTCATTAGCCTCCTAAGTAATCCTTTAGGGATACTTGGTACAATGTATCACCTTAGGAACCCAAGAGAAATCCATACATAGCATCTACACAAGACAACACAAGTCATCATAGAAGTATAGTACAATATAAACATAGTCAAACCAAGACTACAATATCATACATAAAGGACACATACATAATCATATGCATTAGGGTACCTTAGTAAGACTTCCTAAGGAGTCACTTGTGCGATGTCTAGATGGATTCATTACTTCCACCTATCCTAAGTAACTTACCTTAAGTCCTCCTAGTTAGGATCCTATTCAATTACTTCCATTGTCCATTTTATCTTTAGGGAAATCATAACCTTAACCGACATAGACCATGGGTGCTAATCGTGGAATCCGGTGTCATAAAACCTTACACCGATGGAAGGTGGATCTACCGGCCAAAGTAGAACCGAACATGACATAGCTATCTAGGTGGAAATCCACTAGCTAGTATCCTATGGTGGCAACATAGTTTATAGAACTTGGGGAATTCATGGAAATATCAACTCTACACCCTATGTTGGTTCATGAGGCTATCCACCCTATGAGGACCGTAATGAACCCTACCTTTCTTATGTAAGAAAGTGTCACCCCTCACATGAGGACCGTAGTGAACCCTACCTCTCCTATGTTGGAAGGTGTCACTCCCTCATCTACAAGTTCACTCGGTGATAGGCTAAGTTCCCTTTATCGAAAAGCCTTTATTATGTTTGTTTATAAAAACATAAGCTTAGGATATTCATCATTCATATGCTTATAGCATATTCAAGCACCTATCTAGATTTGGAGTATTCTTGGGCACCCCTAGTAAGGCCCCTCTCACTAACTAGATCATCCATTTGTGTGATTGTATACTTAGATGTGAGCAAACCTTTCACATAACACATATGGTCACACATATTCATATATCAATGCATAAATCTATAGTCATAACTATATGAGCAATACTTTTATATAAACCTACTAAGACACTATACGCATTCATACTTCATTATATCATATTCATAACATGTTCATATAATCATCCTTCATATGCATAAGAACCAAACCTAGGAGTTGTCCTATCAAGATACACATGTGCAATGTATAAACATGGTCCCATACCCTTGCCCATACTAGTACACATATCAAGTCATCCTAGTAAGGGAAATACAAATCATACATTCATAAACATCACCTTAATATGCATAGTAGTAGACACTAGTGAATATGAGAACTACCTTTCATTTAAACATATGACTTATACTACTTATAATATGCATGTAAGTGAGAGAGTGTGTACATTGACTAACATAATCACATAATGGCTACCAATAACTTCTTGAGTTAGCCATCTTTTTAGTCCACATTACACTTACAAGCACATAGCACACAACACATAATAGCATAGGAGACAAGACAATATATACTATGTAATCAAGACTCCTAACTTTAGCTATTCACACTTTCATATAAGGGGTACATAGGTAAGGGGTTATTAACCAACTTAACACATTAATGGCAGCACCTATACTTTACCCTAACATGGTTATACACATACTCATGAAATAGCCACACAACCTAATCCACAATTAGAATAGGAAAGTAAGCATAATCTTCTCATAGTATCATCTTAAGCACATGTTCATAAGTTCATCAATATGCCTTCAAGGCCATGGTCAACACATATATAATGACAATAAAGTAAACACCGCCACCATAAGTGGACCATACCACACAATGCCATACAAGGCTTCATCAACATTTCTATAAAGAATAGAGAAGTAGAAGAGTAAAGGAATTAAGCATTCTTACCAAATTCTCACCTTTTGATCATCATTGATCAATACACCTTATTCATCAATAAAAAAACATATATGGCAGTAGCTAAATGTACTTTAAACATATAAGAAATCATGTACAAGTCACTACAAGATTATACCATAACATAATACAACATATCAACATACTAGGAAAGTAGAAGAACATAGACCCTAAAACAGTAGCTACAGCAGTTCATACAAAATCAAGAGTATACCCAACCGATCTCACAATCGACTTCAAGACAACATGTAGAAACATAGGCTATTCATGCTCAAAACCTCATATATTTATCATCATAGACTGATCATAATCAATTCAGAATCAATTAATGTAAATAACATTAACCACAAGCAATTCAACGTAAGAGAATCACCAATTCATCAAGATCAAGCCATAATCATAAAGCCCATGCAAGAGCTAAACCAATTTTGGAAGGAACATGGGTTCATCATGCAATTGGAGTGAAAAAACATTTAAATCATTGTATTAACTTCAATTTATCATGATTCAATCATTAAAAACGTTTTGAGAAAGAACCCATGGCTAGATTGGATGATTGGAAACTTGATCATAAGATTTCTTTGAAAAACATTGAGAAGAACTCTTCAAGTGAAAGGTTACTTGAAGATGAAGGATTGCCATACCTTTATCTACATGAAAACCTCTAAAACTTCATGATTCATCCATAGAAAATCCATCTCCAAGAAGCTCTTGAGCTTCACCAACAATGGTGGTTTTTGAGAGAACATTTTTGGAGGGAAAGGCTTTAAACATGAGAGAGGATTTTGGGAATGGGTTGATCACGTTTTGGATGACTTATATACACCTAAAATTACTTAAATAAACCTATTATAGTCAGGTTAGGACGTGGGGTGAATTTCCCATTCACCCCTTTAAGTTGCAGCACGCAGGCAGCCAAACCTGTAGGCACTCGTGACGTGGGCCTCGACGGGGCGTCATGGACATGACGGGGCATCATGCCCTCCGTCGTCCATGACTGTCACTACCCGAGACCATACCCTAGAAGATAGGGTGCAATCTTGGATTGCGACCGTCGTCGTCGAACTCTCAGAGTTCTAAGACAAGCCTCATTCATATCATTCATCGCATATACATAGTGAAAAGTAGTGCGGAATTAAAACTTTTCATAAAAACATAATATAGTCTTTAAAAACCTCTTTCATATAAAAGTAATAGAAATGTTAAGTCTCAATCTCATCATCTTAAGACACAAGAGTACTTTAATAAGAAAATAGAAATAACATAGTCTTATTACAATACTTCATAAAAGAAACATAAGATGACATATATGCCCTCGATACAAATGAGGACATACTTCAATTCTTCTACTCGGACGATTCTTCTAAGCCCAAGTCTTCTTCTCCAAAAGCTCTTTACCTACCAAGGACTATAGATAGAAAATAAAGCATGGAATTAGTACAACCACATGTACTAAGTATGACTATATGCATAAAATAATGAAAACGGACTTTATTGGAAATATGCATCTTTTCATTTAGAAATCATAGATTAAACATAAGAACATCATTTAGCAATTAAGAAACACATAAGATAACAATTAACCAAAGATAACATTTAAAAGCTCACTTTACAGTGAGTTCCCTTCACTGTCCCTTCACTGTACAGTGAAGTCCAAACCTTCCCTTTTAACATCTTCTAGCATGTAATTCCCTCACTTAAAGTCATCCTAAGATTCACTTAAGTCACACAAAGAGAGACCGCCCATACACCCTCTCTAGATGTGCCTAAACGACCCTTAAGATTACCTACGTTGAGTCACATACACACTTAGAAAACAATCATAAACATCTATGTAAGATTCATCTACCAAAGGTCAATTCCAAGGTTCACTTGAGTAAGTGTGGAGCGACCGCCCATACAATCTCTATCACATACACACAAGAGATCCTATAGACTACCTATAATAGAATCATTCTCAATAACACACCAACACTTAGATTAGAAGACATTCTCCTTCCAAAGCCTATCAAAAGACCTACTTAAGTAAATCAACAAGATATGTCCATAGTACAATGACCTCTCCAAGATTACCTAAATAGTCCTTAAGACTTCCTAAGGTTTAGATCAAGTCAACAAGATTAACCAACTTCCCTACTAAAGTCATCCTCAAGACTTCCAAAGCTAAGACATGAAGAGACCATCCTTTCATGTCCTCCTCACACTTTAGCTAAGGAATGCTTAAGTCAGTTTAGCTTAGGTACTCAACCATTCACATAGTTACTAACATAGGTCATTAGTTCATTAGTTCATTAAGACTCATACATCACCTAAGACACTCACATAATGTATCACATAAGACACTCACATAATGGATCACATAATGGTCTTTGGACAAGACCTAGGAACTCCACATAACACCTTCAAAGTCTATTGTGCAATGTCTAGATAGCGTCTCATACCACCACCTAAACCTCATAAACTTATCTAATGCTAATAGGTATTCCACATGATGAGAATAGGAAATACCGACATAGACCATGGTAGCAAGACATGGAATCCAAAGTTCTATCCTACTTCGATGAGGTTGTTCTACTTACCAATGGTAGAACATGGACACATCCCATGTAGGCACATGGTTAAGGAATATGAAGGGCGTATTAAGCATTTAGTCTGTTCTTTAACTAAATCCGCTTAACCCTACTCATACTCACTCGGTGCTAGCCTTTGTTCTCATAGATTAGTTCACATTAAGGTTCATATAAATAGGTCCTTATCTAGTTCATGACCCCCTTTACATTCACCCTACCAAAGCAAGTTCCACTACGGCATATCTCACTTTAGCGACAAGAAGCTCATAGCAATTTTCCTAAGGTATGATATGATGTTGTTCCAGCCAACCATCCCTAAGTCCATCACTCATAACATGAAGGATACCATTACGGCTAACTACTTCACAATTCATAACCTCGCCACTAAGTTCAAGGTTTCACATAGTTTGAACTTCTTATCATTAAGGTCTCACCTATATTTATTTATTCAAGACTAAGAGTTATGACACCCTATATCAAGACATCACATATCCATAATCATATATACATCAAGCAAGAGATACAAGTCAACCAAGACAAGACATCACATACTTCACTTTTAACCCATAATACAAGTCATTCTAGAAACACTTCTAAAATAACCTAACATCTTCAAGTCATCCTATATATCATCATAACACCATTAATATATTCCACATAGACTCATAAAGTCAAGTATGAATAACCAAGACTTAACCTAACACTACTCTCATAATGTCAAGTCAAAGTCTAACATGATCACTTAAGGCAACATAACCAGAAAAATACATACATGACTATATAACTTCACATGTAGATAAGTAATATCATACTCACATCATCAACTACACAAATAGCCACATAACTTCAAGTAGTTGCGAATAAGGTCATGCTCATAATATTGCATAAAGTAACGCCGACAAGGCCACATCAATTGCAAATTAAACACATAACACCGCCACCATAAGGGGACCATACCAATCACAATAATATCGAAGTATAGTTAATATAAAATTAAGGAAAACGGGGCAGCATACCTTCATCCCCATATACACACTTCAATTCAATGCCAATTCAACCAATTCAACATCACAAGGCCCTTACCCATGGCCATGAACAACGATTCAAAGCAATAACCATAAAACTCAATTAATCTACATCAATTCAATCTAGGTATAACAATATAATATCAATTATATATCAATTGAACACAATTCTTATATCATTAGAAAGCCCATAAGAAACTACACAACAATTCATCAATATAAGCTTAATATCAAGTAACCCAAAAAGTAGTCAAACTAGGGTTCATCAATTCACATGGGTTCATAGGTAATTTATGTTGAAATCATCAATACAATATCAATTAGATCATAATTCAATGTTTAGAAATCATTTATGTAAGAACCCATGGTAGAATCCCGAAATTGGATAATTCACTTTAGAAAACTTTGTAAAACACTTTGAGGATTGGGCTCCTTGATGAAATAAGTTTCAAGGATCAAAAGCCATACCTCAAGGATGATAATTCTTCACTATGATGAAGAATTCTCCTTCAAAACGCCACACCAAGCTGATCCTTCAAGTTGGACATCAATGGAGTCTTTGGGATTTCTAAGAGACTTTGGGGTTTTGATTTTAGAAGAATAATGAAGTCACTAGGGTCTTAACCACTTAAATATTTAATTAAAATACCCATAAGACCCCTAAACAACCGCCTAAACTCTTATTTGGACGTGGGGTGAATTTACCAATTCAGCCCTAACTTGGCAGAAAATCTGCGTAGGAGACTAAGCCCACGACGATTGGCTTGTGACGGGGCATCACGGGTGCAACGGCCCGTCATGGACCACCGTTGCAAGCTCCAGTGGCTTGCCAAGGGTTCCCCCTACACCCTTGGACAAGTCCCCCACAAGGGAACCCTTGTGACGGGGCGTCACAGCCATGACTGGCCATTGACAGCTCCGTCGCCAAGGCTGCCAGGGACAGCCTGCCATCAGGTTTTGGGTCCTTTCCTCAAGGACCATTTGATGGTCCTTGGGGATAATTTCCCAGACGTTTCCAAAGCAAATACGACCATCTATAAGTTTAACACCTCTCACATTAATTTCAACCAAAACGAACACGTAAAACTCGACGAAACTCGCCTAGACGTACAAGGTCGACTCAAGGCACATCTTTCGAATGCCTTGGACGTTCTTAGTCGTTTGACCTCCAAACTTCACGAAACTTTAACCACTACCTATACATACTATAATAACTCTATTAAGAACCTTAAAACACCATGATACACACATAAACACATAGAACCACATAAGAGACATTTAATTGACTTAGTCGTCAAACGTCTTAGTCGTCCCTTGACGTTTGACTTCCCACACCTCTAATACTTTAGCTACTGCCTATATACAAGATATTAAACATATTTAGGACCTTAGACATCAAGACCAACATATTAGGCTCTAGAACACCTAAGCTATTTTCAAGGTCTTACAATGACTTAGCCAAATTCTTGGATCAAGACCTGCCCAAGGCAAGCCCCCTTCAACGAGACCTGCTCGACGGTCCTTTGGTGGCCCAACGATCAGTCATTGGGTCCGTCGCAGTGTCTAGACAGCTTTGGGGTCCTTATTTTGGGGCCTCTTGTGGGGCCCTTTAGAAGTCATACCCGGACGTTTCCAACGTGATTGCAAACCTTAACATGTTATAGACCTTCGACATAAATTTCATCCAAAACAAACACCTACAAGACGTCGAAACATCCTTGACCCCAACATGACATACGATGAACGTCTTAGGGGCTATCTTTCAAACGCCTTGGACGTTCTTGGGCGTTTGACCTCCAAACTTCACGAAACTTCATACAATAACATTAAACATCATTATAAACCATTTCAAGACTCATTATACTCAGTTCATACAATTTAGGCATGCATACACACATGAGGCACATAAGCGACTATTTGTCGAACGTCTTGGACGTCCCTTGACGTTCGACTTCCAAATTACTTCAAACTTTGCACACTGACTTTATATCACATAATAAGGCATTTTAGGACCTGATAACATTAAAACAAACATGTTAGGCTCTAGCCACCTTATCTCATTTTCGAGGTCTTACAATATCCCCCACTTGGGAACATTCGTCCTCGAATGACACTTTGGACTCTTTAATCATAACAAGGACTTCAATGCACATAAGAGAAGTTAATAACATTTAAAATATCATCAAATCATTTTAGCACTCGATGCACACAAGCAAGCAAAACCATTACTCACTCACTCTTTAATGCATCAAACACAAAAGTTCTTTTTCATGTTCATGGGAGAACATCCTTATCCTAATCATAACAACATCATTACGCCTTAATTTATTACAAGAAAAACCTTGAAAAGCTACTCATATGCAGATCATAACTCATACTCAAAGTTAATTAGGTACTCATACTTCAATGCATATAAGCTTGAGTTAGTTAAATCACAAAGATCTTCATTAGTTAGACCTACTACCATGAAGGTCATACTCAATCATACCATGCTTAGTGGTGTACATGGAGGAATATCTTACTCCCCAACACATTACATGCATCATGAGTTCACACCTTAGCAAAGTACAAGATCAATTTCTTTAAAAATGAGAAATCTCAACTTTCAAGCCAAGACGTGCATATATTTTTCTTCCTAGTGAAGTCTAAATGGTAAGTCACACCAAGTACACACAACAAAATAGAAAGTCATTCCACAAATTTCTTTTCTTAATCATAATACTCACACTTATAGTAAGCCTCATTTTGGAAAAATAACACAAATCATAGGCATACACATGGACTCTTAGCTAAACATGCTTTCACCTTTCAAAAAAATGAGCCTACAATTTTGCATTACAAATCATCAAATCACTAAATTTTCAAGAGAGTCGACATATTTTATTGTAAAAGAGACTCAACTCCCATTACAAGGCTAAACAATTTAACCTACAAGTGACTATCACCAAGTTCCTTGTCTTACCTCATGAGGTCAACTTCACAATTAGCACATTAAAATGCAAGTCAACAAGAGAAAACATGGATTTTATCAAAAATTTATTTTCATGTTCTTTTGAAATTTCACCATGTATTTAAGATGATGTCAATCAATTCATACCAATCATATAAATATCATGCAATTCACACTTTATGCAAGACTATTTTCATGAACAAGCATACTAAGAATTCACATTTTCCAATTCAAGTAAGAATGGAAGGACAATGTAGACAATTTCTACAATCTCACTACTCAAACATCATCCCCCACTTAGGGTAAACCCAAATTAAGAGCAACTTAACCCACATATAGAGGATCTCAATTACTCAACCTTCATATTCATCACTTAAAGTGATTACTACTTTAGAGGAAATTTTCATTAATTCAATTTACCAACACCAAGGCATTCTAAACCTTATCAATTTAGACAAATCATCCTCAACCATCAATTTTGATCATACTATTCTATTCACATAAGGTCTTCCTACAATGCCATAGATACTAAGGTCATACATCATTAGTGGAAAACAACAAGGAAGTTCATAACACAACAAGAAGTTTAGAAATAATCTCTACGACTCATCATGTCATATGATTCTCATCCTTTAATTTAAATAGCAAAATTCTTTTCCACATTCCTTATCATGTTCATATTTATAAATTCTACACATTTTTTCAACAACATCAAATCAAATGGCAATTTAGTAGGTTCTCCAAACATGATACAATAAGTTGCCTAGTCTTTATAGTGAGCATGCTTCTAAACACCCAAAAGTGCAACATTTAGACATTTAATGTAACAAGTATGGAATTATAAGATACAAAGCTTTACCAACTCATTCTTCATAAGCATGCATACTATATTTACAACTCAAGTCTCCACAAAAGACTCCAATTTATACTAGCAACTCATCAAGTACCACTTATATACAAAGGAAAACAATGCACACTGTTAATCACATATACTCATAGGATAGCATACTTCCATAGGTAGTTATTAAACAATCCAAGTTCAAATCCTAATATCTGGAAACCATCATACAAAAACATATAGGAACACAACAGTTTTAAGGGAATTCACTTTAACCACTATAACTTCTAGCATGCTTCAACTATATCATGACATACATCATTCGACATCACTTGCTATTTCACAAAGACTTCTATAACGCCCCAAAATGAACTAAGATGAACTAGAGTCTCATGATTGTTTCTTGAGTCAACTTTACATTAAACGGAGTTAGTTTAGTGTCCTTAGGCAGTGTGCAAAGTTTCATGAAGTTTGGAGGTCAAACGACCAAGAACGTCCAAGGCATTCAAAAGATATGCCTTGAGTTGACCTTGTACATCTAGACGAGTTTCGTCGAGTTTTATGTGTTCGTTTTGGATGAAATTCATGTGAGAGGTGTTAAACTTATAGATGATCATATTTGTGTTGGAAACGTCTGGGAAAGCATCCCCAAGGACCATCGAAGGGTCCTTGAGGATGGACCCAAAACCTGGTAAGCAAGCTGTCCCAGGCAGCCTTGGCGACGGAGCAGTCGACGGCCAGTCATGGCTGTGACGCCCCGTCACAAGGTTCCGTCATGGGGGACTTGTTCAAGGGTGCATAGGGGACCCTTGGAAAGCCTCTGAAGTTTGCAACGGATGGTCAGGACGGGCCGTTGCACCCGTGACGCCCCGTCACAAGCAGGTCATCGCAAACCTTGTCCATGTGCGCAGATTTTTCTGCCAAGTCAGGGGTGAATTTATAAATTCACCCCACGTCTAAATAAGAGTTTGGACGGTTTGTTAAGGGATTTTTAAGTTATATTAAATGAGTTTTAAACCCTAGACCTAGACAAGACCCCCTCACTTCAACATTCAAACTCTCTCTCTCTAAAAAGAAAACTCTCTCAAAGTCACCATTGAAGCCAAGGCTCAAGGAGGAAAAGAAGGGCTGCTTTCGACTTGTTTCTTCATCAAAATTAGTGGATTTCCTTCTCTTACAGGTATGGTATCCATTCTTGAATATCTTTTCATTCAAGAAGCCAATTTACAAAATGGTTTTCAAAAGGGTTTCTAAACTCAATCTTCTTCTAACTTTGATTTCTACCATGGGTCTTCTTGTATTTAAGTTCTAATGGTTTAAATATATTATATTGGTTTGAATTGATGATTTTGATGTTAAAAACTCCATGAAACTCTTGTATATGCGTACTTCAACTTTTGGCTTGAAAATGGGTTATGTGAGCATGATTTGAGTAGGGTATGAATTTGGGTCTTCTTGTATTTGTCATGTTGGTGTAGCTACTGCCCTAAGGGCTTTAATATTGTGAAATATTGATAAATTTCTTATGGGTGATGATGGTTTGATTTGTTGATGAGTTGCTCTCATTGTATATTTCTTATTATGAATTGCTATTTGAGTGGTATGGTCCACCTTATGGGTGGCGGTGCTAATTGATGAACTTGATGTTACTTAGTATGTTTTGAGTATGTGATCTTGAAGGTCTAATATGTGAAATGAAGATATATGGGAAATGGGTCTTTTATTGTGTTTGATGTAGCTTGAATTGCATGTTTGACCTAGTTTATGTCTAAATGAAGTGTATGATTATGAGAAGCATGTAGAGTGTGTAACTTGATGAATCAAGGTTAAAGTATGAGTAGAACTTGATGATAGTAAGACGATGCTTATATGCAAGGTTTACACATGTACACACACACTTTAGAGAATGTATTATGCCAAGTTGAGCAAAAAGGGGAATCTTGAGGTGGACACACTTCGTGAGTTGAGATGTAGTGTCTAGTAGCAACCTCTCCATTCCTAGTGAGCTTTCTAAGATAGACTATTATGTTGAGAAATCCGTGGGGAGTTATGCCTAGCACCAAGAGGATATGAAGGGTAGGTGGATTGCAATTCGTGAGTTGAGATGTTGTAATCTAAAGTACCTCTTGAGATGAGTACTCCTTGTTAGTAGAGAGTGAGTTACTTAGTAGCAATCTACTTATCACTTAACTATGTGCCGGCATAGGTGTAGCTAATGGAAAAGCCATGTAAACGCTAAGAAGCATGACCTTACACTAGGCAAGTAAGGATCCCTCATCCGATAGGGGTTAATATCGGGATTCCATGTCTAGCTCTCATAGTCTTTGTCGATTAAGCTAACTCCCACAAAAGAATTGATTTGAAACTATTTATCTTGTATATTGTTGAATTTATGTATGTATGTCGTGAAGTGCTCAATCCACATTAGTTACCGAGTAGGAGCATTGAGTGGGAGTAGTAGTATGGGATGCTGTTCTCACATTGCACTTGGTGTGACCTATACCTACTATGGGAGAAGAGTACCTTTATGAAATCCGTGTGAATGAGTACTATGGTGTAGTGTTATGGATGATTATTGTGGAGTACTTGAGTAAATGGAATCCATTAGGAGTACTAAGTGGGAGTGGTAGTATGGGATGCTACTCTCACATTGCACTTGGTATGACCTATATTTCCATGAGTGTTTTGCATATGTTAGCCAAGGGCGTGGATTTGATTTCCAACGAAGTAAGCCTAAGATTTGTTAGTTTTAAGGGTCGCTTTGGTGTGCTTTGAAGGGAGGTGTAATGAAAATCCCTTGTTATCTCACCTTAGGGAGTCTTAGGATAACCTTGGGTTAGGGCAACTTCGAAGAAAAAGAGTTCATATGACTTGGACCGTGCCATTCAATGTAAGGTCTCCATTGTAAGAATCCAATATATTCACTGTGATGCTTTATTCAATTTTCATTGTAAGTTTAGTAAGTTCATTGAAATGTTCCTTTTGATTACTCTAAGTTTTGGTAAAGTTGCCATAAAGTGTTGATTGTCGATTCTTATGTTGGTTTGTTTCTAAATTCATGAATATTGCTTTAATTGCATGAAAAGTTATTTTTACTAAAATGTCCCTTTTTGTATGTTTTTGCATATGCCATACTTAGTACATTGTTGTACTAACCCCATACTTTTATATACCTTATGAGTATAGGTTGGGAGACTTTTTGGAGGATCGGAGTTGAAGCTTGGGAATTCTATCTCTCAAGAATTGGGTATGTCCTCATATATTCGAGGACATAGTTTTATGTTTCTTAGTTTCTTAATTAAGACTTAAAAATGTATTTACTTTTATTGTAAAGGGCCGTGTCCCTAAGATTCCAAATTGTGTCTTTAAGTTGGCTTGTGACGATAAGATTTCCTAGTATTTATGAAAAGACTCCTTTTATTATTATTATCGTGAAAAGTTTAAATTCCGCACTACTTTTCATGCTTTATGTTATGAATGCTAGTTAGAGGGCTTGTACCAGACCCCAAAGGGGTCAAGTACGCCCGGTCATGATTCAAAGGTTTTTCCTTACTTTTAGGGGGTGCTTTTGGGTCGTGACAGAGTTGGTATCAGAGCATAAGGTTTTCGGAAATAGTTTAAGGTCTGAAAGTCTCACAAGCCACATCTAGTAGTATCTTGGTCATTGGTGTGAGTCGCGGCACATCCATTGACAAGAGGCTATAGGATGCTAGAAGTTTCACTTTCTTCTCTATTGTAGTATCGTGCCTTAGAGTTGAATATATAAGGTGTCTATTCTCAACCTCTTCTTTTTGTGTTTTTAGGACATGAATACGAGGAGATAGACCGCTAGAAGGGAGGAGGGAGGTGTACCAAATAAGATAGTCCTTCCCCGTGTTGACCAAGTTCCTATTGTTGGCTTAGGGGAGGAAAATGAGGAGGTTCCTCTTCAAGAACCTCAAGTGCCTCCGGAACCTCAAGGACCTCAAGTGCCTCCTATGCCTCAAGCTCCTTTTGTTGAGGGTGATATGACTAATGCGGAGTTGAGGGCTGCCGTAATGAACTTGACCCAACTCATGACGGCTCAAGCTCAAGTTGTCAACAATCACTTTGTGGGCCAAGCTAGCCTAGGAGATAGGCCCCAACCAAATGCTAGTACTCCCGCTTCTAGGATTCGGGATTTCATGAGGATGAACCCTCCTACTTTTCATGGCACTAAGGTGGATGAAGATCCACAAGGCTTCATAGATGAGGTTTTCAAGGTGGTAGATGCTATGGGTGTGACCCCTAGGGAGAAAGCGGAATTGGCCGCTACCAACTTAAGGATGTTGCTCAAGTGTGGTATGAGCAATGGAGCGGTGAGAGACCCTTAGAAAGAGGACCGGTTGATTGGGAGGAATTCAAAGAGTCTTTCCTAGATATATTCTTTCCTTTAGAGTGGAGGGAGAAGAAGATGGTAGAATTCATGAACCTCCGTCAAGGGGGAATGAGTGTGCAAGAGTACTCTCTCAAATTCACCCAACTCTCTAAGTATGCCCCAACCATGGTAGCCAATCGTAGGGCTAGGATGAACAAGTTTGTGATGGGCGTGTCTAGCTTGGTGGAAAAAGAGTGTTGTACGGCTATGCTTCTTAATGACATGGATATCTATAGACTCATGGTTTTTGTACAACAAATTGAGGTGTCCAAAATTAGGGAGATAAGGCAAGAGGGTAAGAGACCTAGGTCGGATGATTCTAGTCACCAAAGGCCTAAGAAGAGGTTTTATCCCCAAGATTCTTCTATGGGAAACAAGGATAGGGCTCCAAATCAATTTTCTCAAAGTGGTGGTCATTCCTATGAAAGGGCTAGGTGCCCTACTTGTGGCAAGCAACATGGGTGTAAGTGTCTTGCCGGAACGGATGGTTGTTTTGCATGTGGTAATAAAGCCCACAAGATGAGGGACTGCCCAAACCATAAATCAAGGGGGAGAGATGTCAATCATGCTTCTCTAGATCCTAATGCTCCCAAGAAGAACCCTTCCTATAGGATGGGGGCTAGAAAGGGTAGTTAATCAGAATTGATGGTTTTGGTAAGTCTCAACTCTTTGTTATTGTTGCTTTTTTGTTATGAGATTAGTTTATATGGTTTTATAGTCCATATGATCATGTCATGTTGATGAATTGCTTAAAGAGTGAAATTTTTTAAAAAAAATTGGGTAACTTGGCAGTGAAATTCACTGTAAAATTTTGGCATTTTGAAGAAAATTGTTTTGTCTTGAATTTTAGTTTCAATGTGTGTAAAGGCATTGGTTATGAGCATGTTTAATGTTGGAGAAGGTAGTTCCTCCATAGAAGAAGTTTAAGGTTGAGTTTGACTTTGTGAAGTTTGGCAAAAGTTGTCTATGTTGATAAGTGTTGAAAGTGTGAAATGATGTTCCTTACTAATTGATGCTTTGATTGTTGATGTTTTGATCATGATCTAAGTGTATTATATTATGCTAAGAGAGTCCTTGTTGTTCTTAAAAACTTAAGTGTCATTCGAGGATGAATGTTATTCCAAGTGGGGGAGAATATAACGCCCCAAAATGAACTAAGGTGAACTAGAGCCTCATGATTGAGTCGACTTTAAGTTAAACAGAGTTAGTTTAGTGTCCTTAGGTAGTGTGCAAAGTTTCGTGAAGTTTGAAGGTCAAACGACCAAGAACGTCCAAGGCATTCGAAAGATATGCCTTGAGTCGACCTTGTACGTCTAGACGAGTTTCGTCGAGTTTTATGTGTTCGTTTTGGGTGAAATTCATGTGAGAGGTGTCAAACTTATAGATGATCATATTTGTGTTGGAAATGTCTGGGAAATTGTCCCCAAGGACCATCGAAGGGTCCTTGAGGAAGGACCCAAAACCTGGTAAGCAGGCTGTCCCAGGCAGCCTTGGCGACGGAGCAGTCGACGGCCAGTCATGGCTGTGACGCCCCGTCACAAGGTTCCGTCGTGGGGGAAATGTTCAAGGGTGTAGAGGGGACCCTTGGGAATCCTCTGAAGTTTGCAATGGATGGTTAGGACGGGCCGTTACACCCGTGATGCCCCGTCACAAGCAGGTCGTCGCAAGCCTTGTCCTTGTGCGTAGATTTTTCTGCCAAGTCAGGGGTGAATTTGTAAAGTTACCCCACGTCTAAATAAGAGTTGGACGGTTTCTTAAGGGATTTTTAGGTTATATTAAATGAGTTTTAAACCCTAGACCTAGACAAGACCCCCTCACTTCAACATTCAAACTCTCTCTCTAAAAAGAAAACTCTCTCAAAGTCGCTATTGAAGCCAAGGCTCAAGGAGGGAAAGGAGGGCTGCTTTGGACTTGTTTATTATAAAAATTAGTGGATTTCATTCTATTAAAGGTATGGTATCCATTCTTGAATATCTTTTCATTCAAGAAGCAAATTTCCAAAAGGGTTTTCAAAAGGGTTTCTAAACTCAATCTTCTTCTAACTTTGATTTCTACCATGGGTCTTCTTGTATTTAAGTTCTAATAGTTTAAATGTATTTATATTGGTTTGAATTGATTATTTTGATGTTAAAAACTCCATGAAACTCTTGTATATGCATACTTCAACTTTTGGCTTGAAAATGGGTTATGTAAGCATGATTTGAGTAGGGTATGAACTTGGGTCTTCTTGTATTTGTCATGTTGGTGTAGCTACTGCCCTAAGGGATTTAATATGGTGAAATATTGATAAATTTCTTATGGTTGATGATGGTTTGATTTGTTGATGAGTTGTTCTCATTGTATATTTCTTATTATGAATTTCTATTTGAGTGGTATGGTCCACCTTATGGGTGGCGGTGCTAATTGATGAACTTGATGTTACTTAGTATGTTTTGAGTATGTGATCTTAAAGGTCTAATATGTGAAATGAAGATATATAGGAAATGGGTCTTGTATTGTGTTTGATGTAGCTTGAATTGCATGTTTGACCTAGTTTATTTCTAAATGAAGTGTATGATTATAAGAAGCATGTAGAGTGTGTAACTTGATGAATCAAGGTTAAAGTATGAGTAGAACTTGATGATAATGAGATGATGCTTATATTCAGGGTGTACACATGTACACACACACACACACTTTAGAGAATGTATTATGCCAAGTTGAGCAAAAAGGGGAATCTTGAGGTGGACACACTTCGTGAGTTGAGATGTAGTGTCTAGTAGCAACCTCTCCATTCCTAGTGAGCTTTCTAAGATAGACTATTATGTTGAGAAATACGTGGGGAGTTATGCCTAGCACCGAGAGGATATGAAGGGGAGGTGGATTACACTTTGTGAGTTGAGATGTTGTAATCCGAAGTACCTCTTGAGATGAGTACTCCTCATTAGTAGAGAGTGAGTGTAACAATCCTAAAAAAATGAATAAGCTAAATGTTTAAGGTGTCAAGAATGCTTGCGATTAGACCAAGGTTCAAACGGATTGATACGCGTAGAACCAGACCTTAGAACCCTTACTACGACCAAGGCAACTAACTTGGGGAGTTAGTTGAACTTGGAAAGGTTGGAACCAACCAAGTAAGGCTCTCTAAAATGAAGATTTAATCGAAGGAGTCTTTACCGGACTTAAAAAGAAGAAATTTTAAGTTTTGAGGGTCTAAGGGTAAAATGGTCTTTTACCAGGCTAGGGGTAGTATCGTAATTACCCTAAATATATAATTAATTAATTATTTAATAAAGTGGAGGGGCAATTTATGGAGAGAGAGCCAAAATTGGTATCAGAGCACTAGGTTAAATTCCGAGAATAATGAGTTCACATCAACCACATTGAGTAGTTTCTAAGTAATGGTAGTGAAGTGCACCACTATCCTGAATTAGAGACTGCATGATGCATAGGAAAATTTCCCTTCTTCTTATCTTATCGTGCTTTTTCTAATGTCTTAGTTCTTGGTGTTATGAGCGTGTCTAACATCAACCCCTGTTGTTTTTCAGAGAATGAACCCTAGGAGGGCTATTGGTTAGAGGAGGAGGGGGGCAGCTGCTGGGGGCAATCGAGTTCCACCCCAGGCCCCAGCTGAAGGAGTGGCCATGCCGGTTAACCCAGCTGGGTTGACCGATGCTGAGGTGAGGGCATCTTTGGCCCAGATGGCACAGGCCATCAGGATGCAGGCTCAGGCTATGACTGCCCAAGTCAACCGGTAGGATGTTCAGAGGGATAACCCAACGGTTCGCAGCATGGCTGACAGACTACGAGATTTCACGAGGATGAACCCTCCCATATTCACAGGGGCTAAGACATCGAAGGATCCTCAAGAGTTTGTAGATGAGGTGCATAAGATGCTGGTGGCTATGGGGGCCACTGATATTGAGAAGGCTGAGCTGGCTTCCTATCAGCTCAAGGATGTTGCACAGACTTGGTGCAAGATGTGGCAAGATAGTCGTGTCTTGGTCGAGTACCAGTCACTTGGGAGCTGTTCAAGACAACATTTCTGGAGAGGTTCTTTCCCAGGGAGATGAGGGAAGCCAAGGTTGAAGAGTTCATCAACCTTAAACAAGGATCCATGACAGTCAGGGAGTATTCCCTGATGTTTGTTAAGCTATCCAGGTATATTACTTTCCTTAGTATTTAATAGCAAGATTGAGGGGAGTACTGAGGCTTGTTGAATTATCCAGGTATGCTACTTCCCTGGTTTCGAACAACAGGGATGAAATGAGTAGGTTCCTCACAGGAATCAATGGAGACCTGGAGGAGAAATGTCGATCTGCGATGCTCCATGATAATATGGACCTTTCTAGGTTGATGGTGCATGTACAACAGGTGGAGGACAGCCGTAGAAAGAGGGGTATTCGTGATGTTAGAAGGCCTAGGCCTCAAGATCAGGCAGGTCCCAGCCACGGAGGCCACAGAAATAACTTTGGCGTCCGTGATCAGCCAAGGTTTAAGAAGGGACTCTCCCACCAAAGGGAGTCAAGTTCATCCAGTGGTATCTATGATAGGGATTCCGAGTCCAGAGATAAGAGAAACAATGAAGTATATACACCTAAGGAAAGGCAACCTTGCAGGAAGTGTGGCAGACAGCATGGAGGAGAGTGTATGATGGGCTCTAACGCTTGTTACAGTTGTGGAAAACTGGGACACATGGTGAAGGATTGTCCGAATAGAAGAAGTCAAGAACAAGGGAAGGAGAGAGTTCAGACTAATGGCCCAAATGAAGACGCTCCAAGGAAGCAACGATTATTCGCACTCAAGTCTAGGGGTGCAGGGGAAGGCACTTCTGATGAAGCCTCCGGTGCGTATCCTTAATTAAGCTTTCATATATTTGACTGTGTATGGTGTTTATGCCCTAATATGAGGTTAATATGTTTGAAGTTATCATGTTGGTTGCTGATTTATATGACTTTTATGTTGACTTATGATGTATGCTTTGATGAGACTAGTTTAGGGAAGAATTCCTTAGTCTATTAATGTGAAGCTACTAGTAGGTTTCAAGGATGTGTACCATCATGTTAAGATGTGAATCAGATATTCACCCATGGAAGTATTGAAGTACCTACGTATGTGTACGTTCTATAGATGACATACTTATTGTTAGTAAAGAGTAGTGTCATTCGGGTACGAATGTTCCTAAGGGGGGGATAATGTAACAACCCTAAAAAAATGAATAAACTAAATGTTTAAGGTGTCAAGAATGCTTGCGATTAGACCAAGGTTCACACGGATTGATACGCGTAGAACCAGACCTCAGAACCCTTACTACGACCAAGCCAACTAACTTGGGGAGTTAGTTGAACTTGGAAAGGTTGGAACCAACCAAGTAAGGCTCTCTAAAATGAAGATTTAATCGAAGGAGTCTTTACCGGACTTAAAAAGAAGAAATTTTAAGTTTTGAGGGTCTAAGGGTAAAATGGTCTTTTACCAGGCTAGGGGTAGTATCGTAATTACCCTAAATATATAATTAATTAATTATTTAATAAAGTTGAGGGGCAATTTATGGAGAGAGAGCCAAAATTGGTCTCTTGAAATGAAGTCTTGCTCCACCCGGGTTCGAACCTAGGTGGGAGCAAGGATTTAATATGATTTTTTGTTATTGGTGAATTAATTTAATAAATTAATAATTAATGGCTGATGTAAAAAGGAAAATCAGATTTTATTATTATTTATTATTTATTTACTTATTAATTAATGTTTTTTTTTTAAATTGACTAAGTCTTGCCAACTATCCTAGTTTTAAGATGCACTATCTCACACTATCTCTCTCCCTCAAGCCTAAATCTCTCTCTCTCTCATCCAAATTATTTTTCTTGGCTGCAAAAACAGAAGATAAGAACATTAGAAAGCAATCAAAAGTTCTCTAAACTCAAAGAACTTATAAAAAAAAATATACAAGCAAGCAAGCTAACTTAAGAAACGAAAACTTTGCATCATCTTCTCGACGGGTTTGTGTTGAAGGCTTAGGGGAGGAGTTTGTCAGCACTTGGAAGGTGTGGAAAGCTACAACAAGGTATGGGTTTTCTCTCTTGGAATCCTTTCTCCAAGAGAAATTTCTTTCTACAAAATTCAACGTATGAAACTAGGGATGTCCCCTTTATTGTTGAACTCCTTGTCCCTAGTCCCCTTCCGATTTCAATCTAAATTAGTTTAGAAATTATGTTGTTGGTATGGTTGCTGGTAGCTAAGTGTGAAATATGATGTTCCTTGTGATTTTATGTTTGGAAATAGCAAGCATGTTCAATGATGTCAACCGAAAAATGATGTGGTGCAATGTGTAAAATGTTTGTTGTTGTTCTCCGTTTTGAAGTCTTAAAATGGCTTGTTTGATGATTCAAATTATTGTGCATAAGTTGTGTAAATTGTGATGTTAAATGAAGTGTAAGGTGGCTGATCATAAGTGGAAAAATCTAAGCTAAAACAACAATGAATCTACACCTAAGAATGTGTTAAACGAATCATGAAAGTACCTCAAAACGAACGTATGAATGTTGTTAAATAAAGGCTAGAAAATTTAATTAAACTTTGCAGCAGTTGGTGATGGAATTTTCGGCCAGAATACTTAACGTTGAGATGTTTAAAAATATATTTAAAATATGTGAGGTCAGTGGGGATTGAACCCAAGACCTCACTACATGAAAGCTGGAAAAAAAGAAAGAAGTGTGGGATTCGAACCCACAACCTCTTGGCCAAACAAGAGAGTAAGAGGGGAATTTTAAATTAATAAAATAAATGTGGAGATTGGGGATTGAACCCCCAACCTCTTGAATGGATGAGAGAGTTAGGCGAAAAATAAAGGAGAAAAATAAATGTTGATAGTGGGGATTGAACCCCCAACCTCTTGAATGGATGAGAGAGTTAGGAGAAAAATAAAGGAGAAAAATAAATGTGGAGAGTGGGGATTGAACCCACAACCTCTTGAATAGATGAGAGAGTTAGGAGAAAAATAAAGGAGAAAAATAAATGTGGAGAGTGGGGATTGAACCCACAACCTCTTGAATAGATGAGAGAGTTAGGAGGAAAGTAAAGGAGAAATATAAAATGAGGTGAATGGGGATTGAACCCACAACCTCTTGGATAGGTGAGAAAGTCAATATATAAATTAAGAGAAAAAGAATGAGCTTGTGGGGGATTGATCCCACAACCTCCATGCCTTGGACGAAAAATAGAGAAGAAAAAGAGAGGAAATATTATGGGGCTGATGGGAATCGAACTAGGGTCCCCCAAATCTGAAAAATACAAAGGATTAAGTGTTGCCTAAGGGATTCGAACTTGGGTTCCCTTGCCCAAATTTCCGTATTGATACATAAATCATACGTGAATTAAATGTTCAAGAATAATGACACCTACTTAGATCGAAATCGATATCTTGGCATATATACAAGATACATAAGTCTTGTACTACATAATCATAGGAAGATATGAGTCACTTAACAAACTATGAATGAAGCCTCATGGCTTGTATGTATAGACCCATAAGTCTAGGATACGCTTAAAAATAAGTGAACCTAAGATGTATGTAAAGAAACGAAGAAACCCTAGAAGGGTTAAGTAAGAGTGTGAAATACGCAAATGGCCAAGTACATGGCATATGATGAAATGAACTTTCACGTAAAATAGGGTGAGTAATTATGAAGAGCAACTGTGCTAATGTTAATTAATGTGGTGACAACATGATATGAGGCTAATGTAAAAGATGAGAACAATCTCAAATGAGCCTAAGTAATTGTTACCAAAACGTACTCACCTATGAGAGTGTAAAGTTAATGAAGAGACCAGTCTCTATGAACACTCTAATAAAAGTATTGAGATTAACACACTTAATACTAATAATGAGATGAGAAATCATCTATTGAGCTATTATGTCCTCATACTAGAAGTCAGCTTCCATGAAATATGAGTTGAATGTAATGGACCTTTATACTGAGCACCGATAGACTAGCTATGAGCGGTGATGCCTTCTTTCGGGAAGGGCGGAGGTTCACGTAACTCTCATGAGATGAGACTGTCCAGCTTGCCGGGTATGGGTCTCCTTATATCTCCTGGTCTTCGAACCTATACTGCCAATATAGGGATCTGGCGGGGTTAAATTCCCATGTACGCTAGCATGTTTTGGGTCACCTTGGCCGGTGATTCCACCTCTTTTCGGTGTGGGGAAGATACTGGATTTCATGATGCTCACATGATCTATGTCGGTTAAAGTTAAAGTTCCTAATGAATGAATGAGGCCAGCCTCAAATGAAGCACATAATGAAATGAATGATACCAAAGGTGTTAGAATAGGATAATCAAAAGGTGAGTTAGATTCAAGTAATGACATTAGGTCATTCTTGGTTATTGCACAACGAACCTAATGAAAGTCTTAAACTACATCCTAGGTATAGCTGGTGTTTACACTGGCCTATGAACGAAATGAAATGGAGTATGTATGAATGAACGAAGCAGACTCTGTGTTTGCTAATGAAGACTCTCTAGTTGAGGTCTCATCTGTTGAGCCCTCATTTCTGGGATGTCTTAATGTTAAGTCCATGATTCCGAGGTCTCATGGCAAATGAATGAATGATATTAAAGGAGTTATGTGCTACATACAAAGTGTATTGTAAGCTATATGATATGTGCTACGTGTAAATGTTATGTGTTGTTTGCAAATGTGAAAAGTATGATGATGTATGTTATTCTCATGGCATAAGCTTCCTATTCCAAATCTGGAAAGCTCACTGACTTTCCTAATCCAAATTTTGAAAGCTCATTGACTTTCCTAATCCAAATTTGAGAACCTCCTAATCTCAATTTGGCAAGTCCACTGACTTGACTTCCAAAAATCATGTCGTTAGGAAAGAGCTATTCTTTCTCATGCATGTTCTTGGTGTGTGCTTGCATATACACATACTTAGTACAAGTGTGTACTAACCCTATACATCTATACTATTTTAGGTGCAGGCACACATAGGCGATAGACCTACAGGATCATTGTTGCAGCCATCCGGACGTCAGCATTCATCCGGAGTTTGGTAGGTCCTCATGCTTTCGAGGATGCTACTGTTTTACATTCCAGCTTAGTTTGAGAGTTGAGCTAGTGGAGCATGTTCCACTAGCGTTTCTTTCCTGTTTTGATTCAGACTTTGTATTGGACCGTTTTGGCAATTATACAATTAAGATTTATTGAACTATTCCTTTCATTTGGTTATCTCTTAATGTTAGATGGTTGATGGTGAACAAATTATGAATGTATTAGAAATGTTTAGTAAGCAATATTTAGAAACAAAAAGTTTCAAATTTTCCGCTAAAATTAACCTATCTGCGACCTCTGAGAGGTCAACGACGCCGGTCTCGTCTGGGGTCTAGATTCCAGTCGTGACAGTGAGTTACTTAGTAGCAATCTCCTTATCCCTTAATTATGTGCCCGCATAGGTGTAGCTATTCGAAAAGCCATGTAAACTCTAAGAAGCATGACCTAACACTAGGCAAGTAAGGATCCCTCATCCAATAGGGGTTAATATCGGGATTCCATGTCTAGCTCTCATGGTCTTTGTCGGTTAAGCTAACTCCCACAAAAGAATTGATTTGAAACTAATTATCTTGTATATTGTGGAATTTATGTATGTATGTCATGAAGTGCTCAATCCACATTAGTTACCAAGTAGGAGCATTGAGTGGGAGTAGTAGTATGGGATGCTATTCTCACATTGCACTTGGTGTGACCTATACCTACTATGGGAGAAGAGTACCTTCATGAAATCCGTGTGAATGAGTACTATGGTGTAGTGTTATGGATGATTATTGTGGAGTACTTGAGTAAATGGAATCCATTAGGAGTACTAAGTGGGAGTGGTAGTATGGGATGCTACTCTCACATTGCACTTGGTATGACCAATATTTCCATGAGTGTTTTGCATATGTTAGCCAAGGGCATGGATTTGATTTCCAACGAAGTAAGCCTAAGATTTGGTAGTTTTAAGGGTCGCTTTGGTGTGATTTGAAGGGAGGTGTAATGAAAATCCCTTCTTAGCTCACCTTAGGGAGTCTTAGGATAACCTTGGGTTAGGGTAACTTCAAAGGAAAAGAGTTCATATGACTTGGACCGTGCCATTCACTGTAAGGTCTCCATTGTAAGAATCCAATATATTCACTGTGATGCCTTGTTCAATTTTCATTATAAGTTTAGTAAGTTCATTGAAATTTTCCTTTTGATTACTCTAAGTTTTGGTAAAGTTTCCATAAAGTGTTGATTGTCGATTCTTATGTTGGTTTGTTTCTAAATTCATGAATATTGCTTTAATTGCATGAAAAGTTATTTTTACTAAAATGTCCCTTTTTGTATGTTTTTGCATATGCCATACTTAGTACATTGTTGTACTAACCCCATACTTTTATATACCTTATGAGTATAGGTTGGAAGACTTTTGGGAGGATCGGAGTTGAAGCTTGGGAATTCTATCTCTCAAGAATTGGGTATGTCCTCATATATTCGAGGACATAGTTTTATGTTTCTTAGTTTCTTAATTAAGACTTAAAAATGTATTTACTTTTATTGTAAAGGGCCGTGTCCCTAAGATTCCAAGTTGTGTCTTTAAGTTGGCTTGTGACGATAAGATTTCCTAGTATTTATGAAAAGACTCCTTTTATTATTATTATCGTGAAAAGTTTTAATTATGTACTACTTTTCATGCTTTATGTTATGAATGCTAGTTAGAGGGCTTGTACCAGACCCCAAAGGGGTCAAGTACGCCCGGTCATGATTCAAAGGTTTTCCCTAACTTTTAGGGGGTGCTTTCGGGTCATGACAACTTCATATATTGCCATAATTGGCATTAGATCGTCAAATAAGAGATATTTTATACCTAGCAAGGTAAGATAACCAATCATAATCCTCATAGAGTTAACATGTGCAAGATCAAGTAAAGCTCCATAACTTCACTAAACCAAGTAACCCAACAAGAACTACAATTAGCACCCTACTCCACTCATCTATAACTTTCATGCATGGATAACTCCATATCTTTTAGCACACTAGGCTACTTACATGTTTACTAGCATAGAGATCACCTTATAAGGGCATTCACATTTATCATCATAAACATACATAGTATTAACCTCCTAAGGTCTCCATCAAGGCAAACTAGTGCAAGACATAGGTAGAGTCCCATACCCCTACCTAAGTCTAGTTAACCCTTCAAGTCGCATTAGTTAGTATATACATCATCAAATAAGGACAAGTGTCGCCTTCAACCATACTCATTCAAACCATAAAACAATGATAAGCATTTTAAACTCACCTTTTCTACCTCAAGCATAGAGCAATCTCATCCAAGCAACCATATCTAAAAGACTACCGGACAAGAAAATATAAGAGAGAGATCTTATAGAATTAAGTTCTATGGCACGATATGAGATTGATGAAGAAGGGAAACTCTATAGTCCTATAGCCTCTCGTACCATTTGATGTGTTGTGACTCACCACCAATGCTATGAGACTCTACTAGACGTTGCCATATGAGACTTTTTAGAACCTACAACCGCTACTTAAACCTCATGCTCTGATACCAAGTTTGTCACAACCCGAAACCATACCCTAGAAGATAGGATACAATCTTGGATTGTAACCGGCATTGTCAACCTCTCGTAGGTCTAAGACAAGCCTCTCATATCATTCATTGCATTGGCATAGTAAATTTAGTGGAAAATTTAAAACTTTTCATAGCACATCATATGCTAAAAACATCACATCATATATATATAAAACATAAGTCATAATACATATTTAGACTCTAAGTCTCTTTGCCATCTTAGACTCAATAACTTTAGAGTACATTAAGGACAAGGCCTTTAAAACATAATACAAAACTATACATAACTAAATAGACTTTACAATAAATACACGTTAGGACTTCCTTGAACTTAAGGATTCCTTTCCTTGAGCTTGGGAAATCACCTATCAAGCTCCTCAATCATAGACCTCCTTTAAGCATTCCATTACCTACACTTTGTGTAAAAAGTAAAGAAGAATGGGATTAGCACAAGAATGTACTAAGTATGGCAACATGCAAAAACATGCATTTAAAAGGGACATTTCCTTTGAAATCATACTTCATGCCATTTTGAGTAAATCATCATAAAACCTTTATCAATATCATTTATATCATCCACATACTTCATAGAAATACAATCAAAGGCCAAACATCATAGAAAAGCACATATAAGATTTAATCCCCATTTGAGGTCACTTTACAGTGAACTCACCCTTCTTAGCATTTAACTCTTACTCTTAATTCATTAGCCTCCTAAGTAATCCTTTAGGGATACTTGGTGCAATGTATCACCTTAGGAACCCAAGAGAAAATCCATACATAGCATCTACACAAGACAACACAAGTCATCATAGAAGTATAGTAATATATAAACATAGTCAAACCAAGACTACAATATCATACATAAAGGACACATACATAATCATATGCATTAGGGTACCTTCCTAAGACTTCCTAAGGAGTCACTTGTGCAATGTCTAGATGGGTTCATTACTTCCACCAATCCTAAGTAACTTACCTTAAGTCCTCCTAGTTAGGATCCTATTCAATTACTTCCATTGTCCATTTTATCTTTAGGAAAATCATAACCTTAACCGACATAGACCATGGGTGCTAATCATGGAATCCGGTGTCATAAAACCTTACACCGATGGAAGGTGGATCTACCGGCCAAAGTAGAACCGAACATGACATAGATATCTAGGTGGAAATCCACTAGCTAGTATCCTATAGTGGCAACATAGTTTATGGAACTTGGGGAATTCATGGAAATATCAACTCTACACCCTATGTTGGGTCATGAGGCTATCCACCCCGTGAGGACCGTAATGAACCCTACCTTTCTTATGTAAGAAAGTGTCACCCCTCATATGAGGACCGTAGTGAACCCTACCTCTCCTATGTTGGAAAGTGTCACTCCCTCATCTACAAGTTCAATCGGTGGTAGGCTAAGTTCCCTTTATTGAAAAGCCTTTATTACGTTTGTTTATAAAAACATAAGCTTAGGATATTCATCATTCATATGCTTATAGCATATTCAAGCACCTATCTAGATTTGGAGTATTCTTGGGCACCCCTAGTAAGGCCCCTCGCACTAACTAGATCATCCATGTGTGTGAGTGTATACTTAGATATGAGCAAACCTTTCACATAACACATAAGGTCACACATATTCATATATCAATGCATAAGTCTATAGGCATAACTATATGAGCAATACTTTTATATAAACCTACTAAGACACTATACGCATTCATACTTCATTATATCATATTCATAACATGTTCATATAATCATCCTTCATATGCATAAGAACCAAACCTAGGAGTTGTCCTATCAAGATACACATGTGCAATGTATAAACAAGGTCCCATACCCTTGCCCATACTAGTACACCTATCAAGTCATCCTAGTAAGGGAAATACAAATTATACATTCATAAACATCACCTTAATATGCATAGTAGTAGACACTAGTGAATATGAGAACTACCTTTCATTTAGACACAATGACTTATACTACTTATAATATGCATGTAAGTGAGAGTGTGTGTACATTGACCAACATGATCACATAATGGCTATCAATAACTTCCTGAGTTAGCCATCCTATTAGTCCACATTACACTTTCAAGCACATAGCACACAACACATAATAGCATAGGAGACAAGACAATATATACTATGTAATCAAGACTCCTAACTTTAGCTATTCACACTTTCGTATAAGCGGTACATAGGTAAGGGGTTATTAACCATCTTAACACATTAATGGCAGCACCTATACTTTACCCTAACATGGTTATACACATGCTCATGAAATAGCCACACAACCTAATCCACAACTAGAATAGGAAAGTAAGAATAATCTTCTCATAGTATCATCTTAAGCACATGTTCATAAGTTCATCAATATGCCTTCAAGGCCATGGTCAACAAATATATAATGATTATAAAGTAAATACCGCCACCATAAGTGGACCATACCACACAATGCCATACTAGGCTTCATCAACATTTCTATAAAGAATAGAGAAGTAGAAAAGTAAAGGAATTAAGCATTCTTACCAATTTCTCACCCTTTGATAATCATTGATCAATACACCTTATTCATCAATAAAACACATATATGGCAGTAGCTAAGTGTACTTTAAACATATAAGAAATCATGTACAAGTCGCTACAAGATTATACCATAACATAATACAACATATCAACATACTAGGAAAGTAGAAGAACATAGATCCTTAGCTAACTTCCCTTACATTGATTTTAGATCATAGTTCATACATATATAAGTATAAGGCAGTGGCTAAACCTACATTTAACCATATTGAAATCATGATTCCATACTCTCAAGATTAAGGTTACAACATAGGCATTTAAGCTTATCAATTTGCTAGAGTATAAAAGACTTTACAAATACTATGAACTATCTAAGGCTTTGATCATCATTCATATATCATAAATAATATACTCATTAGACAGTAGCTAATTAGATAAGAAATCAAGACTAAATCATGCTTCATCTAATCATAATTCAAGATACATCACACACTTAGCCTCTTGACTTCATAGCCTAAAGGAATCTATATCAATTCATGCAAGCCCTTCTTAATTTGTACATTAAGGATTTATACCTACAAAATTCATCCATTACATCACCCTAAAATAGTAGCTACAGCAGTTCATACAAAATCAAGAGTATACCCAACCGATCTCACAATTGACTTCAAGACAACATGTAGAAACATAGGCTATTCATGCTCAAAACATCATATATTTATCATCATGGACTGATAATAATCAATTCAGCATCAATTAATGTAAATAACAATAACCACAAGCAATTCAACGTAAGAGAATCACCAATTCATCAAGAACAAGCCATAATCACAAAGCCTATGCAATAGCTAAACCAATTTTGGAAGGAACATGGGTTCATCAAGCAATTGGAGTGAAAACGCATTTAAATCATTGTATTAACTTCAATCCATAATTATTTAATCATTAAAAATGTTTTGAGAAAGAACCCATGGCTAGATTGGAAGATTGGAAACTTGATCATAAGATTTCTTTGAAAAACATTGAGAAGAACTCTTCAAGTGAAAGGTTACTTGAAGATGAAGGATTACCATACCTTTATCTAAATGAAAACCTCTAAAACTTCATGATTCATCCATAGAAAATCCATCTCCAAGCAGCTCTTGAGCTTCACCAACAATGGTGGTTTTTGAGAGAACATTTTTGGAGGGAAAGGCTTTAAACATGTGAGAGGATTTTGGGAATGGGTTGATCACGTTTTGGATGACTTATATACACCTAAAATTACTTAAATAAACCTATTATAGTCAGGTTAGGACGTGGGGTGAATTTCCCATTCACCCCTTTAAGTGGCAGCACGCAGGCAGCCAAACCTGCAGGCACGTGTGACGTGGGCCTCGATGGGGCGTCATGCCCTCCGTCGTCCATGACTTAGCCAAATTCTTGGCTCAATACCTGACCAAGGCAATCCCCCTTCGACGATACATGCTCGATGGTCCGTTGGTGGCCCAACGATCCGTCATTGGTCCGTCAAGGGACACTGTCCAGGCAGTGTCTAGGCAGCTTTGGGGTCCTTCTTTTGGGGCCTCTTGTGGGGCCCTTTAGAAGTTGTACCCGGACGTTTCAAACGAGATTGCAAACCTTAACATGTTATAGACCTTTCACATAAATTTCATCCAAAACAAACACCTACAAGATGTCCAAACAGCCGTGACCCCAACATGACATACGATGAACGTCTTAGGGGCTATCTTTCGAACGCCTTGGACATTCTTGGGAGTTTGACCTCCACAATTCACGAAACTTCATACAATAACATTAAACATCATTATAAACCATTTAAATACACATTAGACTCAGTTCATACAATTTAGGCAAGCATACACATATGAGGCAAATAAGCGACTATTCGTCGAACGTCTTGGACGTCCCTTGATGTTCGACTTCCAAATCACTTCAAACTTTGGACACTGACTTTATATCACATAATAAGTTATTTTACGACCTTATAACATTAAAATGAACATGTTAGACTATATAAACCTCATCTCATTTTCGAGGTCTTACAAGTGTAAAGTTAATGAAGGGACCAATCTCTATGAACACTCTAATGAGAGTGTTGAGATTAACACACTTAATACTAATGATGAGATGAGAAATCATATATTGAGCTATGATGTCCTCATACTATAAGCCTACTTCCATGACGTATGAGTTGAAATGTAATGGAACTTTATAATGAGCACCGATAAACTAGCTATGAGCGGTGATGCCTTCTTTTGAGAAGGGCGGAGGTTCACGTAACTCTCATGAGATGAGACTGTCCGGCATGCCAGGTATGGGTCTCCTTATATCTCCTAGTCTTCGAACCTATACTACCAATATAGGGATCTGGAGGGGTTAAATTCCCATGTATGCTAGCATGTTTTGGGTCACTTTGGCCGGTGATTCCACCTCTTTTGGGTGTGGGGGAGACACTGGATTTCATGATGCTCACATGATTTATGTCGGTTAAAGTTAAAGTTCCCAATGAATGAATGAGGCCAGCCTCAAATGATGCACATAATGAAATGAATGATACCAAAGGTGTTAGGATAGGATAATCAAGAGGTGATCTAGACTGAAGTAATGACACTAGGTTATTCTTGATCATTGCACAGCAAACCCGATGAGAGTCTTAAACTACATCCTAGGTATAGTTGGTGTTTACACTAGCTTATGAATGAATGAAATGAAGTACGTATGAATGAATGAAGCAGACTCTTTGTTTGATAAAGAAGGCTCCCTAGTTGAGGTACCATATGTTGAGCCCTCATTTTGGGAAGTCTTAATGTCAAGTCAATGATTCCAAGGTCTCATGGCATACGAATGAATGATACGAAAGATGTTATGTGCTATATGCAATATGATATGTGCTATGTGTAAGATGTTATGTGTTGTGTGCAATATGATAAGTATGATGATGCATGTTACTCTCATGGCATGATTTTCCTAATCCAAATTTGGAAAGCTCACTGACTTTCCTAATCCAAATTTGGAAAGCTCACTGTCTTTCCTAATCCAAATTTGGAAAGCTCACTAACTTTCCTAATCCCAATTTGGCAAGTCCACTGACTTGACTTTCCATAATCATGTTGTTAGGAAAGAGCTATTCTTACTCATGCATGTCATTAGTGTGTGCTTGAATATACCCATACTTAGTACAAGTGTGTACTAATCCCATACAACTCTATATTTTTAGGTGCAGGCACAAGTGGACGCTAGAGCTTACAGGTTGACGTTGCAGCTATCCGGACGTGGAGCTTTCATCCGGACATGGTAGGCCCTCATGCTTTCGAGGATGTCTACCGTTATTATCTAGCTTAGATGTAGGCTTTAGCTAGTGGAGAATGTTCCACTAGTGTTTATTTCCACTTTCATTTCAGACTTTGTATTGGTGTCATTTTGGCAAAAATACGTTTAATGCAATTATGAACTGTTTCTTTCATTTGATTATCTCTATATTAGATGGTTGATTTGTGAACGTCTATGATGTTAAGTTTAAAATGTTTAGCATGAAATAAGAAAACAAAAAGTTCAAATTTTCTGCTAAAATTAACCTAGAAGAAGTAAGAATGACGTATGTAGGCTTGTCTGCGACCTCTGAGAGGTCAACGACGCCGGTCTCATCTGGAGTCTAGATTCCGGTCGTGACAGATGCCCTATTTAACTTTAATTAATGTTAATTATACTTCAATTATGTTGTGATTGGTTTAGTCTTCTTATGGTGGTTGTGTTATGTGAATTGATATGGACTTGTCGGCGTTATTTTAAGTATATTGATGATCATGGACTTTTTGGCACTACTTGAAGCAATATAACTATTTGTGTAGTTTATTATGTGATGTATGACTAAATCTACTTATATGTGAAAGTATGTGTTACTCTATTGATGCTATTTAGGAAATCATTTTATGCTATGGCTATGTGATAAGTGTGTAGCCTTAGAATTGATGCATGATTGCTCCTAATTTGGCCATATGAGTCTATATGGGTTATGTTGATAATGTTAAAGTAATGAATAGGTTGACTTAATGTTGTAAGGGTCATTCCTAAGCGTCTAAAGAATGTATGCTATATGTGCTAAAGTGAAGTATGTGGTGTCTTGTTTAGGTAGACTTGTGTCCCTTACATGATACATGTATGAATATGAATATGTGATATCTTGACTTAGGAACTTAAAGAGTCTTAGTCTTGAATGAATGAATGTTAGGTGAGACCTTGAATGATGATAAGAGGGTCTTTTATGTGAAACCTTTAACCTAGTGGTAAGGTTATAAAACTTGAAGTCGAAAGTCGTAATGGTATCCTTCATGTAATGAATGATGGACTTAAGGTTGATTGGCTGGAACGGCATCATATCAATCCTTAGAAAAGTCATGATGAGCTTCTTGTCTCCATAGGGAGGTATCCCTAGTGGACTTTTCTTTTGTATGGTAAATGTAATTGGGTTATGAACTTGATATCGAACCCTTTTGTATGAACCTTATTGTGATTTAATCTATGAGAACGAAGGCTAGCACCGAGTGAGTATGGTAAGGGAAGTATTTCTAGTTAAAGAATCAGACTAGATTACAAAGCATTCCCTTCATATTCCTTAACCATGTGCCTACATAGGATGTGTCCAAGTTCTACCATTGGCCAGTAGAACAACCTTATCGGAGTAGGATAGAACTCCGGATTCCATGTTTTACTACCATGGTCTATGTCGGTTATTTCCTATTCTCATCATATGGCATACCTATTAGCATTAGAGAAGTTCTATGAGGTTTAGGTGGTGGTATGGGACGCTATCTAGACATTGCACAATAGGCTTTGAAGATGTTAGTAAGAGTCTCTAGGTCTTGTCCAAGACCATTGCTTGAATGTCCTTTATGTGATGTATGTATTTTAAATGAACTAATGAACTAATGACTTAATGATATAAAGTATGTAAATGAATAAGTACTTAATCTAAAGTGACTTAAGGATTCCTTAGTTAAAGTGTGATGAGGGCATAAAGGATGATCTCTTCATGTCTTATCTATGGAAGTCTTGATAATGACTCTAGTTAGGAAGTTGATTGTTATGTTTGACATGATCAAAACTTAGGAAGTCTTAAGGATTATTTATGTAACCTTAAAGATGGTGTATGGGTGTTCTCTTCTAGGAGTACTTAAGTAAGTCTTTCGACAACCTTGGTAAGGGAGATTGTCCTATCATGTATTTTTTTGTATGTTGGTGTATTGTAGGTGTGTATGTGTCTCATTTTGAGTAATCTTGAGGATTGTTTAGGCATGTATGGGCGGTCTCTCTTTGTGTGACTTAAGTGAACTTTAGGATAGCTTTTAGTGAGTAGACTACATGCTAGAAGAGGTTTAAAGATTGTGAAGCGCTTCACTGTAACTTCACTGTAAAGTGACCCTTAAAAATATGATGTTTGGTTTTAATGTTTTCTTATGTGATTATAAGTTGATAATGTTGTTCTTATGATGATATTACGATATTTAAATGAAACGATGCATATTTCCAATAAATGTCCATTTTCATGATTTTTATGCATAATGTCATACTTAGTACATGTAGTTGTACTAATTCCATGATTTTATCTATCTATATAGTTCTTGGTAGGTGAGGAGCATTTTGGAAGAAGACTTGGATTTATAAAATCGTTCAAGTGAAATTGAAGTATGTCCTCATTTGACTCAAGGGCATATATGTCTTTTACCTTTCTTATTGAAGTATTGTAATAGACTTAATAGTACTATGTTTTGTATTTCGTATGGGCCGTGTCTCAAGTACTCTTGTGTCTTAAGATGACACATTGAGACTTTGTATTTTCTATTAATTTTATATGAAAGAGTTTTCAAAGATTATGATATGTTTTATGAAAAGTTTTAATTCCGCACTACTTTTCATTATGTATATGCGATGAATGATATGAAGGGATTATATGAGACCTCCGAGAGGTCGAGTACGTGTGTCACAATCCGAGATTGTGCCCTAACTTCTAGGGTGGGGTCTCGGGATGTGACATAACCTATCAAGGAAAGCCGACTTAAAAGTCTCCCACTCTGTGGGACCCTACCTAGCCGACCTAGAATTAATCCATTGATCATACCAAACTTGAGTTACATCTTTCAATTGATAAGCTGCTAGATCCGTTTTCTCCCTAGAAGTCAATGTAATAATAGCAAGACTCTTGTAAACCTCATCTATGAACCAATTTGGATCTTCCTCCACCTTTGAGACACTAAATTTCGGAGGGTTCATCCTCAAGGACTCCCTAATTCTATAGGCACACATTCCCCCAATAGTATTTACCACCACCTCCCTATTGTCTTGGGCCGTCAAGGCTTGAGCCAACAAGTTCATAGAAGTTTTGAATTCCTCTAGAGTGACATTCCCCACTTGTGGATCATTAGGAACTTGAGGAGGAGCTTGACCTCCTTTTGGAGGGACCTCTTGATTCTCAATTCCATCTTCTTTTCTTCTAGCATTAGCCCTAGTGTTGGCCATAACCTGGAAAATAATCATAGGTAACATTCAAAGAAGGACTTACTCAAGCCAAACTCTATGGCACGACTTGAAGAATGAAGAAGTGAAACTTTCTAAGCATCTTATAGCCTCCTAGTCATACATGTGTCATGACTCATACCGATGAATAAGACTGTACTAAACGTGGTTTTGAGACATCCTACGAACAATTCATAACCTTATGCTCTAATACAAAGTTTTTCATGACCCAAATTACACCCTAGAGGATAGGACACTCTTGATTCTCCACGCGGAGTACTTGACCTCTCGGAGGTCTTCCACAAGCCCTTAGACATCATTCATTGCATTTATTAAAAGTAGTGCGAAATTAAAACTTTTCTTTCAAAATATATTTCAGAATCATTGCATAAAACTTCTTAATGCGTCTCAAAACGATCTATGATATCATGAGTACAATAGTCATTGGCCACAACCCATAAAAGTCTAACATAGAAAAGAATATAAAAGACAACATAGGTGTGATGTCTTCGGATGCTATGATGATTAACCAATTTTCACTTCTTTAATGCCTTGGAAACTCGACCCTTCAAAGCAATTCAATCTCTACAAGTACCTATATTATACTAGAATGAGGCAAAATATGAGTTAGTAAGAAATGTACCAAGTATGGAAACTATCATACCAAACATAAGATATCTCAAAGGGTTAGCCAATAATAGACAAAATCATAAAAGATAAAGACATAAGAATAACTTGAATAGCATAAGCATAATAAAGCAGCATAAAACATATAAGAGTTCATACATAACTCATTTTCTTTCATACTCTAATGAACTACTTCAGAAGCCACCTCCAAGTATAATTGTGAAAGTCTAAGGTAGTATCCCATACTACTACCAAAGTTAAGTACCTCTCTTTGGTCATTCTTGATCTTAATCCACTTTCATAATTAAGACTTAGGTTCATCATAATTATATGAGCACTATGACCTTAGGTCACCTCAAAGAACACTTGTGCAATGCCTGTGAAGCATCCCATTCTACCTCACACACTAAGCATATCTTGAAGTCACGCTATTCAGTTTCATTAACTTTAGGTATCACTAGTAGACCTACTTCATATTGACAAGGAACTATCATCTAAAGTCAATCATGCCATGTAATGCAACTATAGTCACTATCCAAGTTAAGCATACATCATTTAGGGGTCATGTTATAGGTAGCTTTAAGTCATACTTGTTCAATGTATGGATAGCATCCCATACTACCATCCACTCTAAGTACTTCTCTAGACTAACCTAATACAAGCTAATTTATCTTGCAACCTTGTCTATTAAGCTCAACATACTATCATGATAGACCTACTACCATGGAAAGCATCTCATCATACTAACCAAGCTAACTAAGGAAGGATACAACCATCCTAACCAACATGCAAAAAATCATGTAGATTCAAGCTAATCCATAGGGGGTATGTATCCTCAACCCTAAGCTATCATGAAACTAATCTCAAGCTATTACATTAAATACACATTGCATGTAAATAAAGATAACATTAGGAGAGTATTGGCCTTTCCACTAAATCTACCATGAAATATTTTTGGCCAAACCATGTCAAGCTATCATGATAAAACATCCTACCAGCATAAGACAAAGCTAAACATGAGAGATCTTACTTCCTCCATCCCAAGCCTCCATAAAGTTCATCACCTCAATCTACCATGAGTAATTCAACTCAATCTTCCATGAGATTCAACATCTCAAGCTACCATGAGTATTTCAACTCAAGCCTCCTTGAGATTTACTATATCAAGAGAAGTGAAGATTTGTGAGTTGTCATAACTTCCGAGGACATCACTCTTGTTGTTTTTTATGTTCTATTTTAGAGTTTTATGGGTTGTGACCCAAGAGTATTATACTCATGATGTCATAGATGGTTTCGATACATATGTTAGAAATTTTGTGAAATTATTCCGCATCATGTTTTGATTCATTTAAGGTTCGTAAGTCAACCTAGAGTCCATCTATGTGAGAGAACTTGTTTCCCCTATCTTTTTCATGTCTAAGTATAGAAGAGAAAGAAAATGTCATCACAATTCCTTCATCATGACTTAACCCCAAAGAGCTAGAATCAATGGCCTACAATCCCTAATACGATTACTGCCTTCAACTCATCATGATTTATGTTCAATTACAAGTTAATTCATTCAATTTGATCATTAGAAGGTAGGACATACATGATCACATAGGTTCAATTCCAACTTTACAAGTCAAGTCAAACCTAGATCAATTAGGCCTAATTAAATTCATGTTTAGGTGATTCAGTCATGATCTAATACTATACAATACAATTAATTATGAAGATCAACTTAGAACCTTCATCTTGAACTACAAGAAAAACTGTCTCTAAGGAAGGGAATTCTAGTCCCTGAAAGTTAAAATCTTCTCTCAAATTCGCAACTGAGACCAGAAAAACTTGGTCGCCACTCCTCTGAGAAAGTACAGTCGCTATTGGTATGTAAGGACGAGTTCAAAAATCTCGTCCCTAAATGGCTTTGTGACGGGCCAAAAATCTAGTCCTGAGATTCTTTTAAGGACCAAATACCTGGTCTCAATTAGACCACTTATATAATTGGTATTCATGTCGTTAATACTCTTTTGGGACTGTACGCAATGTGGTCCTAATAGAGTTTTAGAGATGAGTATGACCTTGTCCTAAAATAGCATTAGAGACTATGATAAATCTATTGCTAGAGCAGCTATGACGACCTTAAAAAACTAGTCCTAGATTAGTTTTAAAGATGAACAACAATCTGTTCCTAAAATAGGTTTAAAGACGAGCAACAACTTTGGTCCTAGCTTGACCATTAGAGACGATCAATAATTGTGGTCTCTAACCGACCACCTTTGATCCAAGAGCCATTAATATCACAAGAATCTATATTCATCAACAAATACCAAAATAATTACTAAACTATATGGATACAAAAAGGATCATATAGTAAAAGGGCATAGGAAGATAGAGATAACAGCAGTGCGATTAATTACAATAAATTGGTTAACCTCCCATGATGCAATATCTTCGTTTAACAAAAATACATGGATAATAGCCAAATTTTTGCAAAACATTAATAGCAAATTACAACATGTTAGTGCATCTTATAAACTTGCATCTTCACTGAAGTATGAACAAAAGTCAGCCAATACATTAATAGCAAATTACAACATGTTAGTGCATCTTATAAACTTGCATCTTCACTGAAGTATGAACAAAGTCGGCAAAAAACAGTCTTTGTCAAGTGATATACACAAACATCAGTAGAAGCTGCAAGAAATAAGAAAAATCTATTAGAAAACTTTGAGATACATTAGCCAAGAATCCAAAATCTATTTTGAAGAACCACAAAATAACATTAAGTAGATAATATAAACAAATGGAATGAATTAACAAAACACACGAGTTAGATTAACAACATCTCGGCAGAAACCATTAAACAGGGTAGCTGGCAACATATTGTTGCAACATAGTAGAAAATTTCAAAACAAAATTTATGTCGTTAAGAAGTTGTGTGGAAAATAAAAAACAGAGCCATCATAAATGATATGTACAATTGTTGTTAATTCATCTAGATATTACGCCTTCTTATTTTTATTTGAAGGCAATGCATCAGTGTCTCGACTCATCTCGTCTTATCTCGTCACCTCACCTCATCTCGTCTCCTCATCTAACTGACTTTGTTTAAATAAATTAAGTGTTCAAATGTAACTACAACTATTCTCTAAGCAATCACTAACTGTCCATACAGCTATAGACAATTATTGCCTCTAATGACATATAATCACCATGATCAGATTCAACATCAAATACTACAATTCACCATGAAAATATCATATAATCATCACATGAACATAACTGAATGCTAACCACTAGATTGGGATCACAAACAAGCCTTACCCACAATGCAATCATAACCCTCTCTAGATTGTGGTTCTTTGGATTCACAATTGAGGAAAACTAAGGGGACTCCATGAATGGAAAAATCATGGATGAATAATCTTCACATACCATAGATTAGAGTCTTAATCCTATCTTGAATACTTGGTGAAATCCGTCCTAAGATCAGCCTCCAATTTCTCTTCTTCTTCTATGGTGTTCTTGAGAGAGTTCTAGAGAGGGAGGGGTTTTGATCTTGGAGTCTAATGTCTAAATGGGTCTCTAATTGTTTAAATACTCATAAATTACCTAAACCACCTAGTTTGACTGCCAATGCATTTATTTGGACGTGGGAGGAATTTACCATAATGTCCCACCCTTGGCCGAAACCCTACAGAAAACTGCAGGCCTCGACCGATGGCCACACTTACGGGGCGTAGACCCATAAACGGGCCGTACTGGCAACTGTATATATGGTCAGAGACCTCATAAATGGGATATGGAGTTACCCACTCTAAGTGTCAACCTACACCCCAATCGACGGGGCGTCTATGAACATACGGTCCGTTTATCAGCCTCGTTAGTTGGGCCTGTCTTTTGATAGTTTTGACCCACAAGTTGGGTCCTCATAAAGTACCCTTAGGTTTGTCCTCGGGAGTTTTTACCGGAGGTTTCCAACCCAAATACAGTGGTATTTATATTAGGAATTTTCCCTATCAATTTGAGCTCCAATTACTACATAAAACCTCATGAAACATACTAAGGCACACTAGCAAATTTCAAGGCTAACATTCGAATATCTTAAACGTTTAACCTACAAACTCATCCAAACTTCATTAACTACCTCTAAACACTAAATTAGTCATTTTAAGACATTTTTAATCTCATGACATACATGTTAAGCTCTACTAGGACCTAAATAATTTTGTGGTCCTTACAGCTTTAGAGAGAGTTCTTAACACCAAAACGTTTGAATCGATAGCCAGTGGTTATTGGGTTGACGTGGTTTCAACTCAACGGAGTGAAACCTAAACCCTCTTCCAAAATTTTATATGGAGAGAGTGAATGGGCCAGTGATAGGGCTGGGCATAATTGCAACATTTTGGTATTCGATAGAAACCAGTTTGATTCGGGGTAAGTTTCTCGAGAGAGAATTTACATCTATTAATGTAACACTTTTGAAATCTAACGACCTGAGCTAGAGAATCATGTAATCTAGTAACTTAATAAAGTTAAAACTGATTATCTAAGTCCTAAACTAATTTGCCTAAACTAGTACAACGGTTCTATACCCAAGCATGTATATAGGACCCCCGTAGCACCCCTTAAGGATCCTTGAAGAGGACTCGTGGGAAGGTAAAAAAAAAAAAGTTGTTCAAGTTCACAAGAGGAAACCTACGAGTGGTAGGTTCACTCAGTCCCCTTAGATAGGAGTCGTGATTCAACACTTATGTCACAACCCGAGAGCACCCCCACAAGTCATGACGCGGCGTCTTCAACCTCGAAGAGGTCTTATACAAGACCTTAGCATTCATTAATCACATAGGCAATAAAAATAGTGCGGAATTAAAACATTTTCAGAGAAATCATAAGACTTAAAAATCAACAACATTTAAAAATCTTCATACGCAAGCAGAATACTAGTCTCACATGGCCAACTTAGACCCAATTTCAAACAACATAATAGGGACATGACCCTTTATAACAAAGAGGAATACTACAAGTCTATTAAAAAGTCTTAACAAAAAAATAGAACATATAATCCATGTTCTCGACATATGAGGACATATTAAAAGTCATGAGAGAAACTCTAGTCCAAAGAATCACTATAGAAATCACTTCAGTTGTCAACACCTGCTTGTAGTAAAACAAATCCGAAGAATGGGATTAGCACAGTTAAGTACAAGTATGATGACCATGCAAAAACATGCTAAAAGAAACATTTATTGGAGCTATATGCTTTCATGCCATTTTTTTATACAAATCCATAAACCACAAGTATAAGATACACATTATAAGTAACTATTCACATACAAGACAATACCCATACTATAGACATGCACAACTATTACCAATATACAACATGTATACATATTTGTCAAATGGACCATTTCATCATCTTAGACCCTCCACCTTAAAATACCCTAAGAACCACCTAAGTAAGTCATTAAGGGGCAGCCCATACTACCTCTTCACACCAAATGTAGATGTTCCTCAAGAATACAATAGATAAGGACCATTTTATTTCAACTTTACCAGCTACGCAACTCATTCTATAATTATAAGCTCTTACTTCAACATTTCATTATTAGAGACATTTAGGACACATTCATGCATTTAGAGAACTTTCACATAGTAGTCATTTGTGACTTAGGGAACTCACTTTAGAACCTTCTAAGCCTACTCGTGTAATATGTAGATAGCATCCCATACTACTACCTATACGTTGTACAACCTATCAAGTAACTAGTGTGCACACCCACATGATGGGAATAGATATTTACTGACATAGACCATGCAAGATAGAGATAGAATCTGGTGTCAAAAGTCCCATACCATGGAGGGTGTTCTACTTGCCAAGGCTATAACTAATAAAAAATCAATGTTGGAACATGGTGTAGAGGATATCCTGAGATGTTTATTGGACTCTGGCCTATTCTTCGGGAAGAGACACCATCATAAACATATCCACACGATTCTAGCCTTAGTTCCCATAGAGTAATTTCATTCACATGTATGTACTAGAGAGGGGACCGATATTGGGTCTACTAAGCCAAAGTACTTCTATCAACAAGGGCACCATGCATAGGTCTAACAGATTAAGGTTCATTAAGGATAGGTCATTGACTTTCATAGAAAGGGTTTCTACCGTTTGTACCCACCAAATCTAATTATATGATTCAACAAATGAAGGAGGCATCATCATAAGGTCTACGACTTCAAGGTTTTACATTCACTTAGGGGTCTAGACTCATCATTAAGGGGCACCATTCTTAGGTCTATCAGTTCAAGACATAGCCTAGAATGCCTCATTAGTCATGTATACATAAGGTACCACCACTAGGTCTACCACTTCATGATCAATTATACATTCAAAGTCAAGATACAACAACACATTATAGGAACCCTTCACATTCTATCATCAACACACATGATCATTAAGAGGAAGTATGCTTTCCATCACAAGACATTCATATTCCATACCAGATCATCATGCTATCTTTGAACACTACTTACATAACCTTCATATATGTCACGACCGGGGAGCACCCTCTAGACGTAACCGGAGTCTTCTTCCTCGAAGAGGACATGGACAAGCCCATAGCATTTCTCATGGCATATCATGGGTCAAAAAAATGCAAAAAATTTACAACTTTTACATAATGAGGTATACATAGACTTTTCACGTATCATATATGATTTTTACATAGACTCCTTTCTTATTAAGGTTACAGAGGCTTCTCATTTAGGCATCATAACCAATACATAAGAAATATTATAAAAACATTGTCTAGCATTACACCATCTATATAGTATAACAAAGTTGCCAATAATCTCATACACAAGTATAACATGCAATTATAGGCTTAGAACGATAGTCTAAAAATAATAAAGGAAAAAATGATTGTCTTTAGACAAAACCAACATCATAGCTAGTGTAGAAAAATGGCAACATCCCCGAACTTGAGGACCTACCAATAACTTGGGGGAAAAGTCCAAGTCTTCTTGCAAAGTAGTCTAGAAGCTCCTCAATGATCGGAATCTACAATGTTTGGGAAAAAGGAAAGAAATATGGCTTAGTATAAACCACATGTACTAAGTATGGTTCCTATGCATAAAATCATCAATGCATGAGAAAAGGCACAATTTAGTCAAAACCTTGCTTAGTACCAATTAACTCAACACACACATATATGGAACATCATAAATCAACCCAACATATAAGAAACTCAAGCAATCCTTGTGCAATGACAATAATAGAACCCCATAACGCTATCCGAATCTAAGTATCACATTGAGCCACATGCTTTATGCATACATCATCACTTCACATTTCATCTTAACATGATTTGTTCATAACATCATATGTGTCCTGACACACATAGCATATAATAAACTTAATCATACAAGAACACTACTAAGATCATCCCTTAGGAGTTCACATACTTAACTTGTTCATTTACATTTACTTTAGGGAAATAAGTGCAATAACTGACATAAGACCATGTGAGCTACATGGAATCTGGTGTTCTCCTCCCACAGCGAAAAGAAAGGGTTAACACTAGCCTAAGGTGTAACCAATCATTACATAGCTATCTAGGTGGATCTTCTAAGCTATAATCCTATGTGGGCACGTATTTAAGGGTCAAGGCAAATTTTACTAGAAACCTTGACTTACTAGACGTGGAGGTTTCCATCTAATGATACAACATATATCTTGGGAATCCGGACTTGATAGACGTGAAGAAATCTATGTGGGAGGCCGAACTTACTAAACGTGAGACCTCCATCTCATTTACATTCCCTTTCGGTGCTAATACTTTATTCCCTTGGGTAATAATGTTATTTCGTCATACAAGTTCACATTAGTATCTTCTAGACTCCTATGTAAACACCTTAACATAATAGCTCATAGGTCATCACAAGTAACAACAATCATTTCATTTTGGAAACCACTAATCAAGTGAATAAACCTTTAACTTAACACTTTATTATAATCATGAAAAACTACTTTCAATCATATAATAATCATATCATAACATGCATACATACTTCATGGATAATTACCACACATTAGACATAAGAGTATTACTATCTAAGCAACTCATATTTCATAATTGAATTCAAAGAAGAATCAATCTTCATGCCCTTCGTGCCCTTTAATTGCATTAATACTTTAATTACCAAAGAATGCATAATCAATGCATAAACAAGGTAAATTCAAGAAGTAATACATAGCAATTACATTCTACATAATCATGTAGTCATCATCCTCCATATTTACCATAGAATTCAAAGATATAATGAGTTTAGGGAAGAACAAGGGTTCAAGGTGAAATATCTAGTGATTACCAACAAGTGATCATCAATACTTAGTTGAACAATGATAAAAGATTGTAAATCATCATAATTGAATAAAAAAATTATTTTTAAAAGAGAATCCATGTCTAGATTGAAACCCTAGTATTGGGGAAGTTTGAAAACCATAGTTGAAGGAGCCTCTTGGGGAAATGATACCAAGAGTGAAATAAACCATACCTTAGTGATGATCTTGACAAGAATTTGAGATGAAATCCATGGTGTTTGAGTTTGGGGAGAGAGAAATTGGGAGCTAAGTGGGTTTGGGAATCATGGTTAGTTGAGTTACTTAAACGAGGTTTAGTCTTTATATAGTCCCCTAACTAACTTAACTAACCACTCCTTATCTCTTAATTAATCACCTAACTAATTAACTAACTTACTCTCTAACCTTAAACTTGGAAGTGCGTAAGACCCTAAACCACGAAAACCCGACCACTCCCCGTCGTCCCATCAACGGCATGTGCTGGGAGTCGTAGTTTTGGTCAGAGAGGCAACCTTTTGACCTTTTTGGAGAATTGGCTAAGTGTCAACCTACGAAGCCACGTCGACTCCCCGTATACACAAAGACGACCCATGCTGGCAGCCACCGTTTGTGTCAAATAGGGGTGTTTTTAGACCTTCTCAAAATGTGTCTAAGTCCGAACCGACGACCACCAATGACGGCTTGTTGATTGGTTCGTAGACTGCTAGAGTCAATTTTGACTGTTTTGGGTCAAATGGAGAGGTCCTCCCCAAGGACCCTTAAGGTGGTCCTTGGGGAGTCGTACCCAAACGTTTCGACCTTGAACACACTCTTCTATGTATTTAAGACCTTTTTACCAAATTTTACTAAGTTAGGACTCTTAAAACGCCATGAAACATGCCAAGGCACAGTAGCCTCAATTTCACTAGTCTCCTGACGTCATGGTCGTTTCTTGATGTTTTGACACTAAAATTTCCTTATTAGTTTCATACATTATTTTAAGCCTACAAACAGTGTTTCCTGTCTTAGTTCATAATGTGAGACTCTAGACAAAGTCATGGACTTTTGAGTGTTACAATATTGCACATTCATGTATACACATTAAGACAATACTTCAATTCATCATATAAGGCCTTTAAGACTATGATCACAATATATATGTAAACACCTACACCATAAATGTATCAAACCATACAAGAAAAATTCCAATATAGAATGAGAATAAAGTCAATTACCTTTCACCCAACCATGATCACTGTTACTCATGTCTCTAAAAATTAATCCTAAGTAGGTATAGATAACAATAGAAATCAATAAAACAATAAAATTTAAGCACAATTCCATAAATATCCATTCATAATAATAAAAACCACTTCGTAAGCTCAATTTAGGAATTTAGAGAAATCTTGGTTTGATGAAGGAATTCAATGAGAAATCCACTTATAATCATCATTAAAACCTAAATTCATAAATATAACTGCATTAAAAATATTTTGCCAATGAACTCATTTAGATTAGAATGTAGGAATTTGATCTTTGAACAACTTTAAAATCTATTTTTGAATGGGCTCCTTGAATGGATGATTAATCAAGGATAAACGATCACCATACCTATTAGATGAAAATCCACGAAATTACTTTGAAAAAGATTGAATAATTAATCTTGGAACCTTGAGTTTTTCACCTTTAACGGAATTCTGCTTGAGAATGGGTTTTGGCGAAGAACGGTTTCTATCTTTTGGGTTTTTGAAAATAATGAGTTAAAGTGAGGTATTAGGACATAAAATAACTTAAATATACCATATGAGCCTTTTAAATTTAACACCACATGTTAAAAACTAAAAATTAAATTACCTAAACAACCTTAGATGAGGCATCCCCGTTAGGGACCACGCCCACCTAGACGGCTCGTAAAAGTGGACCACGACCCGCTAAGCTTCCCTTGGTCCTTACTCAATAGATCCTGTTGGATCTTTCCAACCTTCTTGGTCCAAGGAATCTTCACGGCATACTATAAGTATAGTGGTGATGACCACTAGCTGTATAGAGGCTCGTGAAGTTGTGGTAGTGGCTTGGCCGCAAGGCCTTTCCTCACATTCCACCAAGTCACCTTCACAACCTCCTTCACGAGTTGTGATCAAGACCACAGGCTATGAAGTTGTACATGGAGCCTTGAGGCAGTTTTTAGCCAATGTTGCAAGCCTTGGCATTTGGCTCAGGCCCTTCCTTCCTTGTCTTGAAACAATCCCAAGAACCCTTAACCATCATCAAAAAGGGTCTTTCTACATGGAGTCTAAAATGTGAATTGACGTTGACTTACGAAACTCTTTCAGACAAGACTCAGGACAATCGTTCACAACATATAACACATTAACTCAAAATACTAGTTTAAGAACATCACGGTCGTCCCTTGAAGTTCGTCCTCAAAACTCATCAAACTAATATTAAAATCATATGTGAAGCTCTACTTCTTCGTACGTCATTTTTAGGGTTTTTATATAATCATTCACTCGAGAACATTCGTCCTCGAATGACACTTAAACATATAAAGGGGTAACAACACAAGACTAGTAGCCCACAATCATGCATACCACATACTGAAAGCTAGGAGGAAAATCAATTCCACATGGAAGGCTCATAGCACAACAAGAAGGTAGGAACAAAATCAATAAACTCACTATGCATAAAAACTTAACTTTTCTCATTACATTGGAGGAACTTTCTTCTCCAATAAACATCATTAGCACATTATCATAATTTCTCATAAAAGCACAAATATGTAACATTTTCGAGAATATATTTAAGCATCCTTAACATTTCAACTCATGCAACATTTATGCAATTTATTATAGATGCATAACAACATGAGGAGCACAACTTTATGAAAGTCATTTTTGCATTTAATAAGGATTTAACTATAACATTCCTAACATAAAGAGAACATATGGAAAATCATTTTTCATACAAGACTCCTAGACATGCATCATGTTACTAGAAACTCTAAGTCTCAAGATTTAGTAGTGTTATATCGGAGGGCACCCCCTAGGCGTAACCGGCGTCGTTGTCCTCAAAAAGAACTAAGACTATCCTCTTAGATTACATCATTATATTCATAGGTTAAAATATAGAAAATTTAAAACTTTTCTATATATATCTCGAGGTTTACATAGACCTCTCGCATACACATATATATATTTATATAGAGTATACGTAGACCATTCGTATAAGAAGATTACATAGTCTTCTACTTTTATTGCACATATATGTATAAGATACTTAACATATTCTTAAAATAGTATCTTATCTCATAACCATCTAAACAAGAGTATATCAATTGGGCATATCTCATATATCAATGTAATAAAGCCACATATAGGCTATACAATCTTGAGTACTCAAATGAAAAGGAAAGAACTAGAAGTCTTATAACTAGAACAACATCAATAGCTTGATAGTGGCATTTCCGTCGGAAAGTGAGGACCTACCCAACTTGGATGAGTGAGAATTCCAAGTCTTCCTTCAAAGTCATCTCAAGAGCCCTTCAACTACCGGAACCTATAGTGTTGGGTAAAAAGGAGAAAATGGGGTTAGTACACCACTTATACTAAGTATGAGACCATGTGCACACACATCATAAAATTATTCTAGAAAGGGACATTTCATATAAAACATGCTATTTTACATTTGGAAAGCCTTATGCACATTCAAGAACCAATACAAGTCATTAATGCATAATCATCAAGTCAAGACCATGTTCATCATACTAAGTCTAGCCAAGTCAATCATGCATACCACATACTTGAACATATCATCAAAACAACTTTATCATCAAGTATTAACATCAACAAGCATGAATATGAGTTATTACAACATAATCGAAGCAAGACAAATACTCATGAACCCTCATTAAATCCATTAGTGCAATGACTAAGCAAAGCCCTAGAACCTTACTCAATCAAGTAAACCTAACAAGAAACATAACCAATGTGCAACTTCACATATCATATCATTAAGCGTACATAAGATCATACTTTATCAATAGAGACCAAACATACATTCATGAGTGAATTCAACATCATAAGGTACCATCAACATGTAAGATAATCATATACATCTCATTTACATTTATAAGCATATACATATATAATAACATCCTTCTAAGATTGCCTTCAAGGTTAACTAGTCAATGTACAGGTACAGTCCCAAATCCCTACCTAGACTAAGCTAAACCCCTTAGGTCATCCTAGTTAGAGCTCATTCATTACTTCCATTTAACTTTTTAGAACATCTTGACTTAACCAACATAGATCGCATGAGCTAATGTGGAATTCGGTGTCATGTAACCCTACACCGAAAGATGGAGGATAAGTTCCCAAGATAGTACCAAAATATGAACATAGCAACTACATGGATCCACTAGCTAGTATTCAATATGGGGGCAACATAGTTCATGTAATATCCCGAAAATTACTTAGGTGAAGATAGATCCTAAAATGGTTTTCATGATTGTCTAAGGTCCTAAATTGGTATATAATGTGGTATTGAGGCAGTGTCTAAAAGTTTAGGTGCATTAGAAGTCAATCGTCAAGGAACGACTAAGACGTTCGACGACTAAGTCACCTATGTGCCTCATATGTGTTCATATGTGTTTATGTGTGATTGATGAGCTTATTAGTTCCTTAAATGAGTTATTATAGTGTTTATAGGCAGTGTGTCAAGAGTCGTGAAGTTTGGAGGTCAAATGCCCAAGAACTTCAACCTTGTGTGTCTTGGTATATTTTGTCGAGTTTTACGTGTTCGTTTTAGATGAAATTCATGTGAGAGATCCTAAACTTGTATACAAACATATTCGGGTTTGAAACGTCCGGGTCAAAGTCCCCAAGTACCAACCAAGGGTCCTTGAGGAAGGACCTTTTCCTTGAAGCCAAGACTTCCTAGACAACCCCAAACGGCGGAGGCAGTAGACGGCTCATGTGCCAGTCGACGCCCTGTCTATGGGTGTCGTGGGTTGAAACTTAGGCGTGGAAGAGATGCTGACAAGTACCAGCCACAGTCCCAAACCACGGACCAACAGAACGGTCCGTTGGTTGGGTGACTGTCCATCGATTGGTCCATTGGTGGTGGACTGTCTTCCTGCGCAGCTTTACTGTAAGTCTAGGGGTGAAGTTGTAAATTCATCTCACTTCCAAATTAGACTTAGGTAGGTTCCTAAAGGGTCTTTTGAGTATTTCAAACATGTTTATAAGCCTTTAACACTTAGGAGAATTCATTCTTCAAAATCAAAATCCAAAATATCTTAGAAATTCTATCAAACTCCATTGTAGCCAAAACTCAAGGAAGAGATTAAATTGGAGATTTAAGTGGTGATTCTTCATGAAATTGGAGGATTAACATCATTTAGGTATTTTTTTTTTATCCTTGAAACTCTATTCATCAAGGATCCAATCTTCAACGTGACTTTCAAAGTCTTCTTAAAAGATGAGTTTTCTAAATTGAAATCGATCCATGGGTTCTTGCATTAAATGTTTTGAATCATTGAATATTGATTTAATTGTTGTTAATTAGACGATTTTAATTCAATTAACCTATTTACCCATGTAATTGATGAATCCTAGTTTTGACTACTTTATGGGTTAAGTGATATTGTCTTGATTCTAATGAATTGTAGTGTAGTTTTCTATGGGCTATTGAATTATGTAAGAATTGTATTCAATTTATGTATAGGTTGTATTAGATTGATAAATTTATATTGAATTGACCTATATTCATTGTTTATTATAGTTTTTGTATTGAATTAATGTTCATGGTCATGGGTAAGGGCCTTATTGTATTGAATTGGATGATTTAGCTACGAATTGAAGTGGTGAGAATGGATTGGTAGTACCCTGCCTTAATTCTCTTTATTTTAAGTATTATAGCTCTTGAATTATTTTTTGATTGGTATGGCCCACTTATGGTGGTGGTGTTATGTGAATGATGTGTCCTTGTCGGCGTTACTTTATGTATTATGATGATCATAGCCTTGTCTGCACTACTTGAAGTATTATGATGATTTGTGTAGTTGACTATGCGAAGTATGATCATATCTATCTACATGCTAGTAATGTGAAAGTTTGATGTTATTAGGTGATCATGTTAGACTATGACTATGTGTTCATGTCACAACCCGCACCTATACGCTAGAAGATTTGGGTATTCTTAGGTCGCAACCGGCGTACTCGACCTCTCGGAGGTCTTATACAAGCCCTTCCGTATCGTTCAACACATATACATAGTGAAAAGTAGTGCGGAATTAAAACTTTTCACAAAATATTTCATAGTCTTTAAAAACTATTTCATATAAAATCCATATGAAATACTAAGTCTCAATATCATCAAAGCATAGACACAAGAGTACTTGGGACGCGACCCATACACAATAGAAATATAGTACTACTAAGTCTATTACAATACTTCAATAAAAGATATAAAAGACATCTATGCCGTCGAGTCAAATGAGGACATACTTCAACTTCACTTGAACGATGCTACGATCCAAATCTTGCTTCCCAAAAGCTCCTCACCTACCAACCACTATAGAGATAGATAAAAGCATGGAATTAGTACAACCACATGTACTAAGTATGACATAATGCATAAAAATCATGAAAATGGATATTTATTGGAAATATGCATCTTTTCGTTTAAATATCATAATATAATCATAATAACAACATTTCACAACTTAGAAACACATAAGAAATCACTTAGACCAATTATCACATATTTAAGAGACACCTTACAGTGACCTCAACTCACTGTACAATGAGTTCGTTCACTGTTACAGTGAAGTTGCTTACTTCTTCCGTAGACACTTTATAGCATGTAATCATCCCACTAAAATCTATTCTATAGCATGTAATCATCCCACTAAAAGCTATCCTAAGACTCACTTAAGTCATACAAGGAAAGATCCCCCACAAACCCTCTCTAAGCATGCCTAAATGATCCTGAAGACTACTCATAATGAGATACATACACACTTACAATACATCAAACACAAGAACATATAAGATATGACATTCTCTTTACCAAGAAAAGACTTACTTAAGTACTCCTAGAAGAGAACGCCCATACCCTCTCTTCAAGGTTACCTAAATAATCCTTAAGACTTCCTAAGTTTAGATCATTCCTAAAAAATCAACAAACTTCCCTAACTAGAGTCATTCTCAAGACTTCCCTAGATAAGACATGAAGAGATCATCCCTTATGCCCTCTTCACACTTTAACTAAGGTTTCCTTAAGTCACTCTAGATTAGATACTTATTCATTTACATGCTTTCTAACATAAGTCATTATTTCATTAGTTCATTAAGACATATTCATAACATAGAGGACATTCAAGTAATGGTCTTGGAGAAGACCTAGGGACTCTCACTAACATGTTCAAAGTCTATTGTGCAATTTATAGATAGCGTCCCATACGACCACCTAAACTTAATAGAACTTATCTAATGCTAATAGGTATCCCACATGATGAGAATAGGCAATAACCGACAGAGACCATGGTAGCAAAACATGGAATCCGGAGTTCTATCATACTTCGATGAGGGTGTTCTACTTGCCAATGGTAGAACTTAGACACATCCCATGTAGGCACATGGTTAAGGAATCTGAAGGGCTTACTTTGTATTCTAGACTCATACTTTAACTAGAGCTACTTCTCTTACCATACTCACTCGGTACTAGCCATTGTTCTCATAGATTAATTCACATTAAGGTTCATACAAAGGGATTCCATACAAAGTTCATAACTCAATTACATTTACCCTACCAAAGAGGTCCCCTAGCTCTGCCTTACAATGGCGACAAGAAGCTCATCATGAATTTCTTAAGGATTGATATGATTCTGTTCCTGCCAATCAACCTTAAGTCCATCATTCATTACAAGAAGGATACCATTACAGCTTTCTACTTCAAGGTTCATAACCTTACCTCTAGGTTCAAGGTTTCACATAAAGAACCCCTTTTATCATCATTAAAGGTCTCCCATATCATTCATACATACAAGACTAAGGGCTTTAGCATCCAAAGTCAAGACATCACATATTCATATTCATTCATGCATCAAGTAAGGGACACACGTCTACCAAAACAAGACACAACATACTCTACTTTAGCAATATTACATGTCATTCTAGAAGCACATAAGGAACAACCATTATCATCTTTAAGTCATCCTATACACTACTATATCATCATCAATATAACCATTATAGAATCATATAGCCAAGTAGGGACAATCGTGCATCAACTCTAAGACTACACACATTTAAGACATAGTCATAGTCTAATATGATCACCTAGATCGCATCACTAGAAGAACACATACTTTCACATTACTTCACATATAGGTAGATATGATCATACTTCACATAATCAACTACACAATTTTTCATATTACTTCAAGTAGTTGCCGACAAGGCCACGATCATCATAATACTTAAAATAACGCCGACAAGGACACATCAATCACATAACACCGCCACCATAAGTGGACCATACCAATTATAACATAATTGAAGAAATATAATACTTAAAATAAAGAGAAATAGGGCAGCGTACCACCAATCCATTCTCTCCACTGCAATCCATGTTTAAATCATCCAATTCAATACCATAAGGCCCTTGCCCATGGCCATGAACATCAATTCAATGCATAAATCATAATACTCAATGAATCTAAATCAATTCAATATAAATTTATCACTCAAAGACCAATTAGATATCAACTGAATACAATTCTTATATCATTAGATAACCCATAGAAAACTACACCATAATTCATGAGCATTAAGTCAATATCAAGTAACCCATAAAGTAGCCAAAACATTGGTTTCATCAATTACATGTGTTCATCGGTTAATTAAGTTAAAATCATATAATTAACAACAATTCAATCAATTTTCAATGATTAAAAACCTTTAATGCAAGAACCTATGGATATATCATAAAATTGGACAATTCCTCTTTGAAAAACTTTAGAAAACTTCTTTGAATTAGGGCTCCTTGATGAATAGAGTTTCAAGGATCAAAAATCATACCTCAATGAAACTAATACTCAAATATGATGAAGAATCACCACTCAAATCTCCAATCCAAGATCTTTCTTGAGCTTTAGCTTTAATGGAGTCTTAAGGAATTTCTAAGGGATTTTGGGGTTTTGATTTTGAAGAATGAATTTTTGTAAGTGTTAAAGACTTATATACAAGTATAAAATACCCAAAAGACCCTTAACGCACCTCCAAATTTTGGGGTGAATTTACACTTTCACCCCTCACTTAACAATGAACCTGCGCAGGAACAAAGGCTCATAGACGGTTGCCAAATCACGGCCCGTCCTTTGACCAATAGTGCATCCTGTTGGTCCGTGGTCTGGGACTGAGGCTGGTCGTTGGCCTCTACACTCCCATGACTAAGTCCCAAATGAAGAGACACCACCAACGTGGCGTCGACTGGCACACTAGGCGTCGATTACCAACTGTTGGTTGAGCTGTCTTGGACAGTTTTGGGCACCATGAAGGGTCCTCTGTCAAGGACCCTTAGATGGTCCTTGGGGATATTTTCCCGGAAATTTCCAACCCAAATATACTCGAATATGAGTTTAGGACCTCTCACATGAATTTCACCCAAAACGAACACGTAAAACTCAACGAAACATGCCTAGACACACAAGGTCATTTCAAGGCACATCTTTCAAACATCATGGACGTTCTTGGATGCTTAACCTACAAACTTCACGAAACTTGACACACTGCCTATATATCCATAATAACTCATTTAAGGATCTTATAACCTCATTAATCACACATAAACACATAAAACCACATATGAGGCACATAGGTGACTTAGTTGTCGATCGTCTTAGTCGTCCCTTGACTTTTGACTTCCAATGCACCTAAACTATTAGACAATGCCTCAATAACACATTATAGACCATATTAGTACCTTAGACGATCATTACAACCATGTTAGGCTCTAGCTTCACCTAAGTCATTTTCGGGATCTTACAGTTCATGTGTATAGTCTTAGAGTTGATGTGTGATTGTTCCTACTTGACTATATGAGTCTATAATTGTTATATTGATGATGTTATATTGATGAATAGGATGCTATAAAGATGATAAGGGTCATTCCTAAGTGCTTCAAAGAATGATATGCTATATATAATAAAGTAAAGTATGTTGTGTCTTGTTTTGGTAGACTTGTGTCCCTTACTTGATACATGTATGAATGATATGTGAATATGAGATTTCTTAACTAGGTTGGCTTAGTACACCCTTTTCATATATGAATGAATGATATGTGACCTTAAATGATGTTAAGAAGGTCATGTGTGTGGAACCTTACACCTAGTGGTAAGGTTGTGAACCTTGAAGTCGAGAGCCATAATGGTATCCTTCTTGTAATGAATGGTGGTGTGACAACCGAGGAGCACCCCCTAGAAGTAACATGGCGTACTTGACCTCGCGGAGGTCTTATACAAGACCATAGTTATCATTCATCGCATTGACATAGTAAATATAGCGGAAAATTTAAAACTTTCTTAGCACATCATATACTAGAACATTTCTTCATATATATAAAACATAAGTCATAATACATATATAGACCTTAAGTCTCTTTGCCATCTTAGACTCAACAACATTAGTGTACATTAGGGACACGACCCTTAAGACACATTACATAACTATAAAATATTTAAACTCTTTACAGTAAAGACATAAGTAGGAGATCCTTGAACTTAAGGATTCCTTTCATTGACCTTGGGAATCATCTATCAAACTCTTGACCATTCAAAACATCATTTAAGCATCCATAACCTACCTTTGTGTAAAAAGTAGAGAAGAATGGGATTAGCACAAGAATGTACTAAGTATGGCAACCATGCAAAAATATGTATTTAAAAGGAACATTTTCCTTGAAATCATACTTCATGCCATTTTGAGTAAATCTTCATAATACCCTTATACAATAACATTTATATCATTCACATACTTCGTAGAAACATAATCAAAGGTCAAACGTCATATAAAATCACATATAGAATTTAAGCCATAATTGATGTCACTTTACAGTGAACTCTTTTATCTTAACACTGAGCTATCTTTCATTTTATTTATTAACCTCCCAAGTAACCCTCTAGTGATACTTGGTGCAATACATCACCTTAAGGCCACAAGGAATCATACATACACTTACACAAGCCAACACATATCACCATAGAAATATAGCCCATTACAAGATACATTCAAATCAAGAATATAGGACATTACAGTGAACTACATCCATTTACACATATTTTCACTTCTTTTCACATTCATCATTCTAAGACCTTGTTCATGACCCCAATCTTAGTCTACTAGTGCAATGCACATATGAATTCCCTTAACCTCACACATACTTAGTAACACATACAATTCATACATCCTCATAACAAGAAAAGACAACTTCATTCATGTCAATACAAGACCTTCATCATATAGTCATTTAGACCAACATAGTGCATATAAGAGTAAGATCACATCATATATATCCATACTATGAACATCTTCATAACAAGTAGAAAATTACTACAATGTCATGCATAAGGACATAATCATAATCATACACATTAGGTCACCTCCTAGGACTTCCTAAGGAGACACTTGTGAACTATCTAGATGGGTTCATTACTTCCACCTATACTATGTAACCTCCCTTAAGTCATCCTAGTTAGGATCCTAGTTCTTTACGTCCATTGTCCATTTTACTTTAGGAAACTATAGCCTTAACCGACACTAATACCATGAGTGCTAAACATGGAATTTGGTATTGTAGATCCTTACACCAATGGAAGGTGTTCCTACCTAGCCAAGGTAGAACATTAACATATATCCTAGAATCCTAAGTGAATTCACTTTGCTAGATCCTATGTGGCAAGCATAGTTTATGGAACTAAGAGAGAGGTAGTTCCCTCTACATGCCATTGGGAAATTGGGGCCTCATCTCATGAGAAAACATTGGTGAACCCTTCCTCAAAGGGAAGTTAACACCTCATGTGGGTCCATAGGTTAGTATTCCTCTAAGGGAAGTCAACAGTCCATAAGGGAATAATGGTGAATCTTCCTCCAAGGATAGTCAACACCTCTCAATATCAAGTTCAGTCGGTGCTAAGCTAAGTTCCCTTTATTCAAAAGCCTTTAATTACATTTTCATAAAACATAGGCTTAAGATATTCATTCTTTATATGCTTATAGCATATTCAAGCACCTATCTAGTTTAGAGTATTCTTGGGCACCCCTCTCAAAGACCCTCTATATAATAGATCATCATTCATGTGTGTGTGTACATATATGTGAGTAAACCTTTCACATAACACATAAATATCACACATGTTCATACATCAATGCATAAGCATATAGGTATAACCATATGAGCAATCATTTCATATAAACCCACTAATACTCTATGCACATTCATATTTCATCATACACATAATCTTAACATGCATAGTAATAGACACTAGTGAATGTGAGAACTACCTTTCATTTAGACACCATGAACCTTTACTGCTTTTAAGCATGTATGAAGTGTGAGTGTGTGTACATTGGTCAACATGATAACATAATGTCTATCAAAAACTCATTGAGGCAGCCACCCTCTTAGACCAAAATACTCTTCAAACATAGACCATACAACACACAATAGCATAGGAGACAAGTTAACTTCATAGAACACTTTAAGACTCCTAACATTAGCTATTCACACATTCACATATGGGTACATGGATAGGGGTCATCAATCATTAACACTTAACCCATGGCAGCACATACACATGCTCTTACATAACCATTCACATGCTCATAACAATAGTAACACAACCTAGGTTCACAACTATAATAGAAGACTAGGCACAAGTTACACATAAGGTGATCATCATAACCACTCATTCATATAATCATCAATTTGCCTTCAAGGCCATGGTCAACACATTATAATGACAATAAAGTAAACACCTCCACCATAAGTGGACCATACCACACAATGCCAGACAAGGCTTCATCAACTACAATACCATAAGAAAAGTTGAAGAGATATGCATTCTTACCAATTTCTCACCCTTTGATCATCATTGATCAGTACACCTTGTTCATCAACAATTCATATATAGGGCAGTATCTATATGTATTTTAATCATAAAGAAACCATGTACAAGTCGCTACAAGATCATACTATAACATGATACAAGACATCATATATATACTAGAAAGTAGAGAGTCATAGATCACTCATTAATATACTTTACTTCGTTTATCATGATTAACATTCATAATATATCAATAATACAAACCTAGGGCAGTAGCTATAGCCATAATAATCAAGACTAAATCATGTTTCATCTACCCTAAATCGATATCACATTATGTTCATCGCATTAGCAACTTTAAGGTTAAAACATGTAAATTATTCCTTATCAAGGTTCGTTTGATTTGATCATTAAGGGTTTATACCCATAATTCATTCATAACATCAACGTAAAACAGTAGCTATAAGAATATTTACCTAATCGATTTCAATATTAAATCATTAAAAAGGCAATGTTACAGTGAATCATAAGTTACTATTTAATAGCTTAGAAGTACATAGATCAATTAGTACCAAGCTTTCTTTAATTTGATCATACCATATTTATATTCACAATTCAACCAACTGATCATCCTAAGGCAGTAGCTACAAAACCACAACATTATCGAAATTCACTTTTATTCATTAAAAGGCCAATGTTACAGTGATCATATTGATAGCTAGGCTAGGCATGCTCAAATCTTCATACATTGATCCACATGGATCTTCATCTTTAATTTATCATTAATTCACGAAAATAACAGTATATATAGACAATTCAACGTAAGAGAATCGCAATTCAACCAATAACAAGCCATGATCACAATGCCCATGCAAGGGCTAAATCAAGTTTGTGAAGGGACATGGGTTCATTATCCAATTGGATTCAAAATCACGTTAAAACCAATATATTAACTTCAATTCATCATTATTTAATCATTAAAAAAGTTTTTAGTAAGAACCCATGGCTAGATTGAAGAATGAGAAGTTTGATCATGAAATCTCTTTTGAAACTTTGAGATTAACTCTCTAGATGGAAGGATAACTAGAGATGAAGGATCACCATATCTTTTTATTCATGAAAACCTTTAAAACTTGATGATTCATCCATGGAAATCCAAGATCCAAGTTGTTCTTGAGATTCACCAATAATGGTGGTTTATAGGGAGAATATTTTTTGAGGGAAAGGTTCAATTTGTGTGAGTTGGTTTGGGAATGGGTTGATCACGTTTTTGATCACTTAAATAAAACCAAAAATCACCAAATAAATCATGTGGGGTCAGGTTAGCACGTTGGGTGGATTTCCAATTCACCCTTTTAATGAAATAGTGCACAGGCAATTGCACCAGGACACTATCGACGGACCCAATCGACTGGCCGTCCTTTGGCTTCCTTCGATTTGTCTTTGCCCAATTTTTGGTTTGGTACCTGCCCAAGCTAAGTATCAATCGATTAGACCTCACCTACGGGCCGTTGGTTGACCAACTAGCCATCGTTTGGCCCGTCGATTGACACTGCTAAAGCAGTGTCTCGACCAGCCTTGGGTCGTTCTTATGGGCCCTTTTGCGGGTCCCTTTAGAAGCCGTACCCGGACATTGCTAACGTAAATACAACCCTTAAAAAGTTGTATACCTTCCACATAAGTTTCACCCAAAAAAAAAAAAACCTGAAACTCGTCCAAACTTGCAAGGCCCCATCAAGACACACACATGCATGTCTCTAGGCTATCTTTCGAACGTCTTGGATGTTCTTGGACGTTTGGCCTCCAAACTTCACGAAACTCCATATACTACCATTAAATCATTATAACTAACCTTCCAATTTCCATAAGGCAAACAAGGATAGGGTGTTTAACCTTAAGTCCCAAACGGGAAGAGTGGAAGCTCACCTAGTTAAAAACCTACTTGTACGAAGTATGGTAAGAATCATGTAGGTGAATACCTAGTTAGAATGGATAATTTTTTAGTCATGTTAAGAATGGCCAGAAGGTTAGGGATTGTCCAAATGTAAGGAGTCAAGAGAAAGTGAGTGCTTAATCTCAAGCAAGTGGTTCTAACTCCGATGTTCCAAGGAAGAATCGCTTTTATGCTCTCCGCTCAAGGGGTGAACAAGAGAGTTCTCCCGATGTGGTGACCGGTATGTTACAAGTCTTCTCTGTTAATGTTTATGATTTACTTGATCCCAGTTCTACCTTTTGATTTGTTACTCCTTTGGTAGCTAGAAAATTTGATATATTGCCCGACATCTTAAATGAACCTTTTATGGTGACTACCCCGGTGGGTGACTCGATTAGTGCAAAAAGAGTTTGTAGGAATTATCCAATAATGTTGTCCAATATAGTTACTCATGTTGAATTTGTAGAACATGATATGGTTGATTTTGATGTCATTTTGGGAATGGATTGGTTGCATGCTTATTTTGCTTCTATCGACTGTCGAACAAGGGTACTTAAGTTCAATTTTCCTAATGAACCCGTCTTAGAGTGGTATGGGGATAACTCAATTCCTAGAGGTCGTATCATTTCTAGTTTTAAAGTTTTAAGGAATATCTCTAAAGGTTGTCTATACCATATAGAAAGGGTCAAAGATCTAGACTCCAAAATCCCTCCAATTGAGTCAGCCCTCGTAGTGAGGGAATTTCTGAATATTTTTCTGGATGACTTACCCGGAATTCCTCCCGAACAGAAAATTGACTTTGGTATTGACTTATTACCGAATACAAATCCCATTTTAATTCCTCCTTATCGGACGACTCCGGCCGAATTGAAAGAGTTGAAGGCTCAACTCAAAGATTTACTAGATTAATGTTTAATTCAACATAGTATTTCCCCATGGGGTGCTCCAGTATTGTTTGTGAAGAAGAAGAAGGATGGTTCCCTTAAGATGTGCCTTGATTATCGTCAACTCAATAAGGTGACCATCAAGATCAAGTATCCTCTTCCTTGGATTGATGACTTTTTTTATCAACTTCAAGGGTAAAGTTACTTTTCTAAGATTGACTTGAGGTGAGGGTATCACCAACTTAGGGTGAGAGGTAAGGATATACCAAAAACTACATTTCTAACTAGGTATGGTCAATATAAGTTCCTAGTTATGTCCTTCGGTCCCAAGAATGCCCCCGCGACTTATATGGACCTTATGAATAGGGTGTTCTGAAATTACCTAGATTCCTTTGTCATTGTCTTCATTGATGATATCTTGGTATATTTGAAGAATGAGGGTGAGCATATGGACCATATAAGAGTGGTTGTACAAGTCCTTAAGGAACATCAACTATTTTCCAAGTATAGCAAGTGTGAGTTTTAGTTGGGATAGGTGGCGTTTCTTTGCCATATTATCTTGATTGAGGTTATAAACGTCGATCCAAAGACAACCGAGGAGGTTAAAAATTTCCCTAGACCACTGACTCCAACCGACATAAGAAGTTTCTTGGGTTTAGCCGAGTACTATAGGAGGTTTGTGGATGAATAAGCATCCATTGCTTCTCCTTTGACTACCTTGACCAAAAAGTTGTGAAATTTGAGTGGTCAGAGGCATGTAAAAGAAGCTTCCAAATTTTGAAAGATAGGCATACCTCTGATTTGATGTTGAATTTATCGGAGGGTACCAAGGGTTTTGTGGTATATTGTGATAAATATCGAGTGGGTTTGGGTTGTGTTCTTATGCAACATGTGAAGGTAGTAGCCTATGCCCTAAAGAACTAAAGGTGCATGAGAAGAATTATCCAACTCATGATCTTGATTTAGCGGCCGTAGTGTATGCTTTAAAAATATGGAGGCATTTCTTGTATGGTGTTCATGTGGATGTGCATACCAACCATAAGAGTCTTCAATATTTGTTTACTCAAAAGGAGTTGAATCTCCGACAATGAAGATGGTTGGAATTGTTGAAATATTATGACATGAGTGTTCTATACCACCCCGGAAAATATAATGTGGTAGCGGATGATTTAAGTCGTATGACCATGGGTAGTGTTTCTAATGTAGAAGAAGGGAAGAAGAATGTAGTGAAAGATGTTCATAGGTTGGCTAGATTGGGTGTTTGGTTGGCAGATTCCTCTAATGGTGGTTTTATAGTTCATAATATCTCCGAGTCATCTTTAGTGGTTGAGGTGAATTCTAAGCAACATCTTGATCCACTATTGATGGAGTTGAATAAATCGGTACTTAGAAATTTTAATGAGTCATTCTCCCAAGGGTGGGATGGTGTGCTTAGGTAACAAGGTAGGTTATGTGTGCCGGATGTTGATGATTTGAGGAATCAAATTTTGTAAGAAGCTTGTGGTTCCCAATATTCTATTCATCCAGGTTCCACCAAAATGTACCGTGACCTTCAAGAGGTCTATTGGTAGGATGGTTTGAAGAGGGACATAGCGGAATTTGTTTCTAGGTATCCAAATTGCCAACAAGTTAAGGTCGAGAATCAAATGTTGGTTGGCTTACTTCAAGAAATGCAAGTTCCCGCTTGGAAGTTGGAAGAAATTAACATGGACTTGTTGTTTGGTTGCCTCGAACCCGCAAGAAAAATGACTCAATTTGGGTTATAGTGGATATATTGATGAAGTCCGCTTATTTATCCACGTCAAGTTACTTATTCAGCGGAGGATTATGCAAGGATCTACATTGATGAGATTGTAAGTCTTAATGGGATCCCTTTGTCCATCATATCAGATAGAGGTGCATAATTCACTTCTCGTTTTTGGAGGTCATTCAAAAAAGGGTTGGTTACACAAGTGAATCTTAGCACGGCTTTTCATCCCCAAACGGATGGTAAAGCGAAGCGTACTATTCAAACTATTCAGGATATGTTAATAGCTTGTGTGATAGGCTTCAAAGGGACTTGGGATGATTACTTGCCGTTGTTTGAGTTCTCCTATAACAATTTCTATCATTTGAGTATTTCAATGGCTCAATTTGAAGCACTCTATGGTAAGATATTTAGGTCTCCGTTTGGGTGGTTTGAGGTTGGAGAGTCTTCACTCCTTGGTCCCGAAATAGTCTACGAAGATTTAGAGAATGTTTGAGTTATAATGGATAGATTGAAATGAGTCTATAGTCGGCAAAAATTCCTATGCCGACAATAGAAGAAGAGATCTTGAATTTGAAGTCAGTGATAAAGTGTATTTGAAGATTTTCCCAATGAAAGGGGTGATGAGATTCGGCAAAAAGGGGAAGCTAAGTCCCCAGTATGTAGGTCCATATGAGGTTTTAAAAAGGGTTGCATACAAGTTGAAATACCTAGTGAACTAGCTTTGGTTCATACAGTATTTCATGTCTCCATGCTTAACAAGTGTATTGGTGACCCCTTGTCCACTCTCCCTATAAAAGGCTTAGGTGTGAATGAGGATCTCTCCTATGAAGAGGTTCCAGTGGAAATCCATTATCGTCAAGTTAAGAAGTTGAGGAACAAAGAGGTGGCCTCCGTAAAAGTTCTATGGAAAACCACCTAATTGAGGGAGTAATATGGGAGGATGACGCCGACATGAAGTCCCGCTATCCTAATCTTTTTCCTAATTAAGATTAGTAGTTTCTCCTAATAATTAAAATAATGAATAATATGAATTTGGCATATTTTATAAGTATGTGCATATTTTGGTGAAGGTTTGTATCAAAATGAGTTTTGATGAAAAAGGTTTTTTGTGTTAACTTGTACTAATGTGAAATATATGTTTTGTCCTTCTTGAGATTTTTGGTCTTTTAATGTTTTCTTCAGAAGAATAGCATGGTATCTTTTTGGTGTCATTTTGAGCTCATGTTGATATTGAGAAGGTAGTTCCTCATAATGTGTTATGAAAAGTTGAACTCTTATGTGTTTTGACTTGTGAATTTAGTTGTTATGTGTAATGCCATTTTTATGTGTTGGATGGAGTTTTGTTTTACTCCAATGAGATGTTACACATGATGATTTTATGTTGTTTTTGGTTGAGTTGCTAGTATTGAGTCTTGTCTTTCCCTTCAAAAAGATTTTAGTGTCATTCGAGGAGGAATGTTCCTAAGTGGGGGGATAATGTAACACCTCGAAAGTCCATGACTTAGACTAGAGAATCACCAATTAAATAATGGATAAAAATATTTTTCTAGATATATATTAATGTTATAAACTCAATTAGAAAAGGTTAGACCCAAAACGTCAACGAAAGACCTTGACGTCCGGAAACTAGCAAAATTGAACTAGTTGATGCCCCTATGTTCGAAGTTCCATGTGAAGTGTAAAACTTGTAAAAAGACTTCAAACTGGTAAACTATAGTATATAGGTTCCAAACGTCCAGTCACGACTCCTCAATGACCGCCCGAATGGTCCTTGAAGAGGACCCGAACTTTGGCGAGCAGGCTACCAAAGCAGCCTGCGTGCAGCCAATATATGGATCCCATTGACCGTCTCTCAGCCAGCAATGGCTAGGAAAATTTTTCCTCGCAATGTGGGGCCTTCACGAGTCACACTGCCTCGACCAGGATTTCTGAAAAAAGATGTGGAACTGCCCCTGCGACACACAACCACTTCTTAGATTCGTCCGCATAGTTTTTAAGTCGCTTTGACTTTACAAAAAAAACAATTAAGTGAGGGGTTTTTATGTCATTTTAAATCACTCAAACATAATCCCCAAATCAAAACCCAAAAGCTCTCATTTCTCTCAAAATTATCTCTCCATTTATCCTCCATTGAAGAAGCAAAGAAGCATGAGGAAGAAGACAAAGTCTCAAAGGTTCTTAATAAAAGTTTATGGATAAAGCTTCATTAAGGTATTGGTTCTTCACTCTTTGGATTCCTTTCCCCAAGAGGTCCCTTCAAAGTTGTTTTCTAAATCACCAAGTTCCACGTGTTTTTCTCTTAAAATGGGTTTTTCTTCTAAACATGAAATTGATTATTGATTATGACGAATGGTGATTACCTATGGCTAAATAAGTACAAATTGTTTATTAATTGATGTTGATGAATGGTAATTTTGTTTAACTCATGTCCTTTCCCCAATTTCCCCAAATCTTGGATCTTACTTGTGAATTGATGGGAATTGAAGAATGTATTGATTACCCTAACCCTAGGTTATGAATTAAATTTAATCTATTTATTGAAGAATTCATGATGAACCCTTATACCCTAACGCTAGGTTATGAATTAAATTTAATTTGGATAGTGATGATACGATTGACTTAGTTCTTGCACATATTACTATTGTATGATGTTATTAAGCCTATTGATGGGTTAATATGGTTGGTTTAGTGTAAGACCATTGGAGAAGGCTTATGAAGGTGAATTGGTAAGACCTTTTTATCTTGAACTCTTATTTCAATTGTATGTCTTGTACTTGATGATGATGGTTAATTGAAGTATTACATATAACTTGATTACAGAGGTGATGGAATGATGAATGTAATTGAAATTTCTTGACTATATTAATTGTGATATTATGATTAAGCTATGATGATATAAGGTTTATTGTGAATCACTTATGTGCCTTATTATGATATGATGATGATGGTGGTAATCTCACAAATGAAGGGTTGCAGTGAAAGGGCATTCTCATGCAATTCCTAATGAACTAATGATTATGATATACAAGTGGTTAGTCTCATATGGCCTATACTAAGTTATGATGTTTAATAAAGGCTTAAAGACATTTCAAAAAGGGACTTTAGCTTAGCACCATGCGAACTGACAATTAGAGGTGTTGACTCTCCTTGGAGGGAGATTAACCAAATGGTTCAACATGAGGTGTTTACTCTACTTGGAGGGAGATTCACTGTATGGTACCTCATAAGGTGTTGACTTCCCTTGGAGGGAGATTCACTATACGATTTCTCATGGATAAGGACTCCAATGCTAATTGGCATGTTGAGGGTTCAATACATATCTCCTAGTTCTTGAACTATGTTGCCCCTATAGGAATACTAGATAGTGGATCCACCTAGAATGCTATGTTAATCTTTTAGTTCTACCTTGTCAAATAGAGAACCTTCTTTCGGTGTAGGGTTTCATGACACCGGATTCCACATTTAGCTCATGTGGTCTATATCTTTTAAGGCAATTGTTCCTGAAAGTAAATCAATGACTAAATGAAGATGGACATTGATTAGGATTACTTGAGGGGTCTACTTAGATTGGTAGGGCTATGGGACTCTGCCTAGACATTGCACAACTTGACTCTACAGAGAGTCCTAAGAGATGGTCTTACGCAATATGATGTTATGTATTATGACATGTTGGCATATATGATGATACTCTTATATGATGTTGACTATGTTAATGAATATGCTATTGGTCTAAGTTGCTATATGTGGTGATGACTACCTATGAGGATATGTTGTATGAATCAAAGCATTACTCATGATCTTCTATCTTGTTTACTTGATTATGTGTGGTTGCGGGGATTTACATGAGCATTGCACTTGTAGTCTTGGGGTGGGATTGTTGTTAAGGGTTTTGTATACTATGTTAATATGAACTATTGAATTGCAAATGTTGATATGGCATTATGTTGATGTTGTCTTTGGTTATGAACATGTATTATGTTATTGTGATCCGTATCTTGTATATGCTAACTTGTGTTTGAATAATGATTTCCAAATGACTTAGCATGTTTTTTGAAGTAATGGTCTGTTTCATGCATGTCTTATAATGTTTTATGTGCATTTACCCATACTTAGTACAAGTGGTGTAGTAACCCATTTTTCAATATTTTCTACAACAATGTATGTTCGGACCGTTGAAGTTAGAAGCCCGATTGCAATACTACTTGGATATTCCCCGATTCTTATATGTTAAGTATATTGTCTAAGTGGGAAGCTTATGTAAGCTTCCTATGCGATGAGTTTAAGCAAACTCCATATATATATGTGTAGTATGCGAGAGGTCTATGTAAACCTCATTATGTATAAAAAGTTTTAATTTTTTCCGCATGTTTAACCTATGAAATGTAATGACGAATGCTAAGAGGCTAGTCTTAATACTCTCTGAGGACGAAGACGCCGGTTACGGGTAGGAGGTGCTCCCCGGTCGTGACAAAGTCTCTAATCTTGAGGCTATGATACTCCTTCTAGCACTCGTCCTAGGCCCGACATCTCTATTAGCTTGGGCCGTCATAGCTCGGGTTAAGGTGAGAAAAGCCGCTCTAATCTTTTATTAGTCATGTCCATGGGAACCACCGAAACCTCATTATCTTGATTTCCTAGAGGGGCTTGGTCACCTTTAATACCTTCCTCTCTCAGTCACCATCTTCTCTTTCTTTCTGCTATGCGAGGATTATATGTAAAGTCTATATGTATATATGTGTAGTATGGGAGAGGTCAATGTAAACCTCATTATGTATAATTTTTTTTAATTTTTTCTGCATTTTTTGTAAGACACCAAAATAAGTTAGGGTGTCAAGAGCCTAACTTGTTGGTCATAAGGGTTTAAGGTCCTAAAATGGTTTATAATGTGGCTTTGTGGTATTTTCTAAAGAATTAGGTAATTTGGAAGTCAAACGTCAAGAGACGACTACGACGCTTAACGACTAGTCACCTATGTGCCTCATGTGTCTATACGTGCTTATATTTTTATGTCATGAGCTTATGAGATCCTTATATGATTAATACTGATTTTATAGGAATTATATTGAGTTCCATGAAGGTTGGAGGTCAAACGTCCAAGAACGTCCAAGACGTTCGAAGGTTAGCCCTTGAGTCGTGCATGTGTGTCTTGAGTGTGCCTTGCATGTTTAGATATTTTTTACGTGTTTGTTTTGGGTAAATCGATGTGGAAGATCCTTGAATATTTAAGGTATATATTTACGTTGGAAACGTATGTGTACGACTCAAGGGCCCCATAAAAGGCCCTCAATGAGGACCCAAAGTCTGCAAGGACACTGCCTTGGCATTGTCTACAAACGACCATCAATCGACGGCCTGTAGGTTCACCTAAGCCCCGTCGATGGTGAAGTGTCGATTGGGGCTTATCCTAGAGAAGTCTCAGCAAAGGGACAACCTCAAACCCAAACGACGAAGGCCACCAACGGCCCGTCGATGGGACTAAGCGGCGTCTATGGCTGGCCGTCGATGTAGGTTGCATTTTACTACATGCACGCTGCTTCATTATGGGGTGAATGGAAATTCACCCCACGTGATAACCTGACCGTAGTTGGTTTATTTGGTTATTTTTGGGTGTATTTAAGTGATAAAAACTTGACAACCCCATTCACAATTCAATTCACAAAATTTTGACTTCCCTCCCAAACCAAACACTCTCTAGAACCTCCATTGAAAGTGAAGATCAAGAACAACTTGGAGCTTGGATTTCCATGGGTTCTTCACCACGCTTAATAGGTTTTCTTCTACATTAAGGTATGGTGATAATTCATCTCTATTTAACCTTCCATCTAGAGAGTTATTCTCAAAGTTTTCAAAAAGAAAATATGATCAAATCTCTTCTTCTTCAATCTAGCCATGGGTACTTTCTCAAATTGATTTCAAAGATATAATATTAATTAATTGATTATTAGATACTGATTTGAATGTGATTTTCAATCCAACTCCATGTTGAACCCATAATCTCTCTCAAACTCGATTTAGCCTATGTATGGCTTTGTGATCTTAATCTTATGTTAATCGAATTATGGTTATATTGTGTTAATATGCTTATATCTGCTGCCTAGTATGTGCATGATGGTTAATTGTTGACGAGTGATCCATGTGGATCAAGGTTTGAGTGAAGTTAGTCTATAACGTAGTATTTTGTAATATTGATGCTAGAATGGTTATTATGAGATTCTATTATGTTAAATTGATGGTTAGCTACTTCCTATGATGTAATGTGATTATTAATTATATGTAATAAATCAAATGTGGATAAATGCTTGATAGTTTGAATAAGATTATCCTATGTTATTCTATCTTCCATGGATTCCTAATGTGTAGCATGCTTATAGTAATCTCGAGTTTATTGGCAATTGTAGTACGATTTTGTTTCAGTTATGATTTATTTAGCTACTTTCCTACATGTATATCATTGATCAATTTTGATTTATGATCATGACTAGAGAAATTGGTTGATGATCTATGTCCCTCTATTTTCTAGAATATTGGATGTTTTTACTAGTTTGTAGCATGACCTTGTAACAGTTTATGTATGGTTTCTTTTATGATTATAGTACATTTAGCTACTGCACTATACATTAATTGTTGATGAAAAAGCGGTATTGATCAAAGATGATCAAGGGATGAGAAATTGGTAAGAATGCCTATTTCTTTTATTTTCCTATAGTATGATAGTTAATGAAACCTGGTATGGCGTTGTGTGGTATGGTCCAATTATGGTGGCGGTGTTTACTTTATTGTCAATATATATGTGATGTGATCATGGCCTTGAAGGTAAATATATTATGAATGTGTGTTGGTGATGATCACCCAATGTGAAGCCTCATGCCTAGTTTCCTATTCTAGTTGTAATCTAGGTTGTATGGCTATTGTGTATTCAAGTGTATAACTATGTTAGGGATAGGTTTAGGTGCTGCCATTGATGAGTTCTAATGGTTGATGTCCCCTTACATATGTACCCCTATGTGATTGTGTGAATAGCTAAGGTTAGGAGTCTTAAGTGTAATATGAAGTTAGCTTGTCTCCTATGCTAAATTGTGTTGTGTGATATATGTTTGGTTGTGCATTGTGGTCCTAAGAGGTTGGCTGCCTGAATGTGTTGTTTATAGTCATTATGTGATCATGTTGACCAATGTAGACACACTCACAACTCATACATGCTTACAAGTAGTAAACGTTCATGGTGTCTAAATGAAAGGGTAATTCTCATATGCACTAATGTCTACTACTATGCATGTAAGGTATATGTATGTGAAGTATGTTATGTATTCCCTTAAATAGGTTGACTTGATAGGTGTTCTAGTATGGGCAAGGGTATGGGACCTTGTTTATGCATTGCACATGTGTGCATTGATAGGATAGTTCCTAGGTTTGGTTTCCTATGTACATTAAAATGTGTGCATGAGTATGTTATAAACATGTCTTATATGCTATAATGTGAAGTATGTGGTATAATGAAGTATGATTATACCTAGTGTCTAAATGTGTTTATATAAATGGATTGCTCATATAGTTACACTTGTACGCTTATGCATGAACGAAATGAAGTATGAATATGTGTGGCTATAATGTGTTATGTGAAAGGTTTGCTCACATGTATATACACACACACATGAATGAAGATCTAGTCAATAGAGGGGCACTGAAAAGGTGTTCTCAAGAGTACCCTAAACTAGATAGTGCTTTACATATGATATGTCCATGTTAAAGGGTTTCTCACATGATTTAGGTTTATGAACTCTCATCTATGACCTATGAGCTAAGCATATGAGGAGTCAATCTCCTAAGGCCTATGTTTTATAAAGTAATGTAATAAAGTCTTTTAAATAAAGGGAACTTAGCTTAGCACCGACTGAACTTGAAGATGAGGGGTGTCCCTTCCCATTGTAGTAAGGTAGGTCACCATAGACCTCACGAGGTAGTTAGCCTCTTAGACAAATGGCATAGAGTGATATTTCCATGAGTGGATAACTACAATGTCTCATTAGACATATAGAGGGTTTCCACATGTACCTCCAAGTTCCATATACTATGCTTGACTCATAGGATCTAGCAAGTGAATTCATAAGTTAATGTTCTACCTTGGCTAGGTAAGAACGCCTTCCATTGGTGTAAGGCTCTACAACACCAAATTCAATGTTTAGCACCCATGGCCTTAGTGTCGGTTAAGGCTATAGTTTCCCTAATGTAAAATGGACAATGGAATTAAAGTAAAGTAAAGGAACCTAACTAGTATAACATAAGGAAAGGTACTTAGTATAGGTGAAGTAATGAACCTACGTATGGATTTCACAAGTAGCTCTCTAAGGGAGTCTTAGGAAGGTAGTGTAATGTATGTGCCTGTAACGACCCACAAGTACACCCTAGCGCTTAGAGCATCCTTTAGTTGTCACATGCCAAATGAGACTTCAGGAAGTCTCACTTGAGACACTCGTATCATTCATTGCATAATAAAAATTCTAAAATGAGTAAGAATTTAAAACTTTCTTCACACACGAAGGACTCTTTCCATAATCAATACGCAAGCGGAAGACTTTCATTAAAACATTAAACCTTTACAACATCTCATTGAACCATCTAAACTTCGGAGTATATAACACATGGGACTAAGCCCATACGAGACACAAAATAAAGACTAAGACATAAAGGAACATGTGGATATTGTCCTCGAATTGATGAGGACTCACCAATACTTCATCTTCAACCCTTAGAAACCTATACATACTCCATGACATATCAACACTTGAAATTCCTTACACTTTAGTGAAAAAGGGAAAGGAAGGGGTTAGCACATTAAATGCACCAAGTATGGAAGCCATGAAAAAGGGACATTTAGTAAATAGCATGCTTTTCATGAATTTTGATTAAAACATCATACTATAAGAATAAGAACAACATTTAACTCCTTTGGAACACATAAGAAATAATTTAAGCAATTATTCACATTATTAGCAACATTACAGTAAACTCATGCCAAGTTACAGTGAACTAACTTCACTGTTACAGTGAAATTTCCCAACTTTAGAAGGGTTACTATCTAGTATGCAATTACCTCACTAAAAGATATCTTAAGACTCACTTAAGTAAGACAAAGATAGACCGACCATACACCCTATCTAGGCACACCTAAATGATCCTTAAGATCACCTATAATGATATACATACACTTACATCATATCAAGCACATGAACATGAGATCCTCCTACCAAAGGTGATTCTAAGGTTCACTTGAGTGAGTTGTGAAGCGACTGCCCATACAATCCCTTTCATACACACTCAAGAGATACTTTAGATTACCTAGGATAAGATCATTCTCACTTAAACACAATAGCACATGTAATATGACATTCTCCTTTACAAAGGTCATCAAAATACTTACTCAAGTAAATCAAGAAGAGAACGTCCATGATTGACCTCTTCAAGATTACCTAAGTAATCCTTGACTGCCTAAGTTTGGATCATGTCTACATAGTCAACCAACATCCTTAACTATAGTCATTATTAAGACTCATCTAGGTAAGATACAAAGTGAACATTCCTATGCCCCCGTTACACCTTAACTAGACAACCCTTAACTACTCTAGATAATTACTTATTCATTTAACATGCTTTCTTAACTTAATTAATTTCATTGATTAGTTCAATTAAGACTCTTTCATAACATAAGGACATTCAAGTAATGGTCCTGGAGAAGACCTAGAGACTCTTACTAACATCTTCAAGTCCTATTGTGCAATGTATTGATAGCGTCCCATACCACTACCTAAATTTCATAGATCTTCTGCAATACTAGTAGGTATCCCATATGATGAGAATAGGTAATAACGACATAGACCATGGTAGCAAATCATGGAATCCAGAGTTGTAACCTACTATGATGGAGGGTGTTCTACTTGCCAATGGTATAACTTGGACACATCCCATGTGGGCACATGGTTAAGGAATATGAAGGGCGTGCTTTGTACTCTAGCCTCTTACTTTAACTAGAGCTACTTCCCTTACCATACTCACTCGGTGATAGCCTTTGTTCTCATAGAGTAATTTACATTAAAGGTTTATACAAAGGGGTTCCATATCAAGTTCATAACCCAAACACATTCACCCAACCAAAGAGGTCCCCTAGTGCTGCCTTACGATGGCGATAAGATAGCTCTTAATGACATTCCTAAGGATGATATGATTTCGTTGCAGCCAATCAAACTTAAGTCCATCATTCATTACAAGAAGGATACCATTATGGCTTTCGACTTCAATGTTCATAACCTTACCACTAGGTTTAAGGTTCCATAGAAATGACCTTCTTAGCATCATTCAAGGTCTCACATATCATTCATACAATCAAGACTAAGAGGCTTTAGCATCCTAGGTCAAGACATCTCATATTGACATTCATACATGTATCAAGAAGAGGGACTTAAGTCTACCTAAACAAGACACATCATCACTTCACTTTATCACATATAACATATCATATTCAAGAAACACATGGGTACAAGATTCATCATCTTTAGGTCAACCTATACAATACTATATCATTAACAATATAACCATCATAAATTCATATAGTCAAGTAGGAATAATCATGTATCAACGCGAAGACTACACACCTAAAGACATAGTCATAGTCTAATATGATCACCTAACAACTTCAATAGAAGAACTCATACTTTCACATTACTTCACATATAGGTAGATACGATCATACTTCACATAATCAACTACACAAATCATCATACTACTTCAAGTAGTGCCGACAAGGTCATGACCATCATAATACATAAAGTAACACCTACAAGGACACATCAATCACATAACACCACCACCATAAGTGGACCATACCAATCACAACATAATTCGAGAGCTACATTACACAAAATAAAGAGAATTAGGGAAGCGTACCACCCATTCAATCTCACCACTTCAATCCAAAGCAAAATCATCCAATTCGACACCATAAGGCCCTTACCCATGGCCATGAACATCAATTCAATATAATAACCATAATACTCAATGAATCTAGGTCAATTCAATATAGATTTATTAATCTAAGACCTATTGGACATCAATTGAATACAAATCTTACATCATTCAATAGCCCATAGAAAACTACACTAGAATTCATAAGCATTAAGTCAATATCAATTCAATAAGCTTTATATACAATGGATCAAAGAGTAAACCATACTCAATTGATAAAATTGAATCAACCTATAAACCATACAATCATAGTCAATACATAAATCAAAAGCCCATAACAATCTCTCATGAATTCATTAATATCAAAGAATGATCACATAACCCATATTTTAGTTAAATTGAGAGATTTGAGAAGGTCAAGGGTTCATGGAGAATTTCATTAGAAAACATAAATTATACATCAATAATATCATATCTTAAGGTTTGAAAATGTTTGATACAATAACCCAAGACTTAGAGTAGAAATTGGACTTTTCATCTTTTTAAAATCATTGAAAATCATCTTTGAAATTGACTCTAAGGTGATAGAAAGCCTTATGTGAAGAACTCTAATACCTTATTAGAAGAACCCAATGATAATTGAAGAAGAAACTCCATTAAAGATACATCTTCAAGCTCCATCTTCACCTTAAGCTATCATGAAGCTTTGTGGAGAAACTTTGGGAGGGAATGGGTTTTAAAATACCCATAAACACCCAAAATAACCGTCCTCCTATTTTATAAGTCTTGGGGTGAATTTCCCAAAAAAAACCAAGTCTTAATAGAAAGTTGGAAGGAAATTACAACATCATTGACGCCCAACATAGACGGTGTGTTGGTAAGACCATGCCCTCTCAATAAGGTTCGTTGGTTGCTTCTGCAGATCCTCAAACTTCATACTACATGGCTCCATCGACACCACCCATCGACGGGTCGTCATTTTGGGCAGTCGATTGCCACTGCGTGGCAGTGTTAAGCTCCAAATTGGGATCCTCCTTCTAGGGCCCCTTGTGGGTCCTTGGTGGAGTCGTACCCAGATTTTAAACCTCTAAACACACATGTATAGGTATTAGGAACATCTCCAAACAAGTTCAACATCAAACAAGCCACGGAACATGCTACAACACATCCAGACGTTCTTGGACGTTTGACCTCCAAACCTTACCATATTCAACATGCTGACTCTAAAAACTATTATAAACCATATAAGGACCTCAGAAACTCATTACACACACATAAGAACATGAAAACACATAAGGCACATAGGTGACTGGTCGTCGAACGTCTTGGTCGTTTTTTGACGTTTGACTTCAAACTTCACCAAAATCTTGAGACACTGCCTCAAACATCATTTTAAACCATCTTAGGACTTCAAAACTTCATGTAACATACATTAGGCCGTAGTTTCACCTAAGCCATTTTTGGAGGTGTTATACTGCATAAGTTTATGGTTTTTTTGTATGACATTGTGTTAGTGTCTACATGATATGAGCATATGCAATGATATTAAGCTCTAATATGACTATGTGAATAAGGTTTTACTTGTAGTGTATGTAGATGACTATAGTATTATGTTTGGTATATGAAGTATACGTTAAGTCTTGTGGTCTTCTGATAGGTTTACTAAGTATGTGTGAGGTAATGGGGATTCACATGTACATTGCACTAGTAGGCTTACATTAATATTGTGATTAACTTCTTATAATATTCTATGCAAAGTGAAATTAGCATATATGCAAAGTGAATAGAGTTCACTGTGATTTCTTTATGGTCTTGACTTGAAGGTGTCTTGTGGTTTGCTATACTTCTATGATGGTATGTGCTGGCTTGTGTAGGTTGTATGGATGGTTTCCTTGTGGCCTTAAGGTGATGCATTGCACCAAGTATCCCTAGAGGGTATATTGGGAGGTTAATGAAATTAGGAAAAGAAGTTCACTGTAAGGGATATGAGTTCACTGTAAAGTTGGTATGCTTACCGTAATGTGACTCTAAAATGCCTTAACTGCTATATGTATTATTATGTGATGTATGATCATTGAATATGTCTATGAAGTATGAGAATTATATAAATTCTATTGTATCAAAGTTTTATGAAGATTTCACCAAAAGACATGATGCACGATTTCACGTAAAATGTCCCTTAAATGCATATTCTTGCATGGTTGTCATACTTAGTTTATTCTTGTACTAACTCCATTCTTCTCTACCTTTTTACACAAAATGTAGGTTATGGATGCTTAAAGTATGTCGTTAAATGATGAGGATCTTGATATGTGTTTCCCAAGCTCAAGGAAAGGAATCTTTAAGTCCAAGGATGTCCTAATGTCTAGTTTACTGTAAAGTCTTTTAATATTGTACTTATGTATTATGTTAGAAGGGACGTGTCCCTATTGTACTCTAATGACGTTGAGTCTAAGATGACAAAGAGACTTAGAGTCTAACTATGTAAATATGATATTTTATCTATATATTGAAAGTGATTTTCTAGCATATGATGTGCTAAGAAAGTTTTAAATTTTCCACTAAATTTACTATGACAAAGCGATGAATGATAACTTTGGGCTTGTATAAGACCTCCGAGAGGTCAATTACACCATTTTACTTCTAGGGAGTGCTCCCCGGTTGTGAAATTTTTATCCTATGAAATTTAATGATGAATGTTAAGAGGATATTCTTTGTCCTCGCCGAGGACGACGATGCCGGTTACGGGTAGGGAATGCTACCTGGTTGTGACAAATTCTCTAACCTTGATGCTATGATACTCTTCCTAGCATTCATCCTAGGCCCGACATCTCTATTACCTTGGGCCATAATAGCTCGGGCTAAGATGAGAAAAGTATCTCTAATCGATTTATTAGTCATGTCCATGGGAACCACCAAAACCTCATTATCTTTATTGCCTAGAGGTCTTGGTCACCTTGAAGACCTTCCTCCCTCATTCACCATCTCCTCTTTCATTATCCTCGAGTTAGCCCTTATATTCATCTCCTATAAACATAAGAGAAGAGATTAGGAAAAACACACTTATAGAACTCAACTTAAGGCACAACTTCAATAATATGAAAGAAGTGTAACTTCTAATGTCCTATAGCCTCTCGCTCATAGATGTGTCGCGAGTCACACCAATGAACAAGACTCTACTTGACGTGGCTTGTGAGACTTTGAACCTAAAGACCATTCTTAAAACCTTATGCTCTGATACCATATTTTTCACAACCCGAGAGCACCCCCATGTCGCGACATGGCATAAAATAGTGCAAAATGAAAACCTTTTACCCAAAATCATAAGACTTGAAATTCATCAACATTTAAAAATCTTTATACACAAGTAGAATACTAGTCTTACATGGCCATCTTGCACCAAATATGAATGAAACATACTAGGGACATGTCCCTTTACAATATAAAAGAAGACTACAAGTGTAACACTCCGAAAGTCTAAGACGTGTTCTAGAGCCTAACATGAATGTTTAAGGGTTGTGTCACTGTCTTAAAGAAAATTTTAATGTATATAAGTGATTTAGTAAGTTTTAGAATCAAAACGTCAAGGAACGTCCATGACGTTCGAAAACTTGTTCAGTGAGTTGCTAGTGTGCCTTTGCCTATTTGAATAGGTTTTAGGAGTCGGAAAATGATGAAATTTGGTTGAAAGGTGTCTAACACGTATTAGAGTTAGTTCATAGTCAAAATGTCTGGGTAAGACTCCCCAAGGACCAACCAAGTCCTTGACGAGAACCCTTCATGTTTGGTAAAAAGCTGCCAAAAACAATGACATCTGTAACAACCCTAAAAATGAATAAGATAAGAAATGCTTAAGGTGTCAAGAATGCTTGCAATTATACCAAGGTTCACACGGATTGATGCGCGTAGCACCAGACCTCAGAACCCTTACTACGGCCAAGCCAACTAACTTGGGGAGTTAGTTGAGCTTGGAAAGGTTGGAACCAACCATGTAGGGCTCTCGAAAACGAAGATTTAATCGAAGGAGTCTTTACCGGACTTAAAAAGAAGAAATCTTAAGTTTTGAGGGTCCAGGGGTAAAATGGTCTTTTCCAGGCCATGGGTAATATCGTAATTACCCTAAGTAATTAATTAATTAATTAATTAATTTAATTAAAGAACCAGTTTGGGTTGGGTCGACCCGAAATGACCCGTTTCCATGAAACAATGTCACCCGGGTTCGAACCCCAACGGAAGCAACGAATTGATGATTTAATTGTTGATTAAAATCTGATTTTTGTAGGGGAAAAGTGGTTCTTTCACGTATAATTAATTAAATCAGATTTTTGTTTTTTAAGGAGAGTCCTAATTTGACTAAGTCCTTACCTAAGCATAAACCACTTCTCACGTTTCACTCTCTCACGTCTATCATATTCTCATTTTCAACTCTCTTGATTTCTCTCTTCCAAAAAACGTTGAAGAACAGAAAATATAACAAAGTTCTTCACACTTGAAGAACTCACACGAAATTTTAAGAAAAAAAACAAGCAAACCAAAAACGTTAAGGCAAAGGGGAGATTTTCGTCGAGTTGGTGGTGAAAGTTTCGGTATTGGGCCTGATTTTGGAGAAGGTTTTGGGCAGCAAGTTCAACGTTTGAACATCAATTAAGGTATGGGTTTCTTCTCTCCTGGTCCCTTTCCCAAGAGACCCCTTAAGGTTTAGAATATTCATTACGAAAACTAGGGTTGTTTCCCGTTGTATGTCCCTGTCACTAGCTCCTATTGAATCATAGGTTGGGTATGTTTGCTGGTACAAAGTAGGGGTGTAATGTGTTTTCGTGATGTTTATGTTTTAGTATGCATTCTCGGAATTATGTGAATATTGAATATGTTTTCCGAAATTACGTAAAAATGTGATGTGTGTGCAACATGTGGCAGTGAATGTAGTCACTGTTGGAGGCGTGAAGTGGAATGTTTAATTCTTGTATTTTATGTGCAAAAGTTTTACACAATGTGATGTTCATTGTAATGAAATGTGACTGATTGGAGTGACAATCTTTTAGCCAAACGAACCTATGAAAGATGCACCTAAAGATATGTGGAAATGGTCTACCAATTACCTTAGGAGTTCAAGTGAAAACATTGATAAAAATGAACAGAAAAATGACCAAATATTTCTAGCAACAATGCAGTGTTAATTTAGACTAAATTTTGATGAAGAAATCTGGAAATTTAATGAATTTTAAAGGGGTGAGCCACCAGGATTCGACCCTGTGACCTCACCCGAGTGACAGTTGTAATTCGCGAAAAAGAAAAGAAAAGGGGGCCGGGGGGAATCGAAATCGGGTTACTGGTTGGGAAAGGAGAGGGAAATAATTTAAACAAATGAATGGGAGGCATGGAAATCAAACCCACGACCACCAGGCTGCGAATGAGAGAAGAAAAATTAAAGAAAAGAAAATGTGAGGCGTGGGAATCGAACCCACGACCTCAAGGCTGGAAAGGAGAATGGCGAAATTAATTAAGAAAATAAAATGAGGCTGTGGGGGCTCGATCCCACAACCTCACTGCCAAAACGCCTAGCTAAGTAATCTTTAATTAAAAATAAATTAAGTAGGCTGTGGGGGTTCGAACCCACAACCTCACAGCCCTAGCGAATTTAAAATTTAAATAAGGAGCCTGTGGGGGTTCGAACCCACAACCTCCCCATTTCCCAGCGAAAATAAAGAGTAAAAATAAAAGTGGTTGTGGGGGTTTGATCCCACAACCTATTGAATTAGGCGAAATGGGATAATAAAAGTTTAAATAAAAAATAAAAGGGGTTGTGGGGGTTCGATCCCACAATCCTTCGGCCAAATTAGGAGAAAACCCAAGGAGAAAAATAAAGATAGAATGTTGATGTTGGGGTTCGATCTAGGGTCCCAATGTCATGAAGACTAAAAATAAAGTCAAGGAAAAATGTAAGTATTGTCCAAGTGGTTCGAACTTGGGTTCCCTTGCCCAAATTCCCGTATTGATATATAAGTCATACATAAATTAAACGTTTAAGAATAATGCCACCTACTTAGATCGAAATCAAGATCTTGGCATATATACAAGATACATAAGTCTTGTAATACATAATCTTAGGAATGTATGAATCACTTAACGATCTATGAATGAAGCCTCATGGCTTGTATGTATAGACCCATAAGTCTAACATACGTTTAAAAGTAAGTGAACCTATGATATATGTAATGAAATGATGAACTGAACAATGAAATGATGAAATGAGCAATGAAATAATGAAACCCTAGAAAGGTTAAGTAAGGGTGTGAAACACACTAAATGGCCAAGTGCATTGACATATGATGAAATAAACATTCACGTAATAAGGGGTGAGTAACTATGAAGAGCAAATGTGCTAGTGATAATGAATGTGGTGACAACATGATATGAGGCTAATGCAAATGATGAGAGCAATCTCAAATGAGCCTAAGTAAATGATACCAAAACGTACTCACCTATGAGAGTGTAAGATAATGAAGAGACCAATCTCTATGAACACTCTAATGAAAGTATTGAGATTAACACACTTAATACTAATGATGAGATGAGAAATCATCTATTGAGCTATGATGTCCTCATACTAGAAGCCAGCTTCCGTGACGTATGAGTTGAATGTAATGGAACTTTATACTAAGCACTGATAGACTAGCTATGAGCGGTGATGCCTTCTTTCAGGAAGGGCAGAGGTTCACATAAATCTTATGAGATGAGACTGTCTGGCTTGCCGGGTATGGGTCTCCTTGTATCTCCTAGTCTTCGAACCTATACTGCCAATATAGAGATCTAGCGGGGTTAAATTCCCATGTAAGCTAGCATGTTTTGGGTCACTTTGGCCGGTGATTCCACCTCTTTTTTGTGTGGAGAAGACACTGGATTTCATGATGCTCACATGATCTATGTCGGTTAAAGTTAAAGTTCCCAATGAATGAATGAGGCCAGCCTCAAATGATGCACATAATGAAATGAATGATACCAAAGGTGTTAGGATAGGATAATCAAGAGGTGAGCTAGACTCAAGTAATGACACTAGGTTATTCTTGATCATTGCACAGCAAACCCGATGAAAGTCTTAAACTACATCCTAGGTATAGCTGGTGTTCACACTAGCCTATGAATGAAATGAAATGAAGTACGTATGAATGAATTAAGCAGACTTTGTGTTTGCTAATGAAGACTCCCTAGTTGAGGTCCCATATGTTGAGCCCTCATTTTGGAAAGGCTTAATGTCAAGTCCATGATTCCAAGGTCTCATGGCATATGAATGAATGTTATAAAAGATGTTATGTGTTGTATGCTATATGATATGTGCTATGTGTAAGATGTTATGTGTTGTGTACAATATGATAAGTATGATGATGCATGTTACTCTCATGGCATGACTTTCCTAATCCGAATTTGGAAAGTTCACTAACTTTCCTAATCCCAATTTGGCAAGTCCACTGACTTGACTTCCCATAATCATGTTGTTAGGAAAGAGCTATCCTTTCTCATGCATTTCCTTGGTTTGTGCTTGCATATACCCATCCCTATACAACTCTACAATTTTAGGTGCAGGCACAAGTGGACGCTAGACCTACAGGTTAACGCTGAAGCTATCCGGACGTCGAGCATTCATTCGGACTTAGTAGGACCTCATGCTTTCGAGAATGCTTGCCCATTTATATTCTAGCTTAGTCTTAGGATTGAGCTAGTGGAGTATGTTCCACTAGAGTTTCTTTCCCGTATTATTTCAGACATTGTATTGGTGCCATTTTGGCAAGTATTCAGTTATTGCTATATTAAACTATTTCTTTCATTTGATTATCTTAATGTTAGATGGTTGATGGTGAACAAATTATTATTATATTAGAAATGATTAGTAAGAATGTTAAGTAATAAAAAGTTTAAATTTTCCGCTAAAATTAACCTAGATGAAGTAACGATGACGTATGTAGGCTTGTATGCGACCTCTGAGAGGTCAACGACGCCGGTCTCATCTGGGGTCTAGATTTCGGTCGTGACAAAGTTGGTATCAGAGAACTAGGTTAAATTCGAGAATAATAAGTTCACACCAACCACATTGAGTAGTTTCTAAGTCATGGTAGTGAAGTGCACCACTATCCTAAATTAGAGATTGCATGATGCGCCAGCTGAAGGAGTGTCTATGCAAGTTAACCCCGCTGGGTTGACTAATGTTGAGGTGAGGGCATCTCTGGCCCAGATGGCACATGCCATTACTATGCAGGCCCAGGCTATGACTGCCTAGGTCAACCGGCAGGATGTTCATAGGGAGAACCCACCAGTTCGTAGCATGGCTGACAGGCTAAGAGACTTCACGAGGATGAATCCTCCTATTTTCACAGGGTCCAAGAATTTAGAGGATCCCCAGGAGTTTTTGGACGAGGTGCATAAGATTATGGTGGCTATGGGGGCCACAGATACTGAGAAGGCTGAGCTGGCTTCCTATCAGCTCAAGGATGTTGCACAAACTTGGTGCAAGATGTGGCAGGATAGCTGAGCTTTGGGCGGAGTTCCAGTCACTTGGGAGCTGTTTAAGACACCCTTTCTAGAGAGATTCTTTCCCATAGAAATGAGGGAAGGAAGGGTTGAGGAGTTTATCAACCTTAAGCAGGGATCTATGACAGTCAGGGAGTGTTCCCTGAAGTTTGTTAAACTATCTAGGTATGCTACTTTCCTTAGTATCTAACAGCAAAGATGAGATGAGTACTGAAGTTTGTTAAATTATCCAGGTATGCTACTTACCTTGTGTCTAACAGCAGGGATGAGATGAGCAGGTTCCTCACAGGAATCAATGGAGATCTTGAGAAGGAGTGTCGGTCTGCGATGCTCCATGATAATATGGACCTCTCCAGGTTGATGGTGCAAGTCCAGCAGGTAGAGGACAGCCGCAAAAAGAGGGGTATTCGTTATGCTAGGAGGCCTAAGCCTCAAGATCAGGCAGGTCCCAACTATAGAGGCCACAGAAATAATTTTGGCATTCGTGAGCAGCCCAGGTTAAAGAAGGGGCAACAAAGTTCTGGGAACTCTAACTCTCAGAGGAGTACAACACCTAGACGAGGCAGACCTGAGCCCAAGAAGGGCAATGAAGGTGAGATGCAGCGTCCTAAAAGAACTGTGCTAAGTGTGGCCGAGCTCATAGTGGAGAGTGCAGACAGGACACTATTGCCTGCTTCGGTTGCGGTAAAAGTAGGCACATGGTTAGAGACTGCCCACAGAACAGAGGTCAGGCTGGAGGTAATGCTCATCCTAGGCCTAATCCACAGGGTGCAGCAGCAGCCGAGTCTCCTAAGAGCAACAGGTTCTATGCCTTAAAGGGCATGAAGGAGCAGGAGAAGTCCGCTGATGTGGTCACAGGTATGCTGCAAGTATTCTCAACTTCTGTTTATGCTTTACTTGATCCAGGGTCTACGCTTTCCTTTGTAACTCCTTTGCTTGCTCTCACTTTTGAGATATTGCCTGAAGTTCTGTATGATCCTATAGTGGTTAGTACACCTTTAGGAGAAAATGTAAGAACTGATAGAGTATACAAGGATTGCCCAATAGTGATAAGTGGTAAGACTATGTGTGCAGACTTGGTTTAGTTACCCATGTATGCTTTTGATGTTATTCTTGGCATGGATTGGCTTCACAATTGTTATGCTTGCTTGGACTGTCGTAGTAGAGTGGTGAGATTTTGTTTCCCTGATGAAGAGGATCTAGTCTGGGAGGGGTACAACTCGAGTCGTCCTAACCTCTTGATTTCGAACCTTAAGGCAAATAAAATGGTGTCCAAGGGGTTACTGTGTCATCTTGTGAGTGTTAATGATTTAGATCATGACATTCCTTCCATAGACTCAGTGCCTGTAGTGAATGAGTTTCTAGATGTATTTCCTGATGATTTGCCTGGAGTCCCTCCCCCTCGAGAGATTGATTTTGATATCGACTTAGAACCCGATACTAAACCAATTTCAATTCCTCCTTACAGAATGGCTCCAGCTGAACTCAAAGAGTTGAAGCTGCAGTTAAAAGATCTCACTGGTAAGGGTTTCATTTAGCCGAGCATATCCCTTTGCGGCGCTCTAGTGTTGTTTGTGAAAAAGAAAGATGGAACCCTTAGAATGTGTATCGATTATCGGCAGCTCAACAAAGTCACTATAAAGAATATTATCCACTTCCCAGAATAGATGATTTGTTCGATCCGCTCCAAGGGTCTAGTTTCTTCTCTAAGATTGATCTTCGTTCAGGGTACCATCAACTTAGGGTTAGGGATGGAGATATCCCAAAGACAGCCTTTCGTACCCGTTATGGTTATTATGAGTTCTTAGTCATGTCATTTGGTCTTACGAATGCACCTGCTGCATTTATGGACCTCATGAACCGAGTCTTCCGTGAATACCTTGACTCTTTCATCATAATATTCATTGATGACATTCTCATCTACTCTAGGACCAATGAAGAGCACGAACAACATTTGAGACTAACCTTGCAGGTACTTAGACAACATCAGTTGTATGCAAAATTCAGCAAGTGTGAATTTTGGCTTTGATCAGTGACCTTCCTGGGTCATGTTGTGTACGATCAGGGAGTGGAGGTGGATCCTAGGAAGACTGAGGCTGTGAAGAACTGGACAAAGCCTCTTACTCCCATGGACATCCGTAGATTTTTGGGATTGGCTGGTTACTACCGCAGGTTTGTGGAGGGCTTTTCTTCCATTGCTACCCCATTGACAGCTTTGACTAAGAAGAAAGCCAAGTTTGAGTGGACGGATACTTGTGAGAAGAGTTTCCAGGAGCTCAAGGACAGACTCACTTCAGCCCCGGTGCTTACTTTGCCTAAGTGTGGTGAGAATTACACTGTTTACTGTGATGCATCTAGGGTTGGTTTGGGTTGTGTTCTTATGCAGGTTTGTAAGGTGATAGCCTATGCGGGCAGACAGCTCAAGCTTTATGAGAAGAATTATCCCACTCATGACCTGGAGTTGGCAGATGTGGTGTTTGCATTGAAGCTGTGGAGGCACTACTTGTATGGGGTGCATGTGGATGTGTTCACAGACCACAAGAGTCTCCAGTACGTATTCACACAAAAGCAGTTGAATCTACGTCAGCGAAGATGGTTGGAGCTGTTGAAGGATTATGACATAAATATTTACTACTATCCAGGTAAAGCTAATGTTGTAGCTATTGCTTTGAGCAGGATGAGTATGGGAAAGTACAGCCCACGTTGAGGATGAGAAGAAGGAGTTGGTGAAAGATGTACATAGACTGGCCAGACTGGGTGTGCAATTGGTTGACTCTACCAGTGGGAATGTTTCAGTTCATCCTAGTTCCGAATCATCCTTGGTAGTTTAAGTCAAACAGGGTCAGCATCTAGATCATGTGTTGATGGAGCTGAAGGACTCAGTGCTGATGAAGATGAATGAGTCTTTTGCTTTGGGAGGTGATGTCATACTTAGGTATCAGGACAGGCTGTATGTACTAGATGTGGATGATTTGCTGACCAGGATTGTTGCAGAGGCCCATGGTTCCAGATATTCGATACATCCAGGTTCCACCAAGATGTATCATGATCTTAAGCAGATTTATTGGTGGGATGGCATGAAGAAGGACATTGCAGAATATGTGGCCAAGTGTCCTAATTATCAGCAGGTTAAGGTAGAGCATCTTAAGACTGGCGGTCTGACTCAGATTATTGAGGTTCCGACTTGGAAGTGGGAGGCCATTAATATGGACTTCGTGGTTGGTCTTACGAGGACTAGGAGGCAGCATGACTCCATATGGCTTATTGTGGACAGATTGACTAAGTCTGCACACTTTATCCCTGTGAAATCTACTTACAGAGCCGAGGATTATGCGAGACTCTATATTGATGATATTGTGAGATGTCACGGGATTCCTTTGTCTATCATTTCAAATAGAGGAGCTAATTTTACTTCACATTTCTAGAGATCTTTCCAGAAGAGCTTGGGCACGCAGGTAAAGCTTAGTACTATCTTTCATCCTCAGACTGATGGGCAGGCAGAGCGCACCATTCAGACATTGGAGGACATGTTAAGAGCGTGTGTGATTGACTTCAGAGGTAGCTGGGATGACCATCTACCTTTGATAGAGTTCTCGTATAAGAATAGCTATCACTCCAGCATTGGGATGGCACCGTTTGAGGCACTGTATGGTAGGAGGTGTAGATCTCTAGTTGGGTGGTTCGAGGTTGGAGAGTCATTCATTTTGGGTCCAGAGATCATTCATGAGGCCTTAGAGAAGGTCAGAGTGATTAGGGACAAGTTGGTTACTGCTTACAGTCGGCAGAAGTCATATGCATATAACAGAAAATGGCCCTTAGAGTTTGATGTTGGTGACCAGGTCTATCTGAAGATATCACCTATGAAGGGGGTGATGAGGTTTGGCAGGAACGGGAAGTTGAGTCCGAGGTATGTTGGGCCATACGAGATCCTACAACATGTCGGTGAGGTGTCCTAGAGTTGGCATTACCTGCGGAGCTAGCTTTTGTCCATCCAGTTTTTCACGTATCCATGTTAAAGAAGTGCCTAGGTGATCCATCATCGATTCTACCTTTGGAAGGTTTGGGGGTCGAGGAAGACTTGTCCTATGAGGAGGTACCTGTTGAGATCTTAGACAGACAGATCAAGCGGCTGAGGAACAAGGAGATTGCCACAGTGAAGGTATTGTGGAAAAATCATCTTGTTGAGGGTGCTACATGGGAGGCTAAGGCCGACATGAGATCCCGCTACTCTCATCTTTCAGCTCTTGAGGTTAGACTTCCTACTCTTAAGTTTATGTTTCTTTATCTCTCCATATTTTGTTACTATTGCTTGACTGTGCATAGTGATTATGTTATGATCTGACTAGCATTACGATGTATAGTGGTAGTGTCATTCGGGGACGAATGTTCCTAAGGGGGGGATAATGTAACAACCCTAAATATGAATACGATAAGAAATGCTTAAGGTGTCAAGAATGCTTGCGATTAGACCAAGGTTCACATGGATTGATGCGCATAGAACCAGTCCTCAGAACCCTTACTAAGGCCAAGCCAACTAACTTGGGGAGTTAGTTGAGCTTGGAAAGGTTGGAACCAACCATGTAGGGCTCTCGAAAATGAAGATTTAATCGAAGGAGTCTTTACCGGACTTAAAAAGAAGAAATCTTAAGTTTTGAGGGTCCAGGGGTAAAATGGTCTTTTCCTGGCCAAGGGTAAAATTGTAATAACACAAAGGAATTAATTAATTAACTAATTAATTTAATTAAAGAACCAGTTCGGGTTGGGTCGACCCAAAATAACCCGTTTCCGCGAAACAATGTCACCCCGGTTCGAACAGCAACGGAAGCAACGAGTTGATGATTTAATTATTGATTAAAATCTGATTTTTGTAGGGGCAAAGTGGTCCTTTCACATATAATTAATTAAATCAGATTTTTGTTTGTTAAGGAGAGTCCTAATTTGACTAAGTCCTTACCTAAGCCTAAACCACTTCTCATGCTTCACTCTCTCACGTCTATCATATTCTCACGTTCAACTCTCTTGTTTTCTCTCTGCCAAATAACGTTGAAGAACAGAAAATATAACTAAAGTTCTTCACACTTGAAGAACTACCACTAAATTTTAAGGGAAAAAAACAAGGTAACCAAAAACGTTAAGGCAAAGGGGAGATTTCCGTCGAGTTGGTGGTGAAAGTTTTGGTATTGGGCGTGATTTTGGAGAAGCTTTTGGGCAGCAAGTTCAACGTTTGAACATCAATTAAGGTATGGGTTTCTTCTCTCTTGGTCCCTTTCCCAAGAGACCCCTTAAGGTTCAGATATTCATTCCAAAAACTAGGGTTGTTTCCCGTTGCATGTCCCTGTCACTAGCTCCCATTGAATCATAGGTTGGGTATGTTTGCTGGTACAAAGTAGAGGTGTAATGTGTTTTCGTGATGTTTATGTTTAAGTATGCATGGTCGGAATTAAGTGAATATTGAATATGTTGTTCGAAATTATGTGAAAAAGTCATGTGTGTGCAACGTGTGGCAGTGAATGTAGTCACTGTTGGAGGCGTGAAGTGGCATGTTTAATTCTTGTATTTTATGTGCAAAAGTTTTACACAACGTGATGTTCATTGTAATGAAATGTGGCTGATTTGAGTTACAATCTTTTAGCCAAACGAACCTATGAAAGATGCACCTAAAGATGTGTGGAAATGGTCTACGAATTACCTTAGGAGTTCAAGTGAAAACATTGATAAAAATGAACTGAAAAATGACCAAAAATTTCCAGCAACAATGCAGTGTTGATTTAGACTAAATTTTGATGAAGAAATTTGGAAATTTAATGAATTTTAAAGGGGTGAGGCGACTATGATTCGAACCTATGATCTCACCCGAGTGACAGTTGTAATTCGCGAAAAAGAAAAGAAAAGGGGGCTGGTGGGAATCGAAATTGGGTTACTGGTTGGGAAATGAGAGGGCAACAATTTAAGTAAATAAATGGGAGGCGTGGGAATTGAACCCACGACCTCCAGGCTGCGAATGAGAGAAGAAAAATTAAAGAAAAGAAAATGTGAGGCGTGGGAATCGAACCCACGACCTCAAGGCTGGAAAGGAGAATGACGAAATTAATTAAGAAAATAAAGTGAGGATGTGGGGGCTCGATCCCACAACCTCACTGCTAAAACGCCTAGCTAAGTAATCTTTAATTAAAAATAAAGTAAGGAGGCTATGGGGGGTCGAACCCACAACCTCACAGCCCTAGCGAATTTAAAATTTAAATAAGGAGGCTGTGGGGGTTCGAACCCACAACCTCCCCATTTCCCAGCGAAAATAAAGAGTAAAAATAAAAGTGGTTGTGGGGGTTTGATCCCACAACCTATTGATTCAGGCGAAATGGGATAATAAAAGTTTAAATGAAAAATAAAAGGGGTTGTGGGGGTTCGATCCCACAACCCTCCGTCCAAATTAAGAGAAAACCCAAGGAGAAAAATAAAGATAGAATGTTGATGTTGGGGTTCGATCTAGGGTGCCAATGTCATGAAGACTAAAATTAAAGTCAAGGAAAAATGTAAGTATTGTCCAAGTGGTTCAAACTTGGGTTCCCTTACCCAAATTCCCGTATTGATACATAAGTCATACGTAAATTAAATGTTCAAGAATAATGCCACCTAATTAGATAGAAATCAAGATATTGGCATTTATACAAGATACATAAGTCTTGTACTACATAATCTTAGGAATGTATGAATCACTTAACGATCTATGAATGAAGCCTCATGGATTGTATAAAAGTAAGTGAACCTATGATATATGTAATGAAATGATGAAATGAACAATGAAATGATGAAATGAGCAATGAAATGATGCCCTAGAAAGGATAAGTAAGGGTGTGAAACACACTAAATGTCCAAGTACATTGGCATATGATGAAATAAACATTCACGTAATAAGGGGTGAGTAACTATGAAGAGCAAATGTGCTAGTGATAATGAATGTGGTGACAACATGATATGAGGCTAATGCAAATGATGAGAGCAATCTCAAATGAGACTAAGTAAATATTACCAAAACGTACTCACCTATGAGAGTGTAAGATAATGAAGAGACCAGTCGCTATGAACACTCTAATGAAAGTATTGAGATTAACACACTTTATACTAATGATGAGATGAGAAATCATCTATTGAGCTATGATGTCGTCATACTAGAAGCCAACTTCCGTGACGTATGAGTTGAATGTAATGGAACTTTATACTAAGCACTGATAGACTAGCTATGAGCGGTGATTCCTTCTTTCGGAAAGGGCGGAGGTTCACGTAACTCTCATGAGATAAGACTATCTGGCTTGCCGGGTATGGGTTCCTTGTATCTCCTAGTCTTCGAACCTATACTGCCAATATAGGGATCTGGCGGGGTTAAATTCCCATGTAAGCTAGCATGTTTTGGGTTACTTTGGTCGGTGATTCCACCTATTTTCGGTGTGGGGGAGACACTGGATTTCATGATGCTCACATGATCTATGTCGGTTAAAGTTAAAGTTCCCAATGAATGAATGAGGCCATCCTCAAATGATGCACATAATGAAATGAATGATACCAAAGGTGTTAGGATAGGATAATCAAGAGGTGAGCTAGACTCAAGTAATGACACTAGGTTATTCTTGATCATTGCACAGCAAACCCGATGAAAGTCTTAAAGTACATCCTAGGTATAGCTGGTGTTCACACTAGCCTATGAATGAAATGAAATGAAGTACGTATAACTGAATGAAGCAGACTCTGTGTTTGCTAATAAAGACTCCCTAGTTGAGGTCCCATATGTTGAGCCCTCATTTTTGAAAGTCTTAATGTCAAGTCCATGATTCCAAGGTCTCATGGCATATGAATGAATGTTATAAAAGATGTTATGTGTTGTATGCTATATGATATGTGCTATGTGTAAGATGTTATATGCTGTGTGCAATATGATAAGTATGATGATGCATGTTACTCTCATGGCATGACTTTCCTAATCCGAATTTTGAAACTTCACTAACTTTCCTAATCCCAATTTGGCAAGTCCACTGACTTGACTTCCCATAATCATGTTGTTAGGAAAGAGCTATCCTTTATCATGCATGTCCTTGGTGTGTGCTTGCATATACCCATACTTAGTACAAGTGTGTACTAACCCTATACTACTCTACAATTTTAGGTGCAGGCACAGGTGGACGCTAGAGTTACAGGTTGACGCTGAAGCTATCCGGACGTCGAGCATTCATCCGGACTTGGTAGGCCCTCATGCTTTTGAGGATGCTTGTCCATTTATATTCTAGCTTAGTTTTAGGATTGAGCTAGTGGAGTATGTTCCACTAGAGTTTCTTTCCCGTATAATTTCAGACATTGTATTGGTGCCATTTTGGCAAGTATTCAGTTATTGCTATATTAAACTATTTCTTTCATTTGATAATCTTAATGTTAGATGGTTGATGGTGAACAAATTATTATTATTTTAGAAATTATTAGTAAGAATGTTAAGTAACAAAAAGTTCAAATTTTCCGCTAAAATTAACCTAGATGAAGTAACGATGACGTATGTAGGCTTGTATGCGACCTCTGAGAGTTCAACGACGCCGGTCTCATCTGGGGTCTAGATTCCGGTCGTGACAACATCGACGGTTTCCAACCCACGAGGCGTGGGCCAATCGACAAGGTGTTGATGGAAAACGTCAATCTTCACCTAGCCAAATTCTTGGGAAGCCTGTTTTGGACAGTCTCTATCACAAATGACGGACCAACATGACGGTTGGTCTCTTGGTCATCGTTTGACAGACAGACGTGTGTCGAGGCTTCGTCTGTTAGCTTACTGATTTTCTGCACGATTTTAAGTTAGACAAATTAATTAATTAGGTGTTTAGTTAATTAGTTAGGGGTTAAGGTATGTCTATAAAGTTGTTTAATTACCTATATAAAGACCCTAACCAAATTAAACTAACCTAATCCCTCCTAATTCCCAAAACCCAATTGCTCTTCCTTCTCTTATCTTGCTCTCCCAAGTAGAAGAACACCATAGAAGACAAGGTCAAGGAGGGTTCTAGGTATTCTAAGGGTCAAGTTTCTCCATCAAACTTCATCAATTAACAAGGTAGGTGATTTCTTTCACCTTTGGGATCTCTTTCCCCAAAGGGTTCCTTCAAGATGATTTCAAAAATATAAAATTCAAGTGGGTTTTCTTCCAATACGAAATTGATCTTGTGAATTACTTTGTTTATGATTATTTTTTGTTATTATGAGTAGATTAACGTTTATTATAACTCAATTATGTTACTTTGTGATGAATCCCTCTAGTTTGTATAAGATGACATTTTCCCCTTAACCCTAGGTTATGGTCTTGAATTGAATTGTCTAGCATTGATATAATTAGCTTGGTTAATGTGTAAATTACTATCCTATGTTGTTATTATGTAAATTTATCAATAGATTCGGATGAATTTTAATTCTATTATGCTAGTTCTTGAGTAATTGACCTAGTTTGTGAATTAGATCATGAATTTGACCTAAGTCTCTAATCGTAAGCTATGAACTAGTAATGGATTGTTGTGTAGTGATTCAATTGACTTCATTATTATGTTGATTACTATTGAATGATGGTATTAAACCCATTTTTGGGTTTAATTGACAATGGTTGATGGTAAGACCTTGATAATGGTTTTGTGAAGCAAGATTGGGGTAAGTCCTATGATCTCAACTCTTTACTTCAATTATGGTTACTTGTGATTAAGTGATGATGTTGTATTGAAGTATATCTTATATTAACATTGATAGGGTTGTTATGATGTGGAATTGAAATATCTTGACTATGGTTTGTGAGGTGTTGGATAAGATTTTAATGTTATAAGGATGGTGATAACTTACCAATGTGCATTATCATGAATGATTATGTAAATGTGATAACCTCACATGAATGAATTGGAATGAAAGGAAAATACTCATGCAATTCTTATGGAGCTATGATGATGATGATTATATAAGGGATAGACTCTATGACCTACATTAAGCTATGATGATTAATAAATGTATTAAAGATATTTCAAAAAGGGACTCTAGCTTAGCACTGATTGAACTAGAGTAAGGAGTGTCCCTTCCCACATAGGGAAGGTAGGATCACTAACATACTCTTGAGATTAGAGACTACAATGCATGTAGCATAAAGAGGGTCCCAACTATATCTCCTAGTTCTTGAACTATGTTGCCCCCATAGGAATACTAGATAGTGGATCCACGTAGTTGCTATGTTCATTTCTTGGGACTACCTTGGCAAGTAGTTCTCTTTCTTTCGTTGTAGGGTTCCATGACACCGGATTCCACATTAGCTTATGTGGTCTAAGTTGATTGAAGCAAGATGTTTCCAAAAGGTTAAATAAAGTAATGAATGAACTCTAACTAGGATGACCTAAGGGGTTAGCTTAGTCTAGGTAGGGGTATGGGACTCTGCCTATACATTGCACTAGTTAGCCTTGACGGAATCTTAGGAGGATGTTCTTATGTATGTATATGCTTATATATGTAAATGGTATGTATATGAGGATCTTACATGTTAATGACACTATGTGATGTTGGCTACTCTTATGAACATATGTTTGGTCTCTATTGCTAAAGTGTGATGTTATGTACTCTTAATAATATGATATGTGAAGTTGGCCAAAGGTTATGGTTCTTTTTGGGTTTACTTGATTGAGTAAGGTTATGGGGCTTTGCTTAATTATTGCACTAGTGGACTTAATGAAGGTTCATGAGTAATTGTCTTGATTTGGTTATGTTGTAATGAAATCTTATTCATGCTTCTTGAGGTTATAACTTGATGATGGAGTTGTCTTGATTATGTGTTCAAGTATGTTGGTATGCATGATTGACTTGGCTAGATTTAGTATGGTTGGTCTTGTGATGAACATTGTCTTGACTTAATGAATATGCATTAATGACTTGTACTGGTGTAAGACCCCCAAAATGAGTTAGGGTGTCTAGAGCCTAACATGTTCGTCAGAAGGGTCTAAGCTCCTAAAATGGTTAATAATGTGGTATTGAGGCAGTGTCTAATTTTTGAATTTATTTGGAAGTCAAACGTCACGGGACGACCAAGACGTTCGACGACTAGTCACTAAAGGGGCCTTAGATGCTTTTATGTGTTTATGTGTGTGTAATGATCTTATGAGGTCCTTATATGAGTTATAATGATCTTTATAGGTCGTATGGTGAGTTTCATGAAGTTTAGAGGTCAAGCGTCAAGAACGTCCAAGACGTTTGATATTTATCCCTTGAGACGTTCATATGTGTCTTGAGTGTGCCTTGCATGTTTGGATGTGTTTTACGTGCTAATGTTGAGTGAAAATTACATGGAAGGTCTTCAACATGTTAAGCTATATATTCACATTGGAAACTTTTGGGTATGACTCCCCAACGGCCCCGAAAGAGGCCCTCAAGAAGGACCCAAAGGATGTCGAGACACTACCTTGGCAAAGTTAATCGACTGAGCCAAATGATGCCTCGTCAGTTGACTGACACAACGTCGATAGAGAGGCGTCGATGGACACTTACCCTGGAAAGGCTCAGCCGAATAACAGCCTAATACCCAAACGACGTAAGCCACAGGCGGTCCGTCAATGGGCCAACGTGGCATCGATGACTGGACGTCGATGCATTCTTCGATTGCTGCCATGCACGATGCCTAGTTATGGGGTGAATGGGAAATCCTTTCCACGTGCTAATATTACCCTAGAAGGTTTATTTACCAATTTTTGGTTATATTAGGTTTGTTAAAAACGTGAATAGCCTATACCCAATCCTCCATTAAAAATCAAAACCTCCCTCTCCCGAAATATTCTCCCTAGAAACCTCCATTGAAGGTGAAGCTCAAGAACATCTTTAAGCTTCGATTTCCATGGTTTATTCACAAATTTTTAGTGGGTTATTCATATAATAAGGGTATGGTGATCTTTCATCTCTAGTTAATCTTCGATATAGAAAGTTCCTTTCAAAGTTTTCAATGCAAGTTCATAATCAAATCTCTTCTTCTTCAATATAGCCATGGGTTCTTTCTCAAAATATTTTCAATGACTTTCTCATGATCAATTAATGATAATGTATTGATTTTAACGTGGATTACAACCCAATTGCATGATTAACCCATACTCGCTTCAAACTAGCATTTTAGCCTATGTATGGCTTTATGATCTTGATCTTATGTATATCGAATTGTGATTCAATTATGTTAATATGATTATATTTACTGCCTAGTATTTGTATTGATTATGAGTTGTTGATGAGTGACCCATGAACATGAAGGTTTGAAGGTTTGAATAAGGCTAATCCATAATGTAGTATTTTGTGATCTTGATGCTAGCATGCTTATTGTAAGATTTAATTATGTTAAAGTGAAGATTACCCACTGCCTATGATGTAATGTGATTATGAATTATATGTAATATATCCAATGTGGATCAAGGCTTGATAGTTTGAATAATATTAGCCTATGTATTTCTATCTTCCATGAATTCCTTCTTCTTTCTTATAGTATTGATAGTTGATGAAGTCTTGTATGTCATTGTGTGGTATGGTCCACTTATGGTGGTGGTGTTTACTTTATTTCCAATATTTATATGTGTTGATTATGGCCTTGAAGGAAACTTGATGATATTATGAATTTGTGTTGATGATGATCACCTAATATGAAGCTCATGCCTAATTTCCTATAATAGTTATGATATAGGTTGTATGGCTATTGAGTATGCATGTGTATAACTATGTTGGGGTTTTATTAGGTGCTGCCTTATATGAGTATAAATGGTTAATGCTCCCTTATCTATGTACCCCTATGTAAATGTGTGAATAGCTAAGATTAGGAGTCTTAAGGGTAATGTGAAGATTGTCTTGTCTCATATTCTAAGTTGTGTTATGTGGTCTATGCTTTAAGGTGCATTGGGTCCTAAGAGGGTGGCTGCCTCAACGTGTTGTTGATAGCCATTATGTGATCATGTTGACCAATGTACACACACTCACACTTCATGCATGCTTAAAAGTAGTAAAGGTTCATGGTCTCTAAATAAAAGGGTAAATCCCATATGCACTAATTTCTACTACTATGCATGTAAAGTATATGTATATGAAGCATGTTATGTATTCCCTTAACTAGGATGACTTGTTAGGTGTACTAGTATGGAAAAGGGTATGGGACCTTGTCTATGAATTGCACATTTCTATCTTGATAGGATAGTTCCTAAATTGGTCTTCTAAGTACATTAATAGGAATGTATGAACATGACTTATATTTTATGATGTTAAGTATATGATATGATGAAATATAAATGTGCATAATGTCTGAAAGTATTGAAACGAAAGGATTGCTTATATAGTTACACCTTTAGACTTATGCATTGATATATGAACATGTGTTACACTAATGTGTTATGTGAAAGGTTTTCTCACATATATTGTATACACACACACATGTATGATGATTTAGTCAATAGAGGGGCACTTGAAAGGTGTTCTAAAGAGTACCCTAAAACTAGATAGGTGCTTGAATATGCTATAAGCATATGAGGAGTAAATATCCTAAGCCTATGTTTGATGAAATAATGTAATAAAGGATTTTCAATAAAGTGAACTTAGCTTATCACCGAGATAACTTGACAATGAGAGGTTTTGGCTTCCCTTGGAAAAAGATTCACCATTGGGTTTTTATAAGTTTTTTACTTCCCTTGGAGGAACATTCACCCATGAATCCACATGAGGTGTTGACTTTCCCGGAGGAAGATTCACCCAAGGTTTCTCATGAGATGAGGCTTCAATGCTAATAAGCATGTAGAGGGTTATGTATATCTCATAGTTCCATAAACTACGCTTGCCACATAGGATATAGCAAGTGAATTCACCTAATATGCTAGGATATATGTAATTGTTCTACTTTGGCTAAGTGGAGCACCTTTCATTGGTGTAAGGCTCTACAACACCAAATTCCATGTTTAGCACCCATGGTCTTAGTGTCGATTGAGGCTATAGTTTCCCTAAAGTAAAATGGACAATGGAAGTAAAGTAAAGTAAATAACCCTAACTAGGATAACCTAAGGGAAGGGGATTAGGATATGTGGAAGTAATGAACCCACCTAGACATTGCACAAGTAGCTATCTAAGCGAGTTCTAGGACGGTGGTCTAATGTATGTGCATGTGTTTATGGTTCTGTTGTATGACATTGTGTTAATACCTACATGATGTGATGATATGCTTGATATGAAGTCCTAATATGACTATGTGACTAAGGTCCTACTTGAAGTGTATGTAGTTGACAATAGTACTATGTTTGGTGCATGAAGTATATGTTAAGGCTTGTGGTCTTATGATAGGTTTACTAAGTATGTGAGAGGTTATGGGGCTTCACATGTACATTGAACTAGTATACTTAGATTGGGATTGTGAGTGAGGCTTTGTAAGGTTCTATGTGAAGTAAAATTAGTATATGTGCAAAGTGAATAGAGTTCACTTTAATGCCTTATGATCTTGACTTGAATGTGTCTATAATGTGCTCTGATGGGATGGGATGCCTTGTGTAGAATGTATGTATGATTTCCTTGTGGCCTTAAGGTGATGCATTGCACAAAGTATCACTAAAGGGTTACTTGAAAGGTTAAGGAATTAAGAAGAAAAGGATTCACTGTAAAGAGAAAATAAGGTCAATGTAAAGAAGGAATATGCTTACTGTAAAATGATTTTAAAATACCTTAAATGAGATGTATGACTTTATATTATGTTTGATAATGTAATATGCCTATATGAAGTATGTAAATGATGCAATACTTATTGGATAAATGTTTTATGAAGATTTAACAAAAAGGCATGAAGTATGATTTAAAGAAAAATATCACTTTTAAATGCATGTTTTTGCATGGTTGCCATACTTAGTGCATTCTTGTACTAACTCCATTCTTCTCTACCTTTTTACACAAAGTGTAGGTTATGGATGCTTAAAGGATGTCCTTAAAATATGAGGAGCGTCATATGTGATTCCTAAGCTCAAGGAATGGAATCCATAATTCCAAGGATCTCCTAAATTATGGTTTACTGTAAGCTATAGTATAATTGTACTTATGTATTATTTTATAAGGGACGTGTCCCTAATATACCCTAATGATGTTGAGTCTAGGATGGCAAATAGACTTAAGGTCTAAATATGTATTATGTGATATATTTTTTATATATATGATGTGATGTTTCTAGCATATGATGTGCTATGAAAAGTTTTAAATTTTTCACTAAATTTACTATGAAAATGCCATGAATGATAACTATGGGTTTGTATAAGACCTCGGAGAGGTCAAGTACGCCATGTTACTTCTAGGGGGTGATCTCCGGATGTGACAAACATGGTATCAAAGCATGAGGCTTATAGAAGTGGTTTTAGGTTCTAAAAGTCTCATATTACCACGTCTAGTAGAGTCTCGTATCATTGGTGGTGAGTCGCGATACATCCGTGGTGCGGGAGGCTATAGGACGATAGAATTTCCCTTCTTCATCATTCTCATATCGTGCCATAGAACTTAACTCTATATGATCTCTCTCTTATGTTTTCTTGTTCGGTGCTCTTTTACATGTGATTTCTTGGATGAGATGATATCTCTATGCTTGAGGGAGAAAAGTTGAGTTTATTGCTTATCTTGGTTTCATGGTTTGATGAGTATGTGTGAAGGTGAATTTTGGGAATGTTTTGATGATGTGATGTCATTTACGGCTATATATGAGATTTATGTGAAATGGGATGATATATGAAGATTTATGCTATAATATAGTTAAAAGCATGGTAGAAGTTATTTTGTTAAAATGAGTTTCTTTTTGGAATGTTGTGTTGCTATATGGTTTTGTATAATGATAGTCTTATGATATGGTTTAGACTTGAAATACTTTGGAGAATATGTCAAATGGTAAAGATGTATGTTGCCAATATATGTATGTTTAATAGTTCAAATGTTGCCATTGTATATGTGTGGTTCTTCATAATTGCTTTGTTTGGATTGGAGTCCTTTGTAGAGGCTTGATCCTATAAGTGAAGGTAGCATGCTTGCCTTGGTAGGGTGATGATGTGGGTTTGATTGACCTAGAAGCCACCTAACTGTAAAGTAGAAAGAAAAAAGAAAGAGTCCTTATGGCTAAGTCTCCTTGTTGTTTTCCCCTAATGTTGTATGACCTTGATGATCATAGTATTGTTGAAAACCTTATGTGATTGGGTAGTATGACCTAACTTGCTAATTAGGCATAATTGTCCTAGATGATAAGGTTTAGAATGACCCTTGATGTCCCTTTGATGTGTTACTGTAAGTCCTTCTAAAGTGCTAATCACTTGTAAGTGATGAAAAATGAACTTTGTCAAGCTAAGATCCTCTTGAGGTTGGGATTAAGTTGCTCTTAAATTGGGTTTACCCTAAATGGGGGATGGAGAAGTAGTAGTAAGGTTGTAGATATTTTCTACCTTGTCCTTCTATTCTTACTTGAACTTGAATCCAATGAACTTTAGTAAAACTTATTCATGATAGGAGCTTTATATAAAGTATGAATTGCATGACCTCTATATGTTTGGTATGTATTGATTGACACTACCTTAAAAGTACTTTGAAGATTCCAATGTACTTGAAAAAGAATTTTGATTGAATACATGTTTTCTCATGTTGATTGTGCATCTTAATATGCTAGGTGCATTTGAATTCATGAGATAAGGTAAGAAATATGGTTGTAGTCACTTGTGATGTGTAAGTTTCATCCTTAAAATGTAAAATTGAGCCTCTTTAAAGTTAAAAGTGTTGAGTCTCTTGAAATTTGTGTTACCTCTAGGGTTTTGAAAGCATGATTGTAGGCTCACTTGTGAAAATTGAAGACACGTTTAGCTAAGTGACCTTGTGTGTACCTACACATTGTGTTAGTATCTCAAATAGATGCTCGCTTATAAAGGCTTGTGATATGCTAAAAATTGAAATATTGTGAAATGACTTGCTATTGTTAAGATGTGCTTGGTGTGACTTACCATTTAGACTTCACTATGAAGGAAATTTGAGCATGTTGTGGTTAAAAGTTGACAAATTCTCATGTTATAGTAAAGTTGACCTTTGTGCATTTGCTTGGGTATTAACTCATGAGACATGTAAGTGTGTTGAGGAGAGGACATTCCTCCCTAAAACATAACTAAGCATGGTATGGTTGAGTATTATACCATGGAATTAGGCCTTACTAATAAGAATCCATTGTCAACCTATCTTAATCAAGTCTATGTGCATTGAAGTATGAGTGCCTACTTGCTTTTTGAGTGATGTTGAATCTGCCTATGTGTGATATTACATGATGAGATCTTAATAAAATGAAGTTAATGACCATGTTATGATTAGGAGAAGGATGTTACGCCTATAAACATGACAAGAGCCTTTGTGTTTGATGTATTAATGAGTGAGTGAATAAAGGTTTTACTTACTTGTGTTGCATTGAGTGCTAAATAGTTTGAAGTTGTGTTCCTTGTAACTTTGGTGCATCGACTTCTATATCATGATGTTCTGAATATATTAAGTTTCTATATGATTCATTGAAGTCCTTGTTGTGATTAAAGAGTTCTAAGTGTCATTCGAGGACGAATGTTCCCAAGTGGGAGATACTGTAAGATCCCCAAAATGATTTAGGGTGTCCAGAGCACATGTTCTTCATAAGGGTTTTAAGGTCCTAAATGGTTAATAATGTGCTATTGAGGCAGTGTCTACAGTTTGAGATGATTTGGAAGTCAAATGTCAAGGGATGACTGAGACATTCGACGACTAGTCACCAAAGGGGCCTTAGATGATTTTATGTGTTTATATGTGTGTAATGATCTTATAAGGTCCTTCTATTAGTTATAATGATGTTTATAGGTAGTATGGTGAGTTTCATGAAATTTAGAGGTCAAACGTCCAAGACGTCCGAAAGTTAGCCCTTGAGACGTTCATGTGTGTCTTGAGTGTGCCTTACATGTTTAGATGTGCTTTACGAGTTCATTTTGGGTGAAATTTGAATGGAAGGTCTTCAACATGTTAATCTGTATATTCACATTGGAAACATTTTGGTACGACTCGCCCTCAAGAAGGACCCAAGGGATGTCGAGACACTGCCTTGGCAGTGTCAATCGATTGAGACAAACGATGCCTCGTTAGTTGACTGATGCCCCGTCGATGGGGAGGCATCGACGGACACTTAGACTGGAGAATTCTCAAACAAAGAACAGCCTAATACCTAAATGATGGAATCCACAGACGGTCCATCGGTGAGCCAATGTGGCATCAATGACTGGCCGTTGATGCAGGCTTGAGTTACTGCCATGCACGCTGCTTAGTTGTGGGGTAATGGGAAATTCACCCCACGTGCTAAGCTGACCAAAGGTAGTTCATTTACCTACTTTTGCGTATATTATGTTAGTTAAAAACGTGAATAGCCCATAACCAATCCTCCCTTCAAAATCAAAACCTCCCTCTCCTAAAATATTCTCTCTAGAAACCTCCATTAAAGGTGAAGCTCAAGAACAGCTTGGAGCTTGGATTCCCATGGGTTATTCACCAATTTTTAATGGGTTCTTCATCTAATAAAGGTATGGTTATCCTCCATCTCTAGTTAAACTTCCATCTAGAGCGTTCGTTTCAATGTTTTCAATGCAAGTTCATGATCAAATCTCTTGTTCTTCAATGTAGCCATGGGTTCTTTCTCAAAACGTTTTCAATGACTTTGTCATGATGAATTGATGATAATGTATTGATTTTAACGTGGATTTAAATCCTATTGCATGATGAACACATGCTCCCTTCAAACTAGAGTTTTAGCCTTCGTATGGCTTTATGATCTTTATCTCATGTATATCGAATCATGTATATCGAATTGTGATTAAATTATGTTAATATGATTACATATAATGCCTAGTATGTGTATTGATTATGAATTTTTTATGATTTACCCATGAACATGAAGGTTTGAAGGTTCGAATAATGCTAGTCTATAATGTAGTATTTTGTGTTCTCTATGCTAGCATGCTTATTGTGAGATTCAATTATGTTAAAGTTATGGTTAGACACTACCTATGATGTAATGTGATTATGAATTTATGTAATGGATCCAATGTGTATCAATGCTTGATAGTTTGAATAATATTAGCGCGTGTTATTCTATCTTCTATGAATTCCTAATATGTATCATGCTTACAGTGATCTCGAGTTTATTAGCAATTGTAGTGGGTTTTCGTTTAGATTATGATTTCTTTAGCTACTGCCCTACATTTATATCATTGATGAATTTTTATTGATGATCAATACTAGGGAAATTGGTTGATGATCTATATCTTTGTCTTTTCTAGTATGTTGGTGACGTATTGTACTAGGTTGTAGCATAATTTTGTAGCGACTTGTACATGGTTTCCTTTATGATTAAAGTACATTTATATACTGCCATATATATGAATTGTTGATGAAAAAGGTGTATTTATCAATGTTGATCAAAGGTTGATGAATTGGTAAGAGTTGCTCTTCCCTTCTACTTTCTTATAGTATTAATAGTTCATGAAGCCTTGTATGACATTGTGTGGTATGTTACACTTATGGTGGTGGTTTTTACCTTATTGCCAATATATATATGTGTTTATTATGACCTTGAAGGAAACTTGATGATATTACGAATGTGTGTTGGTGATGATCACCCAATATGAAGCTCATGCCTAATTTTCCTATTCTAGTTATGATCTAGGTTGTATGGCTAGTGAGTATGCATGTGTATAACTATGTTGGGGTTTTATTAGGTGCTGACTTAGATGATTATAAATGGTTAATACTCCCTACGTATGTAGCCCTATGTAAATGTGTTAATAGCTAAGAATAGGAGTCTAAAGGGTAATGTGAAGATTGTCTTGTCTCCTATGCTAAGTTGTGTTGTGTGGTCTATGATTCACGGTGCATTGTGGTCCTAAGAGGGTGGCTGCTTCAATGTGTTGTTGATATCCATTACGTGATCATGTTCACCAATGTACGCACACACTCACACTTCATGCATGCTTAAAAGTAGTAAAGGTTCATGGTGTCTAAATGAAAGGGTAAATCTCATATGCACTAATGTCTACTATTATGCATATAAAGTATATGTATATGAAGCATGTTATGTATTCCCTTAACTAGGATTACTTGTTAGGTGTACTAGTATGGGCAAGGGTATAGGACATTCTCTATGCATTACACATGTGTACCTTTATAGGATAGTTCTAGGTTGGTCTTCTAAGTACATAAATAGGAATGCACGAACATGTTATGAATATGACTTATATTCTATGATGTTAAGTATATGATATGATGAAATATGAATGTGCATAATGTCATAATGTGCTTATATGAGAGGATTGCTAATATAGTTACACCTATAGACTTATGCATTGATATATGAACATGTGTGACACTAATGTGTTATGTGAAGGGTTTTCTCACATATATTGTGTACACACACACATGTATGATGATCTAGTCAATAGAGGGGCACTTGAAAGGTGTTCTAAAGATTACCCTAAAACTAGATAGGTGCTTGAATATGCTATAAGCATTGAGGACTAAATATCCTAAGCCTATGTTTTATGAAATAATGTAATAAAGGCTTTTCAATAAAGGAAACTTAGTTTAGCACCGAGTCAACTTGACAATGAGAGGTGTTGGCTTCCCTTGGAGGAAGATTCACCATTGGGTTCTTATAAGGTGTTGACTTCCCTTGTAGAAAGTGTAACGACCCGGATTCTTGAATCCGAAATGCCACCGACGTCGTTGACCTCCTAGAGGTCGCAGACAAGCCTCATCTTGCATTCATCACATTCTCTAGTTAAATTTGCGGAAAATTTAAAACTTTTTATATGTATGAAGTATACATAGACTTCATATAATTATTAGCTAGATACATCATATACTAAGCACAACATAAGAGAACAACCATCTAACATAAAGAATCAATTCAAAACTGAACATGAATATATCATAAATAGTTTGCCAAACACGGCCTTATTACAAAGGTTCGAAATGAAGGTACGAAAGAAACGCTAGGGACAACATCCACTAGATATGTCTAAAATAGACTAAATCTGTAGCATCCTCGAAATCATGAGGACCTACCAAATGGTTTGGAGAAACGCTGAAGTCCAAACCGCTGCAAGTGTCGTCAACCTGTCCACTGACCTTCACCTATAAAAATAGTAAATAGTAGGGGGTTAGTACACCACTTGTACTAAGTATGGGTGTATGCACACATACACATAAAGCTACGCATGATCAATGAAAGCTCTTTTTAAGCAACATGCCATTTCTGGAAAGTCTAGTCATTAGACTTTCCTAATTCGTTAGTTGTGAATTGTGGTATGAATATGATGTATTCTAATGCATTCAAAGCACACAACTCATTTTATATATGATTACAAGACATTAGTATCATCAACATAATTTTAGAACCACTCTGGCGAAGATTTGAATTTTTAATCCTCCAAACCCGAGAGCTCCTCTTTGTACACTTAGATTATTTTTCAGTCTTTTTATTCTTGTTGTTGTGTAGTTCAATAACTCCTTTGGTACTATGTTTTACATACAAGTGCAATGATTCATTGTAGTCCCATACCCACAATGAATCAAGTAAGTAATTCAAGAGATTAGGAAATGACTTAACTATAATTTGGGGCATGAATATATTTATAAGTCAATACTTATTGACTATACTCATTCTTTGGTTGAATTCATAATGTCCATAGATCTTGCGGCATATCATTAAAGCTTATGATCTTGCTTACTTTGGGCATGAATTCTTTATAAACCAATCTTTAGTGACTATTCCTAGTATTGTATTATTGGCCTAATGTAAGAAGTCATTATAAGCCAATCTTATTTGGCTAATATCTTTTGCTAATTATATAAAGTCATTATAAGCCAACTTATTTGGCTTTATCATTTTCATAACATGAGGATTCATTATTAGCTATGCCCTTTAATTATTGTATACTTTAATGGACACGATTTGACATACAACAAGTAATTCATTACATCAAGTATTCATTACATTTCATAATACATTCTCTATTGATTATGTAATTGATTTCATTACTTTCATGTTTGATATATTATACATTTCATATACACGAGACCTTGGAATCGTTGATATAGCATTAAGACATCTCAAGTGAGGGCCCAACATATGGGACCTCAACCCGAGGGCCTTCTTTAGCAAACACAGAGTCTGCTTCATTCGTTCATTCATACTTCACATTATTCATTTCATTCATTCGTAGGCTGATGTAAACACCAGCTATACCTAGGATGATGTTTAAGACTCTCATCGGGATCATGAAGTGCAATGACCAAGAATGACCTAATGTCATTACTTGAATCTGATTTCACCTCCTGATTGTCTTGCACAAACACCTTCGATATCGTTCATTTCATTATATTTCATACTTTGAGGAACTCCAACCTTAACCGACATAGATCATGTGAGATTCATGAAATCCGGTGTCTTCCCCATACCGAAAAGAGGTGGAGTCACTGGCCAAGGTGAAACCAAAACATGCTAGCGTATATAGGGAATTGAACCCTGCTAGATCTCTATATTGGCAGTATAGGTTCAAATACTAGGAGATATAAGGAGATCCATACCCGGCATGCTGGACTGTCTCATCTCATGAGAGTTACGTGAACCTCCGCCCTTCCCGAAGGAAGGCATCACCGCTCATAGCTAGCCTATCGTTGCTCAGTATAAAGTTCCATTACATTCAACTCATACATCATGGAAGCTGGCTTCTAGCATGAGGACATCATAGCTCATTAGATGATTTCTCATCTCATCATTAGTATTAAGTGTGAACTGTCCTTACACTTACATATAGAGTATGATTGAGACTTGTCTCTTGATATTCAACACTCTCTTAGGTGAGTACTTTTAGTGACCTTTACTTAGGTTTGGTTGAGACTTGTCTCACCATTCATCTTAGCCTCTTATCATGTTGTCACCATTTTCATTAGCATCATAGATTAACATAATTACTCACCTCATTACGTGAATGTTCATTTCTTTATCTTTTAGTGTTGACTCAAGCATTATGGAGGCTTGCTTCTAGATTGAGATTTACTTACTTTATTAATGACTGGTCATCCTTGCTTTACATTGATGAAATGTGAATTATCCTTTCATATCATCCTTACTTTACATTGATGAATGTGAATTGTCCTTACATATCATCCTTAGGTGTTAATGAGACTAGTTTCACACATTCTAACACCTTCATTCGTGAGTATTCTTTTAACAAATTAGCTTTGGTGTAAGTAATACTTGTCTCACTTCCTTTAACACCCCATTCTGGTCACTTACTTAATTTAGACCCCTTTAATTATGTTATAACTCACGTTACTTACTTACTTTAGTGTAGTAGCTTCATATCACCTTTATGGACGATGAGCACTTCATTCAATGAGTTTCGTGTGTCCATAGTTCATTCTTGTGGAGCATGTTGGGAGTTGTCCCAATGAATGTCATGCTCTTGGTTATGGATTCATTGATATTACTTTAGAAGTGCTTAATATATATTTGATACTCTTACTACACAAGAATTGGCATATGATTAGTATTGGCTCAAGATTTGGGATATTAGACTAGCAAATTCATTCTTTTTGGCATAAGCCAAGTTTTACGTATGTTCATATTTAAATTGCCATATGTATGAATCCTTAGCCAATCTTTTAATCATTTACATAAGTTCCTAGCCATTAGCATATATTCATTTTGACCAAATAGAGTTAGCAACTTTATTGGAACCAGATAGCCAATTTATTCAAGATATGATTTCATAGATGTCTTTGAGCCAATTCTTAGTTTATGGATTTTAGTTTAACGTTTTAAGAACATATTGGACAGCATCGTATTAACATTTGATGGCTTTAGCATCTTCATAACATCACAACAATAGCAAGTCAACATTCAGCCAAAGATACATAATTCACTTAACACATCACGGACTTAACTTAGCATATTATCGATCCTTAATTATCATGATAAGATTAACTTTACGCAATTACAAGTTCATAAGTTCATTCTATACTCATAATTCAAGAACAATACATGTTAAGAACATCCAGCACCACATACCAACAACATGCTCTCTAACCTATTTACCATTGAAATCGAAAAGGATACGAGGGAGGGGAAGTTCGACGAGAACGACGGGAACAACCCTAGTTTTCAAGATCTTGTGAATCGTTCGAAGGAAAATACTCTTGGAGAAAGAATTTGAGGAGAGAAACCCATACCTTAAGTAGAACATAATCTAAGAAGACCACCTTGAACGAAACCTTGAAGAAACCTTGAAATCGCCCTAGAGAAATCGATAATTTTTTTGCTTTTTTTTCTTTTGTTCGTTGCTTACTGTTTTTGCATCGCGTTTACTATGAGTTTGAACGTGTTTATAAGTCTTATAAACTGATCTTGACTCATTCAACTTAGGGTTTAATAAGTTAATTAAATAAATTAATTAACTAATTACTAAAAAGCCCCTCCTAAGTTGACTAAACATAGGAGAATGTTGACTTGACCCAAAATCTGGAATTTTGGTGTTGACTATGGTTTTGGTCAACATTTTAACTTTATATTAATTAATTAAATCCTTAATTAAATTAATTTAGGGACCTAGGGTAAGTACTAAAGTACCCCTAATTCATTGGAACCAAAATTAACCTTTTTGGACCATCCTAGGTTAAGTACTAGGATGTTTCTTGAGTTGTACTAGGTTAGTGTAAGAATTTCGTTTTGATCATTCAAACTAATTAATTAAATTGATAATTTAATTAATTAGGAGACTTAATATAATTACTAAAGTACCCTTAAGTCATTAGGACCATAACCAATCCTTTGAACCATCCTAGGTTAGGTACTAGGTTGTTTTTTTCTTGTTTTAACCAAAATCTGGAAATTGCTTTGTGATTTCGGTTTTGCCCCTTTAAATTAATTAATTAAGTAGTCTAGGGTAATTACTAAAGTATCCATAGGTTTTTAGGACCTTAACTAACTCTTTGGACCATCCTAGGTTAGGTACTAGGTTGTCCCTTTCTTGTCTTAACCGAAATCTGAAAATTTCCTTTGTAGTTTCAGTTTTAGCCCTTTTAAATTAATTAATTAAGTTGATAAATTAATTAATTAGGTAACCTAGGGGAATTACTAAAGTACCCATGAGTTGTTAGGACCATAACTATCCTTTTGGACCATCCTAGGTTAGCTACTAGGTTGTCTCTTGAACTAGTACTAGGTTAGTGTCAACCCGGTTTAGTCCTAGGTTGTCGGGTGCACTGATTAGTTTATTTCGTTTGGTCCTAGGTTAGTTAGTTATTTAGGGTAGTAGGTTAGAGTCTAGAATTTGTTAGGAAGTTAGTTCCCACATGGATTGGTCCCTTGTGCACGTTTTTCCCCATAACTACCCTAACCGAATTCGGTTAGGGTGGTCCCCTCCTTTGGCAGCTTCTTCACATGTCTTGCACATGTGTTGGTTGTACTTTCCTAACTAACTATTATTTATGATTTATTTGGGAATGTTTACTTATTGTCCCAAGGACCCTCACCATGTCCTTGGGCACTGCTTAATTTACATGATCATTTTAAATGGTCATGTGATATGGTGCTAGGCTTGACACTTGGATGCCTAGTACATATTGTGCAGATATTATGAAGCGAATATTTTTAGCTTAGGGTCTTCCTTGCAGGTACATTTATTGAACATCAATCTTGGATTGGGGTATGACAACCCCAAAAAATATATTTCTTATTCGTATATAAAAAAGTGGCTAATATCCCTTAGCAAATTTTTTTTATACTATGCCCAATATTTCTCAATATTGGACATTGGGGTGCCTATGTACCCCTAATAGGCTATCCTAAGGGCATACTGGTCTATTCATTAGACATATGATTTTCTGGAATGTTACAGAAAGATTCACCTATCGTTCCACATGAGGTGTTGACTTTCCTTGCACTACACCATTTTAGGCATACAACCACACTAAGTCTGAGCAACGCTTTAAAAGTGTTGCCTAAAATATTTTTGGGAACGCTTTTAAAATGTAGGCTAAATTTTTAACTTTTGGCAACGACAATATTTGCCACACTATTAAAGTGTACCCTTTAATGGTATAGTCCACATTTTATATGCGTTTTCATAATATGAAATAAATGACAACAATTATTTAAATATATGGAAACACTTTTAAAGTGTCCTATTATTATAATTGTAAAAACAACACATTAAAAGTGTGACCTAAAAAATTTCACTAAAATGTTAGATTCCCTCCAACATTCTTAACTCTTCGTCTCATTATTATTGGCCAAAAAAATAATTAATAAAACATTAAAAAATCCTTTTGTCTCTGTCTTCTTTCTTAGCTAGCTGAAAGTTAGAAGAGACACTACTTTCTCTTCTTATATATCTGAAAAATATACCTTTTCTCTTCTCCATAACGTAAAATCGAAGAGTTGAAGCTGAAGACCGAAGAGAGAAAGATGAATAACTGAAGAGCTGAGCTAAAAAACGGAAGAGCTCAGCTGATTCTCTTCTCCAAAATCCAATTTTCACAAATAGATGGAGTGTTGATGCTGACGAACTAGGGATCGATCGAGGAACTGGAGATCGAAAAACTGATGAGTGGAAGCTGAAGAACCAATTTCGTCAAGCGTAAGTACCAATTTCGTACAGCCGATTGAGAAGGTGATAGTTCATCCGCTTGTGCTTTTGAGAATCGTAGAAAACAACAACAGAGTTGCAAGAGACACAAGGAAACATGTTGTTGGGTCTTTTATTGGAACTTCATTTAAAGGTGTTGTTGATGATACAAATTGTTATGGAGGTATCATTATTGCAAACCCTTTGAGATCTGTTCAAATTTTTGCTTCATGAGGTTTTTGTTTTTTTTCGTTATTTTGATTTTTTTTTTTTATGAACTTTGAAATATGTTAGGTTTTTTATGAGGTGAAATTAAGATTTGAACTGTGAACAGTGAATAGGTATCTAATGTGCTGAGAAATTATTGGTTCCTTAGATTTGTCACTTGTCCGGGAAAGAAAAAATACTCATGATGAAAGGCTTATACATGTGTGGTTAATTGGCTTTATATTGTAAATCATTTTCATGCTTATAGATAGAACTGAACTTTCAACAGATTATTTCTGCATAATTAATTATTACATTTCCATTGGAGTTAATACAAGGTTAGGTTTGAGCTTAAGTATTGCAATATGAAGTTTGGGTTAAGGCATCCCAATTATTAATTTGTACAATAAACTTCCTTCCAACAACAGAGACAAAATTCAAATCGTCTTTACAAGCTTCTATTTATGCATTATCTTCATGAATAGTTCACGGCAGTATGTGTTTCAAGCTGTATGTGGATGACTATTAGTTATACATGAGTTGTTTATACCTGGTAGCTGATAATTTTTGGGGTTCTCTAGAGATAGGTGTAGTTGACATAGTGGAGTCCAAATCGTAGCTTATATCCATGAAACCACTCAAAGTTGTTGAGAAAGGACCAAACAAAGTACCCCCTCACGTCTGCACCATCCCTGATTTCATATGCCAGTGAATTTTAAGTAGCTATGAAAGTAGTTCATTCTATGAATATCGTTCAAGGTGTCCCTTATTTAAGGAATCAGATTATCGTTCTCAACAATACCTAAAACATAGCCAATTGTGTCAAATGCATCTCGTTCAAGTTATTAGTTGATAAACTGCATCTCGCTTAGCTTCTAAATGACAAAATGTGAAATTCCTTTTGTTTACCATTTTTTTCGCTTATAACGACTGTAGTATTATTGAATCTGCCCCTCATGTATATAACAATTTTTTTTATCACTTGTGGGTGCATAAAGATCCATGGAGCACCAGTCTCATTAATTAAAAGATAATATACAACTAATATTGTCTAACTCCTCAAACTTATTGTTATTGTAGTGAATGGAAGTATGAAATTCGGATCATGTTTTGGTCACCAACGCCTTAACTGTTAATTGTTGAATTTTGAGGGAAAGAATGACATCCCTTTCTGTTGAGATGTATTGCAGTATCAATTAGACTATCTACATACTTAGTTGAAGGATTTGGAGAAACTATGGAAGTAAGTATGGTTGTGGTAACGGAGATAGATTCAGTCACTCCATTATTTTATTTTTATGTTTCTCTTGTAGCGAAAATGTCAGATTCCTATCTTCAAGTTACGATGACCACAACTGAATAATAATACTTTTTTATCTAATAATGTTAAAATCACAAATCAAAATTATAATGGAAAGTATGGAGTTAGTACCAATTAAAAGAAAAGAAAAGATAAGTATGGAGTTGGTCTAATCAACTTTTTGTTGTTCTAGAACAGGTTAATGACGAGAATGGTGATCTGTCTTAAATTGGTTTTGATCTGGATCAACTAAATACGATGATTATTGGTCTGGTCAGCTATTCTTTCAGTCGTAGTGTGTATTTCCTGAAAAAGATTTCAAGGCTCTTTTCTTTCTCTTATATCTAAATATGTGTGGAGTACAAGCATTTTCCGATGGTCTTAATTATCATCTTGGTCATTGTGCATGTCTATGTAAACATATAATTACATATGTATTTCATAAAAATATCTATTACCTACTGATCTTTTTGTCTCAACAGTATTTTAATTTTTAGGATAGCAAGTTACTTTATTTGGAAGGCAAGCAGGTAATTTTGAAAAAAATGTTATTCAAGGTCATTAGGCTACAAAATCGGTTCATTATTATTAATAGCCAAAAGGTATAATATGCGATTTCTGGAACTAGTAGTGATTATATATTTACCAATTCATTTTCATTGATATTCAGTATTATGTATTGTAGTTACTGTTAATAACAAAACCTTACGAATGCTTGTGTTATGTACCTGTGTAAATTTATTAATGGAAAAAGGGTGAAGATGCCAGAGACACTGCAGGTTTGTACAATTGTAAGTTCAAGTAACTTCTTACTCAAAAATGTTGTGGATACGTTTAGTGAACCAGAAACAAAAGAAGTATCCTTATTCTAAAAAAGTTCCTTCAAACTTTAACAATTTTTAAATTACAATTTTACACTCTTTTTCAACTTAACTTCAAACACCACTTTTTTCTTTTTTCAAATATCAGTCAATTCATGTCAAAACACCAGCCTACTTGATTATTCTACGTGCATGATAGGATTTTCTTGATCTTTTCTCACCCTAAGATGGAGTTAATCATGTAATCTTCAGATGGTATATGTGTACAACTTGTGAACTTGATTGAGTTTCTAACTTTAAAGTTCTTATCTTTAATGTCTGATGTTTTCGGTCATTAGCCACTGTATTTTCCTACCGAAACATAATGTAAAATATTATAAAGGTAAGCTGGTAGCTTCATTGTGTTTTTGTTATTATATAAAGATGATAATGTTGTACATAAGTGAATATGATGAACGAGGCACTAATTTTATTTTCTTACTGTCAAATTTCTATTGAACTAACCTGCCAAGCTCTATATTTTCTTTACTTCATTTGAAAGTTGATACAAACCTTTAGTATCAAGGTGATTGAGGTCATTTATTGTTACTCTACATAGTCGGTATTTGATATCAAAATATAACTATTTTAATTTGCAGTTACGATTCATCTCTAAGTTGAAAAGTTTAAAGGTTCATCATGCTAGCACGAGTGCTGCAAAATAAAGTAAATTCAAAAGTTTAAAGGTTTGTTAACCCTAGAAGAGAGCTTTAATATAAAGTATATGTCCATCTTGTTGGTGTTCTATGTTAATAGAAACTTCTTCATCGAGTTCACAAATTTAATAAAAAGAACTTAATCGGAAGTGATAGACATGCTCTATGATGATATTTTTTTAAAGTTGGTTTTCTCCTCTTCATATATAAATGACGGTTGTATTTTGAGGGGACTCTCTAAAAGTAAGAACTAATTCTTTTAGTCATATTTTTTTTGTAGGTGTTAAGTTTACAGACTAGCTTCATGTTACATATAAATAACAAGACTTAATCAGGCAGGTCTCCAAGTTCCAAGGTATGAAGCTTGCATTTAATATGTCTCTCATTTTTACTTGATTTTTGTGTCTCTGCGTTATTAGATAATATAATGTATCACATGAAGACAATCTCCATGTTTATTACTTGAGTGACAGATTTGTAGGGATTATATAGAATTCTGATAGTGTGTGATTTCCTCTTTGAAAATAGGCTTTTTATTTCTCCATTTCGTTCATGTGCTTTATGATAATCTAAGGTCGTTATTTATTTTAATTTGATTAAAATATGTAATTTTAATGTATATGTGTGGTATAAATTTAAATTACTTGGTATTTCTTTTCAATTTTCTATAACTAGAGAGTGATTGAAGTAAATTAAATATAGTACATGTTTTTTATTCTTTAATCTTGTTGTACCTGCAACTCCAATAAGTGTGACAGCACCGTCTACAAAAGGGAAGAAGAAGAGGGGAAGGCCTAAGAAATACAGTCCAAATAGTTCTTTAAATACTGCATTATCACCAATGCCAATATCAGCTTCAATTTCACTTTAAGGATATTTTTCAGGTTGAAAAAATAACGTAAGCTGCCCCGTTGAATCCTTTAAGAAGAAGTAGCAACAATTTGAGCTTGAATTCCAAGTAACAATTATAGAAGCTTGAACAGAGGTTATGATTTTTTATGTGTGTAGTTTATCTTTTTAAAATGGTCTATACATTGTCAAATAGTTATTTTTGACTACTAATATACACAATGCTGAATTTGTTGGTGTAGAAAGTTCTTCTTTTTTTCTTTCTGAATTCTGTTTTATTCTGCATTCGTTCTGTTTTATTTGGGTCCCATGTCTAAAATGGTCTCATTTTTTGGCATTTATGATGTTGAATGGGGGTATATTTTTCACTTGTTGTTATTGGAATGAAGTTTGGGTGGTTGTTGGGGTTGTCTTGTTCATCGTGGAATAAATCCCATCTCTCTTTTGAATTTATGAAGTCACCTTCGTTGACCTTTTGTTTCTTTAGATGCAACAGTACTTGGTTCACAGTTATGTGATGATTCGTTTTGACTTTGTCCTTGATTCATCAATGACGGATAAGGAATAGTTTCTCTAGAAGTCTATTGGCTTACAACTAATACTAGCTATTTTCTCGACACTAAGGGTACTATGATCTGGTGTAATTAAAATAATTTGCAGAATTAATTGGCAATGTACCGAGACACAAAGACGTGATTAATTGAATCCATTCCAAATTTTCTACAACAAGTAAAATCTGCAAGTTCTCTTTAAAAAGTAACAATTTTATGCTTCTTGCAATTGCTATTTGGTGTTAAGGAGAAGGGGCAATAGTAGTGTTGGGGCATATTGGCTTACCAAAGTTTCATTCCATTGTTCTTCACTAATAAATGTGACACAGTGAGCTGATTTATTGTTGATGATTTACTGTTGATGAACTTGCATCTGTTGATGAATTTATTACATGTTTAAAATGCATAGTTCTTGTTACATATGGTTCAGCTTTGTACATGTAATAAGAAACCACAAAGGTTGTATAGTCCCCTGTAGCAACATAAACAACCTTTACGTTGCTTAGTTCTTCCACTACCTTAGGATCTGATTTACAATCTTCGTTACCGTGACCCAAGCTCCCATAACGGCCCCAACCATATGTACAAACCCTTCCATCTTTGCCAATAAGATAAACATGCCAAGCCCAGCTGCAACAAGTGCAAGCTGAATATTCAATGTCTGATGTTGGCCAATAGAATACACAAACCTGATGATATTTCAAAGTCTGATGTTATTACTACTTTGGGTTCTGAAAATAGGGGAATTACATCTGGATATCATTGATATCCAAGCCAATGTTCACCTTCTTGTTTATCACCGAAATTGGGTTAAAAATCTTTATGTTCAGGTGATTGTTGGGTTACCTGAATAATTTTCTTATTTCTTCGTTCTTAGTGTTACACATTCTGCATTTCACACGTTGTATGTCCAGTCTTACTGATTAAATTTTTTTAAGATCTGTGTTATGCTGCCTGTTTTCTCATGGTAGACTGAGATGAGTTGCTGTTCATTTGTGTTACAACATTTCTTCTGTTCTTAATAGAGAGATGGAGTCAATGGTTTCTAAGGGTATTTCATCACATGTTTTTTGTGCATTTGTATGTTTGCCTAATGTTTTCATTCATATTTTATCATTCTATTTAGATTTTGTAGTTTTTGTACATGTTTGGGGATTATTTAACTGTGAAGGGTTGGGAATTGAACAATATAGTGAGCTATGAAATACATTATTCTCTAACTTATGATTTACTTTTGAATATGCATGAAAATGCCGCTGATTGAATCTTGATGAGAAGAGGACAGAAGTAAACTCTTTTTGTAGTGAACGATAAAGAGTTTTTGTACGATTATCATAAATGTTGTTTTAATACAATTGGTTTTGTCGAATGTATTGGTATTAGAGATCTTTTAAGCAATTGCTTTCTATATTTATGCATGGGTCATGTTCTAAATGTTTATTTAATTTGAAATATATACTTTCAAATTATTTATAAGCTTATTTTGTGCTTTATATCACTTATACATATTTAATTGTGATTATTATATTCAAACTAAATTTTATCGTAAGTGTGGTTAAATTGTGGCTACAAAAATTCTACACAGCATTACAACACTTCGAAAGTGTGGCTTATTTTTTATAAATTTTATCTTGTACATAAGAAAAGTTACATTTTATAAGTGTTGTTGTAGGTGAGATATAAAAGGCTACACTTAAAGTGTAACCAATAGAAACACAAAGGTCAAACTTTTAAGTGTATAATTAGATAAAAGTGTTTCTAATGAAATACTCCAAAGCGTGGCCTTTATACCTCTGCGACCACGCTTTTTAAGTGTTGCTGCTTTGGCAACACTTCAAAAGTGTTGTCTAATGTCAAAGGTAACGCTTCTTTAGGCCACACCCTAAAAAGTGTTGCCTAAAGTCAAAAAGTGTAGTCTGTTATCAATGGCCACACTTTTTTCTACTTTCGGCTACACTTTATCAGGGTGGCCGTAGGCCAAAAATGGTGTATATGGTTTTGCATGAAATGAGGCTCCAATGCTAATGAGCATGTAGAGGGTTATGTATATCTCTTAATTCCATAAACTATTCTTTCCACATAGGATCTAGCAAGTGAATTCACTTAATATGCTAGGATATATATTAATGTTTTACTTTGGCGAAGTGGAGCACCTTCCATTGGTGTAAGGATCTACAACACCAAATTCCACGTTTAGCACCCATGGTCTTAGTGTTGGTTGATGCTATAGTTTCCCTAAAGTAAAATGGACATTGGAAGTAAATTAAAGTAAAAAACCCTAACTAGGATAACCTATGGGAAGGTCCTTAGGATATGTGGAAGTAATGAACCCACCTAGACATTGCACAAGTACCTATTTAAGGGAGTCCTAGGAAGGTGGCCTAATGTATGTGCATGTGTTTATGGTTATCTTGTATGACATTGTGTTAATACCTACATGATGTGATGATATGCATGATATAAAGTACTAATATGACTGTGTTACCAAGGTTCTACTTAAAGTATATGTAGTTTACTATAGTATTATGTTTGGTACATGAAGTATATGTTAAGGCTTGTGGTCCTATGATAAGTTTAATAAGTATGTGAAAGGTTATGGGGCTTCACATGTACATTGAACTAGTAGACATAGATTGGGATTGTGAGTGAGATTTTACACGGTTATATGTTAAATGAAATTAGCATATGTGCAAAGTGAATAGAGTTCACTGTAATGCCTTATGGTCTTGACTTGAATGTGTCTATAATGTGCTATACTTCTATGATGGTATGTGTTGGCTTGTGTAGAATGTATGTATGGTTTCCTTGTGTACTTAAGGTGGTGCATTGCACAAAGTATCACTATAGAGTTACTTGGAAGGTTAAGGAAATAAGAAGGAAAGGATTCAGTGTAAAGAGAAAATAAGCTCACTGTAATGAAGGAATATGCTTACTGTAAAATGATTTATAATTACCTTAAATGCAATGCTTATATGAAGTATTTCTATTATGCAATGCTTATGGGATAAAGGTTTTATGAAGATTTCACAAAAAAACATGAAGTATGATTTCAAAAAAATGTCCCTTTAAATGCATGTTTTTGCATGGTTGCCATACTTAGTGCATTCTTGTACTAACTCTATTCTTCTTTACCTTTTTACACAAATTTAGGTTAAGGATGCTTAAATGTTGTCCTTAAAAGATGAGGAGCTTTATATGTGATTCCCAAGCTCAAGGAAAGGAATCCTTCAGTCCAAGGATCTCCTAAATTATGGTTTACTCTAAATTGTAGTGTTATTGTACTTATGTATTATGTTATAAGGGTCGTGTCCCTAATGTACTCTAATGATGTTGAGTCTAGTATGGCAAAGAGACTTAAGGTCTAAATATGTATCATGACTTATATTTTATATACATATGAAGTGATGTTTCTAGCATATGATGTGCTCTGAAAAGTTCTAAATTTTCTGCTAAATCTACTATGACAATGCGATAAATGATAACTATGGGCTTGTATAAGATCTCCAAGAGGTCAAGTACGCCATGTTAATTCTAGGGGGTGCTCGCCGGATGTGACAATTGGTTCTTGAATGTGCATAAGACTTTCCAAATGTAAAATAGCATGTTTTAATGAAATGCCCCTTTCTAGGATGATTTTATGATGTGTGTGCATATGGTCTCATACTTAGTACATGTGATGTGCTAACCCCATTTTCTCCATTTTCCCCAAAATTTTAAGTTCTGGTAGTTGAAGGAAGAGTTGGAATTCTCACTCATCCAAGTTGGGTAGGTCCTCACTTTCCGAGGGCAATGCCACTATCAAGCTTTTGATGTTGTTCTAGTTATAAGACTTCTAGTTTTTTCCTTTTCATTTGTGTATTAAAGATTGTATAGCCTATATGTTGCTTTATTACGTTGATGTATGGCATATGCCCAATTGATATACTCTTGTTTAGATGGTTATGAGATGAGACATATGTTTAAGACTATGTTAAGTATCTTATATATATGTGCAATAAAAGTAGAAGACTATGTAATCTTCTTAAGGGTCTATGTATACTCGATATGAATATATTACGTGTATGTGAGAGGTATATGCAAACCTCAAGATAGATATTGAAATGTTTTAAATTTTCTGCATTTTTAACCTATGAATGTAATGATGTAATCTAAGAGGCTAGTCTTAGTCCACTCCGAGGACGATGATGCTAGTTACGTATATTGGGTTCTCCCTGGATTAGACAAACATTGTATTAGAGCATGAGGTTGAATATCTTTAGAGTATATGTCTCACTCAACCACGTCTATGTAAATTCTTATTCATAATTGTGAAGCGCGCCACACATATGAATAGGAAACTATATGATGCTTAGGAAACTCTCACTTTCGTGGAAATCCAATATCGTGCCTCTAGAATCTTGTCTCTATGTGCCCTTAGCATCTAACCCTTTTATTGTGATTATAGGCCATGAATACTCGAAGAAAAGCAACTCGAAGACTTGATTAAGAGATTGTCAATGCGGGAGTTCCTCCCTGGGGCAATAAAGTCCCTCCTCTTGTAAAAGTTTCTAATGATGACCAAGCTCCTGTCAGTCCTCCACCTATGATAGATGGTGACATAAGGTCATCCTTTATCCAAATGGCTCAAGCCATTACTACACAAGAATAAGACGCCACTACTCAAGCACAAGCCATGACGGCCCAAGCCAATCGGGAGGTGGTACCCCGAGGAAACCAACACGTTTGCACCATGGCCTCCCATTTGAGGGATTTCACTAGGATGAATCCCCCTACTCTATATGGGTTCAAAGTTGAGGAACACCCCCGAGAGTTCATTGACGAAATCTAAAAGATTCTCTATTCTATGGGGTTGACTACTAGTGAGAAGGCCGAGTTAGCCACTTATCAACACAAAGATGTGGCCCAAACTTTGTATGTACAATGGAGTGACAAACTTTAAGAGGTGGACCAGTGACATGGGAGATCTTCAAGAAGGATTTTATTGATAGGTTCTTTCGTAGAGAGAAGAGGGAAGCTAAAGTAGAAGAATTCATCAACCTTCGTCAAGGAGGTATGAGTGTACTAGACTACTATTTTAAATTTACTAAATCGTCAAAGTATGCTCCTTCTTTGGTTTCTGAACCTAGGGATGAAATGAGCCGCTTTGTGACGAGAGAGTCAGATGACTTGAGAGAAGAATGTCATTCGTCTATGATACATGACACTATGAACATTTCTCATCTCATGGTTAATGCTCAACAAGTGGAATAGACAAGAATTAAGAGAAAGAGTAGGGATGCCAAGAAGGTAAGGTCTTTTGATGATGGTTCTTTAAAGGGTAGGCTTGATATCGAAGACAAGCCTCGGTTCAAGAAGAGGTTATCTAATCAAGTTCCTTCCAAATTCCCTAAAGCTCGTGATGATAGGGTGTCTAACCCTAAGTCTCAAAAGGGAAGGGGCACTAGTTCACCAACCAAGAAAAAAACTTGTGGAAAGTGTGGCAAGAAGCATTATGGTGATTGCCTCATCGGGAAGGACAATTTCTTTGGTTGTGGCAAGAGCGGCCACAAGGTTAGGGATTTCTCTAATGTGAAGGGTCAAGACAAGGGTAGTGGTCAAGCTCAAGCAAGTGGTTCTAATGATGCTCTGAAGAAGAATCGCTTTTATGCTCTCCGCTAGAGAGGTGAGCAAGAGACTTCTCCCGATGTAGTGACCGGTATGATGAAAGTATATTCTATTGATGTATATGATTTACTTGATATCGGTTCTACTTTGTAATTTATTTCTCCTCTAGTAGCTAAAACATTTGACATCTTTCCCATTATCTTAAATGAACCTTTTATGGTGTATACTCTAGTGGGTGAATCTGTTGTTGCAAATAGTGTGTATAGAAATTATCCTATAATGTTGCCCAATAGAGTTATTCGTGTTGAACTAGTAGAACTTGATATGTTTGATTTTGATGTCATTTTGGGTATGGCTTTGTTGCATGCTTTCTTTGCTTCAATAGTTTGTAGAACAAGGGTGCTAAGTTTAACTTTCAAAATGAGCCCGTTTAAGAGTGCAAGGGGGGAAATTCTATTCCTAGAGGTCGTATTATTTCTCGTTTGAAAGTTTGTAAGATGATCTCTAAGGGGTGTTTATACCATATTGTAAGAGTCTAAGTTTAGACTTCGAAATTCCTCCCATAGAGTTGGTCCCCGTAGTGAGGAAATTTCCGGAGGTCTTTCCTAATGATCTTCCCAGGATTCCTCCCCAATAGAAAATTGATTTTGGTATCAACTTGCTACCGGATACAAATCCCATTTCAATTCCTCCTTATCAGATGGCTCCAGCCGAATTGAAAGAGTTGAAGGCTCAACACAAATACTTACTAGACAAAGGATTTATTCGTCCTAGTATTTTTGCATTGGGTGCTCCAGTATTTTTCGTGAAAAAGAAGGATGGGTCCCTTAGAATGTGTATCGATTACCGTCAACTCAACAAAGTCACAATCAAGAACAAGTATCCTCTCCCTCGGATTGATGATTTATTTGATCAACTCCAAGGTGCGAGTTACTTTTCCAAGATTGACTTGAGGTCGGGATATCACCAACTTAAGGTGAGAGGTGAGGACATTCCCAAGATGGCATTTCGAACAAGATATGGTCACTATGATTTCTTAGTAATGTCCTTTCGTCTCACTAATGATCCGACGGCGTTTATGCACCTAATGAATAGGGTGTTTCGAAGTGACCTATATTCATTTGTCATTTTCTTCATTGACGACATCTTGGTATATTCCAAAATGGGGGTGAACACATGGACCATTTGAGAGTGGTGTCACAAGTGCGTAAGGAACACCAATTGTTTGCCAAGTATAGTAAATGTGAGTTTTGGTTGAGATCGATAGCATTTCTTGGTCATATCATCTCTAGTGAAGGTGTAGAGGTTGATACTAGGAACCGAAGCGGTGAATAATTGGCCTAGGCCTTTGGATCTTACGGATATTAGGAGTTTCTTAGGCCTAGACAGTTATTATAGAAGGTTTGTCAATGGGTTTGAATCTCTTGATTCTCCCTTGACAACCTTGACCCAAAAAAATGTGAATTTGAGTGGTTATAGGCATGTGAAAAGAGCTTTCAAATGTTGAAAGATAGGCTTACTTCCTCTCCTCTATTGACCCTGCCGGAGGGTACTAAGGGTTTTAAGGTATATTATGATGCATCCCGAGTCGGGTTGGGGTTTGTTCTTATGCAACATGGAAAAGTTATACTCTTTGCTTCTAGGCAACTCAAAGTTCATGAGAAGAATTATTCGACTTATGACCTTGGGTTAGCGGCTGTGGTTTTTTCCTTTAAAATATGGAGGAATTATCTTTATGTGGTTCATGTTGATGTGTATACGGACAATAAAAGTCTCCAATATGTATTTACTCAAAAGGAGTTGAATCTCCGGCAACGGATATGGTTAGAGTTGTTGAAAGACTATGACATGAGTGTTCTCTATCACCCCGAAAAGGCTAATTTTATAGCGGATGCTCTAAGTTAATTGTCCATGGGAAGTGAGTCCCATGTAGAAGAAGCCAAGAGAAACCTAGTGAAAGATGTTTATAGGTTTGCTTGTTTAAGGGTTCAAATTGAAAGTTCCCCAAATGGTGGTATTGTGGTACAACATAACTCCGAGTCATTTTGGTGGTTGAGGTGAAGTCTAAGAAACACCTTGATCCATTATTGATGGAGTTGAAAGTATCGTTCTTAGAAAGATGAATGAGTCATTCTCCCAAGGGGGGGATGGTGTTCTTAGGTACCAATGAAGATTGTGTGTTCCTACTGTGTATGATTTGAGGAGAAGGATCCTTTAGAAATATCGTGGATCCCGTTACTCTATTCATCCGGGTTCTAGAAAGATGTACCATGACCTTAGAGAAGTGTTTTAGTGGGATGTCCTAAAAAGGGATATTGCAGAGTTTGTCGCGAAGGGTCCCAATTGCCAACAAGTGAAGGTCGAGCACCAAAAACTAGGAATCTAAAGACACGGCTCCAAAGACTCTTTAGGACTCTTGAACTCTGTTCTTTGATGCAAAGTTTGCCAGGCGCAGAGCTTATACCCCGAGAGTGGCTGGCACTCAAAGACCATTACTGGTTCCAAAGCAAACCCTTGGCCTGGATTACTTATATCAGCCGAAGACTCTAGCATGATTTCAATTATCAACTGGACTTACTCAAGTAACTAAATAATATAACTCAAAATATTAAAAGGAATAACTGTCAACTTGGCCAAAAATGGCAACCCAAGTCTTTAACATAGAATGATACTATAAAGACAAATGAACTACTAACTGTCTATGAAGCCGCTAAAAACAATTGAAATGGATTTTGGGACAAACCCCACAACATCCTAATTAACTAAACTAGAAAACAATTAAAAAGGGTCCTTCGGAAATGCAAGGAGGCTCACCAATGGACTCTGAGTGCTCAAGCATTATCAAAGATGTGTTGGATGATTATCCTGGTTACCTGCGTCTTAATAAAGCATTTACAAACTTAACTAAACTCATTTTGAAGTAATATAGCTTCAGGAGATTCTCCAATCGAAAACAATCACTATGAGATTATACAACGTTTTACCTCACGCTATCGAGAACCATCCTATACCTTGGCATCAGTATAGGAACTTATTTAACTTAGTGGATCCACTAGATTAAACTTAAATGATTATCTAAAAATTATGATCCTTTAGTTACCATGATGTCGACATGGTTTATGGAGACTTGAGTTAATATAAACTTGTATACCCATGTATGTGCTCAATACTAGTCCCAAAAATATACTCAACTCTTATGTTTTTTAAAAAATTTCTTTCTTTGGGTTGAGATAATTACTCAACACTTAGCTTAAAATCTCTTTTGGAATCGATGTTCCCCTCTCTTGCTCAAAACTCTTTTGGAGATTTAAGTATCCTCTTATTTTAAATGTGAAAACATTTATAAATTCTTGGGATTACTTTGTTCCCTATATATTTTTAAAAATGAACTCAAATCTTTACTCTTAGCTTAACCTGAAACTCTTAGTCTTAAAACAAAGTTAAAACATTTGTAAAAGACGTTTAAAACATTGATGAACTTCACTAGACTTGACTCTTGACTTTGATCTTAACTCTTCCTTGAATAGACTCTTAATCGATCCTTGAATTGAATTATGGATTCAACGATTATGATTTTTTTTTGAAAGACCCCATCATGTTTAGGAATGATTCTGAATAGCCAAACTTTAGAAAAGTGACGAAATCACCGTCTTGGAACAAGTCCACGACGCGGATATGCTCCAAAATAAGTATGCACGAAATCAGATTTTGAAAAAGTGGATTCCGCGTCCTATCTGTGATGTGGAGTTGATTTTTGTTCACAGTGGGAACAAATCTGCGACGCGGACTTATTTGACGCAACCTGTCCGACTTTTTTCTTCTTCATTTTTAGTTCCAATTCACCTAATCTCGAATATCTTCCTCAAATTCATTTTAGATCCCAATACCCAACATTAATACTCATGAACCTAACTCAAAGCAACTATAAAACTCAACATTAAAGGTGTCAAAACTCACACATTCAACCTAATTCAAGTACATACTTAAATTCAAGAATAAAAGTCAAGAACATCAACTTTTAACACTTTATAGGACGGATATCACTAAAATAAAATTTTTTGTTGTGGGGGTCAATGAATCCAACCTCTATTATATACTCACATACCTTTTTAGAAATCACCCCCGAACAAATCCACAAGCAAACGATCGTTCTTCGAAATTCTTGCTTTTCCTCTTCTCCTTTTTCTTGTGTTCTTTCTCAAAAAGCCCTTACGTGAATTCTCAATCTTTCTAAACTTAACTAAGTCTTGTTTTAACACCAATTAGGTCACTAACATGAATAAATTTAATTAGGTAAGGAAAGACCAATTTACCCTTTTTATTCTCGGATTGGACATTTCCTTAATCCAACCAACTTCCAAAGGGCATTACTCACTCATACAAACTTGAAATTTCACAAACTTGGCGGCATTAGAAAGATCGTTCTAAGACCTTTCAGACCATATCTTGAACGACACCCAACTTCTCTTGAGCTAGGAGTTATGGTTGTTTGAATTTGACCAAAAACTCACTTTAATTTACTTACCAAATTTTTAGATTTTCAATTATTTCCAAACACAACAATTTTAAATTTCTAAAGTTCCTTCTAGTTTCTTTTTAGTTGCGAGATGTTACAAAGGCGTTGGATAAGAGAACCAAGAATTTTGGTGATTTTTAGAGCTCCTATTCTAAAGGATTTGTTCGAGCAACGCTGGCAGCCAAGCCAATCCAGTCCACTATGCCCGCCTCTACATGTAATTACCCGGTAACTCAATCGTATAATTTTCAAGATAGTCAGGGAGTCGCGCCTTTGATGGTAAGCATCTCATATTTTTATCATACTTGCTACATTATGGAGAAACTTGGCATATGAGGAGAGATTGCCCCCATCCGCGTGTATTGGATTTCGCGGAACAGTCATCTAGAGTAGTGGTACCCATGGATAATGGTAATAATGGTAGTGTAAATCCACAAGGTGGGCAATGAGGTAATTATTGAGGCCGTTAGAGGTAGAGGAAATGGTAATGCGGGCAGAGGTAACGTGCAACAAGGCATGGAGGTGGCTCATCAAGATGACAGGGCTCAATGTTGTGCTTTTCTCGGAAAGAATTAGTCAGAGATGTCTGACGCGGTGATCACATGTACTATTCTTGTCTGTGATCGAATGACTAATGTGTTATTTGATCCGGGTTCTACTTATTCTTATGTATCCTTGAGATTTTCCTCCAAGTTTGATATGATTTTTGATGTACTTGATGTCCATATTCATGTTTTCATCCTAGTTGGAGAGTATGTCATAGTTACCCATGTCTATCGTGCTTCTCCTATTTTATTTTTGGGATTACAGACTTGTGTTGATTTAGTGATTTTGGATATGATTGACTTTTCCATAGTCTTATGCATGACTTTGTTGTGCCCCTATTATTTTGTGCTTAATTTTAATCCAAATAAGTTTGTAACTCTTGAAATTCCCGGAGGGTAAAAATTAGAGTGGGAAGGGGTGTACAAGCCTAAGCAAGAAAATATTATATCCTCCATTACCGCTAGTAAATTAGTATAGCAGAGTTGTTTGGCTTATTTTTCTCATATTTAGGGATGTTGAGACTGAGCCTCCATCTATAGAGTATATTCATGTGGTGTCGGAATTTAGTGAAGTGTTTCCAAATTACTTCCCTAGTATGCACTTTTTCATTGAGTTATAACCTGGTACGTGCCACATTTTCATCCCTCTATATCTCATGGCTCCAGCAGAATTGACAAAGCTTAAGGCTCAAATCCAAGATCTCCTTGATAAGGGATTTATTCTCCCTAGTGCTTCCCCATGCGGTGTTAAGTGTCGCTTTTTAAGAAGAAGGATGGTAGTATGAGAATGTGTAGATGTTACAGGCAATTGAATAGGGTCACTATTCGAAACATGTATCATTTGCCTCTAATAGATGATCTCTTTAACCAATTGTAAGGGGCAGCTATTTTCTTCAAGATCGATCTGAGGTCCGGTTACCATCAATTAAAAATTAGGCTGGAAGATGTTCTTAAGACGGCGATTAGAACTCTTTATGGGCATTATAAGTTATTGTTTATGTCTTTTTGTTTGACCAATGCATCTGTAACTTTCATGAGTTTAATGAATGGGGTATTCAAGCCATTTCTTGATTCTTTCGTCATAGTCTTTAATGATGATATTTTGGTTTATTAAAAAAGTAAGGAATAGTTTGTCGAGTATCTTCTTATTGTTTTGGGTTTTCTTGGGAAACAGAGGTTCTACGCAAAATTCTCTAAGAGTGATTTTTTGTTGAATTTGATTGCATTTTTAGGGTATGTAGTTTAAAAAGAAGGGGGTAATGGTAGATCCTCAAAAGATTGAGGCGGTTGAGAATTGGTTTGGCGTAGCTTTGTTAAGTAAATTAGGAGTTTTGTGGGACTCACTAGCTATTATCGTTGATTTGTGAAGAATTTCACTTTATTGCCATGCACTTGAATAATTTTACTTTAAAAGAGATACCATTTGAATGGACTGAAAAAATTGAGGAGAGCTTCCACAATCTCAAGACTCTGTTAACGATCACGCCTATTCTAACATTACCGGTTCAAGGTATGGATTTTCTTATTTATTATGATTCTTCATTTCTTTTTTGGTGCGGTGTTGATGAAGGATAAGAATGTTATAGCTTATGCCTCGCATCAATTAAAGGTGCATGAAAGGAATTATTCAACGCATGACTTAGAATTGACAATATTAGTGTTTGCTCTTAAGATTTGACGACATTACCTCTATGGCATTAAGTATGAAATGTTTATCGATCATCGTAGTTTACAACAAGTCTTCACTCAAAAGGATCTAAATTTAAGACAACGAAGAGGGATGGAGTTACTTAAAGATTGTGATGTGACCATCTAACATTATTAGATCAAGGCTAATGTGGTGCAGATACTTTGAGTCGAAAGGCGGTGAGTATGGGTAGTTTAGCTTACTTGAGTGTATCTAAGCGACCTTTGGCTAATGAATTTCAGACCTTAGAGTCTAAGATCATGCAGTTGGGCATCTCAAAAAGAGGTAGGGTGGTAGATAGTATTTAACTAAGGGCCACATTCATGGCGGAGATCAAGACCAAAAATTTTGAGGTTGAAAATTTGGAGGATATTAGGAAAAAGACTACGTTGAGTAAGGCACAAGAGACCACTCGTGATGTGAATGGTGTACTAAATTTTAAAGGGAGAATATGTGTTCCTACAGTAGATGACTTGATTGAGAAATTATTTGTAGAGCCTTATGGTTTGTAATATTCTATTCCTCTGGGTGTGACCATGATGTATAGAGATCTAAAATAATGTAATGGTGGTCGGGCATGCAGAAGGACATAATAGAGTTTGTATCAAAGTGCCAAAATTGTCAAAAAGTGAAGTATGAACATCAATGGCCTACGGGTTTGCTTGAAAGAATGCCAATTCTTAAGTGGAAGTGGGAAAGGATAGCCATGGACTTTGTGTTTGGTCTTTCCAAGATTTTGGGAAAGTTTGATTTTATTTGGATAGTGGTTGATAGATTGAGTAAGTTACCCCATTTTATTCCGGTAAGGAAAGATTATAATGCTGAAAAATTGGCTAAGGTGTATGCGAAATATATAGTGAGGTTGCATGAGATGCCCTTTTCAATCATCTCTGATAGTGGTACCCAATTCATTTCCATATTTTGGAGGAAATTGCATGACGATTTACGCATACAACTCACTTTTAGTACAATCTTCCATCCGCATGCATACAGGCAATCATAGAGGACTAATTAAGTATCGGAAGACATGTTGAGGGAATGTGTGATTTATTTTGGAGGGCATTGAGATAAGTTCCTACCATGTGAGTTCTCTTATAATATAGTTTTCACTCCAACATAAATATGGCACCATTTGACGCACTCTATAAGAGGGGATATAGATCGCCCATAGGATGGTTTGAGGCTGGAGATGTGAAATCTTTGGGGGTTTATTTAGTGAAGGATGCTAAAGATAAGGTGAGGAGAATTCAAGCTAGAGTCGACAAAAGAATTATGTGGAACATAAGTTAAGAGACATGTCCTTTCAATCCGGTGAAAATGCTCTTCAAAGTATCACCCATGAAAGGGGCGATGAGATTCGGTAAGCAAGGTAAGCTAAGTTCTACATACATTGGTCCCTTCGAAATTCTTGAGTGTGTGGGTTCAGTAGTGTATAGATTGGATTTACCTCCTGATCTATTGAGTGTTCATCCGGTATTTCATGTGTCCATGTTGAAGAGGTATCATGGTGATGTGGATTATATTATTAAGTGAGACTCAATTATATTAGACAATGTAAGACCCCCAAAATGAGTTAGGGTGTCTAGAGCCTCACATGTGTCTATAATATTGTCAATATTATAATTAAGTGTTTTAAAGCATGTATGATTTATTTGAAGTCATTTGGAAGTCAAACGTCCAAGAACGTCCAAGACGTTCGAAAGTTAGCCCTTGAGACATTCATGTGTGACTTGAGTGTGCCTAGCATGTTTGGATGTGTTGCGAGTGTTTTTTGATGCTTAAACTGGCATGGAATGTCTTTAACATGTTAAGGTGTGTATTTACGTTGGTAACATCCGTGAAAGACTCCCCAAGGGCCCCGCAAAAGGCCCTCAAGGAAGAACCAAAGTCTGCCTAAGACACTGCCTCGGCAGTGTCTACCTACGCTTGCAAACGACGGTCAGTAGGCTGACCTACGCCCCGTCAATGGGGCAGAGTCATCCAATACTTAACCTGGTGAAGGCTCAAGACAATGGACAAGCCTTAGACCTAAATAATGGCCAGTAATACGGTCCGTCGTTGAACCTACTGGGCGTCGATGTAGACAATCGATGCAGTCTACAATAAGCTGCCGGCAGACTGTTTCATTATGGGGTGAATGGGAAATTCACCCCACGTCCTAACCTGACCCTAGGTGGTTTAGTTGGTTATTTTTGGGTATATTAAGTTAATTCAAAACGTGAAAACCCCATTCCCAATCCATGATTCAAAATTAGACTTCCCTCTCCCAAAATATCCTCTCTAGAAACCTCCACTGGAGATGAAGCTAAAGAACAGCTTGGAGCTTGGATTCCCATGGGTTATTTAGAAAGTTTTCGTGGTTTCTTCACCTAATAAAGGTATGGTGATCCTTAATCTATAGATATACATTCATCGAGAGAGCTCCTTCAAAGATTTTCAAAGAGAAATTGTGATCAAATTGCCTATTTTCCAATCTAGCAATGGGTTATTTATCAAAACGTTTTCAAAAGCATGATTATGATAATTTGATGATTATATTCTGATTTTCATGTTGAATTCAATCCAATTTCATGATGAACCTATGCTCTCTTCAAACTCTCGATTTAGCCTATGTGTTGGGTATTATGATCTTAAAGTTACGAGGATTATAATGTGATTAAATTTTGTTAAATTGATTGTTAGATTCTTCCTATCATGTACATTGATTATGAATTAGATGTAATGGATCCAATGTGGATCAAGACTTGAATATTAGGTAGTATTGACTTATGTTCTTCTATCTTCTATAGATTGCTATTGTAGTTTCAATGTGATCTCGATTCTATGGCTAATTGATGTAGGATTTTGTTAGGTTCTGATATATTTTGGTACTGACTTATATTGATATTATTGATGAATTGTGTTTATTGATCATTGATGATCAAACATGAGAGATTGGTAAGTGATCTATGTTTATCTACTCTCTATTGAATTGGTGATGTAGTGTACATGTTAGTATCATGATCTTGTTGAGGTTTGTGCATGATTTCGTCCATGTTAATATACATTTAGATACTTCCTAGATTGTTAATATTGATGGATTGTTAGTATTTATCAATGATGATCAAAGGTTGATGAATTGGTAAGGTCTACTCTATTTCTCTACTTTTCTATGAAATGGCTAGTTGTATTGGCCTTGTATGACATTGTTTTGTATGGTCCACTTATGGTGGCAGTGTTTACTTTCTTGTCAATCTATATAAGTGTTGATTATGTCCTTGAAGTCCACTTTATGTATATGAGTGTGTGGTTATGATGATCAAACTATGTGTAGTCTCATGCCTAGTTTCCATTCTAGTTGTGATCTAGGTTATATTGTTAATGTTATGAGAATGTGTAGGACTATGTTAGGGTTGTTTAGGTGATGACATTGATGATTTATAATGGTTAATGACCCCTTACCTACATACTCCTATATGAATATGTGATTAGCTATGGTTAGGAGTCTTGAATGCAAGTATTGAAGTTGTATTGTCTCCTATGCTAAATTTTGTTTTCTGGTCTATGCTTGAAGATGCATTATGTTCCTAAGAGGGTGGCTGCATCAAGTGTTGTTGATATCCATTATGTGATCATGTTTACAAATGTGCACACACCCACACATTATGCATGCTTACAAGTAGTATAGGTTGATGGTGTCTAATGAAAGGGTATTTGCATACGCACTAATGCCTACTACTATGCATGTTAAATATATGTCCATAAAGTATGTATTGTACTTCTTAAAATAGGATGACTTGATAGGTGTACTAGTATGAATGAGGGTATGGGACCTTGTCCATGCATTGCACATGTGTGCCTTGATAGGATAGTTCCTAGGTGGTTATCTATGTTTATGAATATGAATATATGGTTAAGTGACGAACATGTCTTATATGCATGAATAAAGTAGCATTTGGGAATGGTTATTTTGAGGAGGTGATGGAGTTTTGTAGGAATCTGCAGCGTATTGGGGTTTTTGAGTAGTCAGGTCTATAGTGGAGGGATTCTGAGCAGGCGGCACGCTTTGAGTTGGATCCATGCTTGAAGAAGGGAAGTACATAGGAGGCCTTCCATCAGCAACATTAACATTAAAACCTGGCGGAGTCATGTCTTGTCTCCTCTGTATCTCCACCCTCATTTCTGCAATCTGTTGCATTAATTGCAGAATCAGCTCATTGTGGTCCGCTATGGTGGGTTGAGCCACCACAACATCGGTGAGACTTACTTCTTCGTTACTATCTCCCATAACTGTCTTTCCTTTGTCTGAATCTCATTTAGGGAAGGAATCTGCAGGACCTTTTGATTTGGTAAAGTAGGGATGATCTGCCAGCTTAATCAACACAGATCAGTTTTCAAAGTACATGAAGAGGAAAACAACTCAAAGGCAGATTTGTCAGTTTGGATTCAGAATACAAAATGCATAATATCACACATAGAGCATGTAAACACACAATTTGCTATGATTGAGGATATCTTCAACCCATGAGTAAGGAAGGAAATAGTTTTTTTTTTTTAACAAGCAGGAGTTTGCTTGCCTTTTTTAGTTTGACACTATCTCAAAAAGGCTAAATCACGTTGAGCTAAGGTCTTCTTGCAGTTGATCTTTGACGTCCGTTGATCTGTTCTTCACATTTCCTTGTAACATAAAGGGGGAAAATGGAAATTTTTAAAGATAAGGGCCGGGCCTTGGAAGGCTGCCTACGTATCACACAAGGAGAATTAAGGCCCAATGTAGTTTGAGTAGAAAATAAAACATTGATTTTCAGTACATTCATTCAGGGCTGTTACAATGGAAATTGATAGACAACAAAGCTTTAAAGATAAAAATAATGACTACATCTTAGTCATTTCTTTTCTCAAACTTCGTATTAGCCACGGGGAACAAGCTTGACTCAAATTTTTCCTATGTTTATGAGATGTTCCATGTCGTGGCGGAATGTTGTGCATTTTGTGATGCTATGGTCTTCGGTGTTGCAATAAGGGCAACGCCTCTAGACTTCGTACCAAAGAGAATATCGCATGTCCATGCCTTTGTAGAAATGGGCGAGGACCCCATTTTGATCCAACTCTAAATAGATTTCTAGCATCTTTTTCTTAAAAGGAGTGAACGAGCAATGATAGAATATGGTCTTCTATGTGACTAGTATGTCAAGCCGTGTTTCATCACATGCGATGATGATGCCGTCACCCCAACTGTTTGAAGTGTTGTCCATATTGAGCAAATGGCGGACTGCGTTCTTAAATTCTATGCATTCTTCTATCGTATGCCTTTTTTGGTTGGGATGACACTCACACGTCTTGCGGAGATCCCCCGATCCTTGTTGGGATGACGCTCTTTCGATGAACCTCAGCATACGCCTAGCCCGATAGTGCTCAAAAATAAGGGCGCACGAAATGGCCTCCGTCTTTGTTAGGTGTTCTTGTGCATATGCCTCGAGAGTGATCTTCTGGTCTCCTTTTGCCAGACGTCTCTCGAGAGAAGGTTTGCGGGCAAGCCCTTCCTCATAACTTTCTTCAACGTTATCCAACTCGGGGGTCTCCGAAGGAAATAGTAAGTCATATAGGCGCTTTTCGCGTTGCTTCCGTATATCGATCATCTCTTCTTCAGTTGGTTCAGTCTGGATACTCTTTCCTTTGTCCATAGTTGTTATTCTGCCTTTACTGAGACGATAGAGTAGTGTTTTAGGATTTGGGGTAGTAGAGGTGTCTTTTTATTGAGAAACTTAAGACTTAGAAATTTTGGTTGGACATTTGGTAATAGTGACTTGTATATTTTTTTTTGGAAATATCTGGGAAGGAGTGAGTCTCCGATATCTTCATTCACAGCAACATAGCACATAAACAGTTAAAACAAATATATCGCGTCCTAATCATGCATGTGACCCTTTTGTGGTAGGCCTAACGATCTGAAGGATATATTGCGTCATTTAAAACATATTGTTGCACCCCCCAAAATAAACTTCACTTGTTATCTTAGATTTTGTTACATAATACAAATAGAAAACAATCCCACGCAGGGGAATTAAAAGGTTGACGGTCCGGCTCCTCCTCTGGCTTTCTCGACCTCTTCGCGGATGATGCACTTGCTTGTTAATACGTATGGCTCAGCGAACACAACTTTGGACGATGTCGGCATGACCTGTAGAGTGTTCATTTGCTCATCTAGGGTTGCATCTAGATGCATCAGACAAGCCCTCGCATCGGCTAGCTCTTGTGACATCACAGCTAAAGCCCTCTGATTTTCTAACTCTCTGGAGTGGTACTCTTGCTCGTTTTGCTGAAATTCCTGCTCCCTTCGATCCCATTCTTGCTGAAAATGGTATGCATGGATCTGAAGCCTTGTCTGTACGTTTTAAATTTCTCGACCTACGCGTGGTATTGGGTTCACTACACCACATAAATCATTCTGCAACCATGTCTTGTATTTCTCGACATACCCAGCTTCATATCGATTTTCAGCCATATCACATTTCATGTTGACGCGTCCGGCCCATTCTTGGATGATGATCTTGGCGAAAGGTATTTTAGTGCACCAGTTGTAGTCTACTACAAAGGAGCTAACATCCCCTTGGACAGGTGTGATTTGTGTTCTACCGAATTGACGCATCACCCTAGCTGGGTTGTAGGGTCACAATCCTCTGATGTCGGGAAGGATCTAGAAGGGAAGTTTGGCTCCTGCGCTGCTATCCTCTCTTACATGAAGTTTGGCAATATCCACTGTATATATCTTTCTCTTAGATCATAAAATACCCTCGCCCACGCATCCCTGGTAGTATGAATTGGGAACTTGCGGATGCTTAGATAGAATTCGTAATTATCAAGGGGACTCGTCTTGCTCGGCTTGTCCAACTCTTGTTGCTGGGCGCCGTCCCTTTTGCAGAGATGTTCATTCATCCACCACTGAAGCAAAATGTTGCAGCTTTGGAAAAATGGGAACCCGTTCTTACACAACCTCAAGAATCGATAGATGTCAGCCAGAATGATCGGGGCTAAACTGCAGTGCTTCTTTTCTTCTTGTTTCTTTCCAATTTCTCTGAAGATGTCATCCACTACTATCACAACCCGGGTGTCGATCTCCTTTCCTTCATCCCGAGGGAACACCATAGTTCCCAAAAGGAATGTAGAGAACGCAATAGTCTCAGTTTGCCTCCAGGTACTGTGATCATGGAATTCATTTGGAAATAGTTTAAAATAGTTCTCATACCCCCATCTTTCGTAAAATCTTATTAGTGATATATCGTGGGCTTCCAACCGGTTCGCATTCACCAGCAATAACATGTTTTTCAATTCTTTACTAGTCGGCCTATCTGGTAGAAGGATGTGATGATCGAGATATTTTTTCCTCTTACCACACGATCCGATGGAGTCCAAACAGTCCTTTATCTCTTCTAGTGTTGGTGTTATTTCGACATATCCAAATCAAAAAACCATCTTCTTATCGTCCCAGAACCGAGTGATAACCTCGATAAACATAGGTCAAACCTTGAAGTCCATTATCGAAGGCAAGTGGCCCAAGTGAATCGAGATCTCCCTCTTTTGATAGTCTTTGAGGTTGTCCCACTACACACGGAGAATGTCTGGTATCTTGGTGATCATATTGAAACTGAGGAATTGACTCGACATCTACAAAAACATACAACTAGTTAGTTTCCACCCCCATAGGACACAACAAACAGTTAAACACGCAAAACATCCTTCAGATTTAACACACAAAGATGATCTTCCTATCGAGCCGTGGGCTCTATGGACTCTGGGCGGTCTTACTAATGGGCCCAACTCTCCTTGGGTGTTGGGTCATCTTAGGACAATGCGCTACTGTACATGATTTGGTTTCGCTCTATCTTAGTTTGACTAGGATTGGGTTTTATTTATAGTGGAACGGGTAACCTAAGCGGACTACTTAGGCTGGGACAGTTAACGATCGTTGACTATCAAGTATCCAACTACACTCGTCAGGGTGCCTTGAAAAAGATTTGGTTAACGAACGACTGCAAACCCGCATAATCATTCTTTAAGTGGTAAACAAAAACAATCGTCGTTTGACGGAGTTATGATATGTCATGAATGCAACAGTTCAATAAGGCGATAAACAAACAGATAAACAGTTAACTTCAAATAGCCAAAACACGTTATTTTTAAGGTTAGAATCCTCTAATCCCCAGCAGAGTTGCCATTTCTGTTTTAACTTTTCGAAAAAAATATTCTTTATAAGTTTTTGACTTTTTTAGAGTTGCCACTTAATTTTTCTCAAAAATTAAAAAAAATATTTGTTTTCAACAGACTTAAACAGAAAAGAATCAATTGAAAACTTTTAAATGGGTTTGGAGATTCCTATTAACGTCGTAGGAAGATTTTGAAAGCACCCAAAACGTCCGCTTACTTACGGTTATCCAACAACTAACTTATTTGGCTAAAAACTTAACTTATTTCGATATAAAAAATGTTTAGAGTTGTTTAGAAATGAATACTTAGCTTTTTATCTAAGTGAAACATCTAACTTGAAAAATTTATTATTTTAAAACTATTTAAACTTGATTCAATTTTAAGTCGTTCTACGGGGATTTGAAGTTTTCTAACTTTAAATTAGCAACAAATAAAAGCAGATAAGTAATAAAAATAAGAGTGAGAGAGAGAGTTGGGTCCAAATCCGGGTTTCCTGTCCGCCTGGACAGGTATTTGGACCCATTTGTTTTGATTTTTTTTGACCTATTTCAATTTTTATACATGTCCTAAGTTTTAGCAAAAGTAATAAAGAAATAGTAAAGCGACAAGGGCTTACGCCCAAAATAAACAAAATACAACATATGAAAAATAAAAGGGTCTTCTAATCCAACTTCTTCGACTTTCTCCAATCTTTTAAACTTGGGGACCTCTACGTTGTTTTTTGGCCGGTTGACTCGGATAAATGGAATTGGGCCTCTGTGGCCCAATGGGAAAATGTAGAGATAGGGTCCGAGGGATCCGAGCAGATTTTACATGTCAAGAAAATAAAATGACATTAGTACGTGATGAGGAAAATTCCAACACATAAAAAAAAATCAAAGTAACCAATAACTTGGCATGCCCACAAGCAAACAAACAAACACGCAGAAATTTAGAGTTAAAGAAATTACAAAGTCTTATCTTACTATTCTAGTGAAAGTTGATAGAAAACAAAGAAAAAGTATAAATAACTGATACCAAACAGGTAGTGGGTCATTGGGCAGTAGGACTATTCTGATTAAAAGAAAAATCGAGAGAATAAACAATTTTCAAAGTAAAAATGACAACTTTTCATCCAACAGATAAATTTTAGTGCATGATAGGCATTTGGTGGATAGGGATGTACAGGTGGAAATAATTGGTTGTAGACATTGAATGAGTAGGCAGTGAGACACAATTTTAATTTTCTTCATGAATTAATATTCACAAAAAAACAGCAACAAGATGAGGAATAAAATATAAAAAAGGCGCAACACTAATAAACACCTCCAACTCGAAATAGTAGCATGGACAAATTACGAAAAGGCGGTGAACGTCTAACTTTTGTTGGATACTCAGACTTGAAAACACCGAATCACTGCCTTCATTAAACTTAAACTAGCACAAATCTTTAATCATTAACTTGAAAGCATCGAAGTTGAAAAATCAATTCAGGATATTTGAAACAAACATTATGAGCAGACGAGAACGGTGTAATGAACGACCACGAATCTCGAAAGACCCGACACATAATTCAAAATATTGACACCTTAATTTCTTTGTACAACTAGACGTAAAGTAATGAAAGATACAGAGTAAAATATTTAAGCGATGAAACAAAATTGTCGGTATTAACGAAACAAACTCCGAAAGAGAAAATCATCCAAACAATGCTTCAAACAAAATAACAGAGAAGTAATAACAAATATCTAAAACTTTCAACTCGATATTATGCGAGCTCAATGGACGACCATAACATAAACACATCGAAACAACATCAATCTAACATCAGCAAAACAAACCAACGAAACATAATATGGAAGCTCTCAAACATCATGCTATCATTTCGACATAGAAAAGGAAGTGAGAAGAAAGGAAAGTACAGGAAAAAAATTACAGAAAGGGAATATCATCATTGAAATCCAACAGCAAACAATTTTGGAAACAAAGATTTTCCGGCTCAGATTCATCTCGCGTCCTTGAAACTTGATGTGGCACAATCTCCTATCGTCAAGGATGAAAACGTGTTTGCATCGCTGCTGTACGAGGAAAAGGAGAAGGAGACGTTGGAGTAAAATGCCAAAAAGTCACGGACGAACTATTTCACGCGCTTGAGGGAAATCCCGTTGCGATTTCGTCGTGGTTCGTCGCTACTTCGAGAAACTGTCGCCGACGCGCTGGGATTTCGTCGCTGCTGGAATGCGCCTGTTTTTGGAGAGTTGTTGTTTCTGGATAGTTGGGGAGAAAAAAGGGGAATGGCCGGGTCGGTTCTTGGTGCTGGAGAGTTGGGATTTGGAGAGCTTTGGGTTGGGTTGGCTAAATTAAGCAAAGAGATTGGGAAATGGGTTGTTGAAGTTAATTTAATGGGCTGATCCGGGAAGGCTCAAAATTAGCTTTTTGCAAAGAGTTGAACTAAACTGATGAATTTTTGGCAAAAAATTATATTTGAATAAAATCCCAAATAAATTTCAAAGGTAGCAAAATTGAGCTTAATCGATGAAATTGGCAAAAGTTTGGATAAAACAAAATCAACACAACTTAATTAATGAGCTTCTTAAACATAACGAAATAAGATAAATATTTTACTTAAGAAACGAACTAATTAAAAATACAAACTATTATGTAACTAAATTAATTACTAAATATTTAATTAAAACAAAGTATTTTTAAGATAATTTTCGAATATTCATAAAATATAATGAAAATATATAAAATTTGTAGATTATATCGATCAAGTTAAAAATTGTAGTGCTACAAAATTACTTGAAATAAATTTGGAAAGTATTTTAAATTTTAAAAAGTCAATTTTTCTAGTCGTTTGAAATTTAAGAAGCTCAGTAATTATTGCGGATATCCAAAATTGGGTGTCAACAATGGGTTTTAAAAGATATTATGAAAAGATCATTGGTGGTAAAGGGTTTTCTCACGCACAGTCTAAGAATATACCCTATGTTAATTCTAGCTTAGATTAGCATATTAAATGTACTTTCCCATCGATGATAAAATTTAATAAGATTATTGAATTTTTTGTGGGATTTATTCTTAGCACCAAGAGGATATTGATATGGAAGCTCTCTTCTAGCCTAAGGTCAGGTTTCTAGTATAAATCTCCTTATCACATAACTTTGTCCCATTATAGTATGATTGTCATAGATAGACATTAGCTAGTGGATAAACTTTATATTAGATTTATGGTTATTACTTGGCAAGTGGGGACACCGCTTTTCATTGTGGGGTAGGCATTGGATTCCATGTTATAGCTCAGATGGTCTATATGTAGGTTAATAACAAACTTCCCACAAAGTGAACTAAGTTAATTATTAATGTTTTATGAAGCGTCTATTTATGATGTTAAGACACATTGAGCATGTTCATGATTCATGGATCTTATTAAAAGATTTTAATGTGTTTATATTGGTCATGCATTTCATGTTTTTTTATTATGTCCCGTATGATCACATCTCATGTTTTATTGCACTCCCCTCATACTTATTTATTGCATTTCTAATGCATACTTGTTTGTGCCTATATTTTTTCACTAACGTGGGGTCTGATTATTCTTATTCTTCCATTCGTGACTAGTTGATTGCATTAGATATTTGAAGACTTCATGAGTCCTTATACTTCGAGGACAGTTCCACTTTATAGATTTATGACATTTCAATTATTTACGTTCCAATCATTTTCCTAATGATGTATTAGATGGCTTATTGAGACAGAAGCTAGAATTCCCTTTGATTGAAAACTCTTTTGAAATATGAAATGGTCTCTTTTGAACTCTTTATATTCTATTAGCTTGTATGATGTATTCTATGTGGCTTATGGAAGGCCTTTTGAGTTCTTATACACCATCTACGTCTAGGGTGTACTTTGGGTCATGAAAAACTTTGTATTTGGAGCACAAGGTTTAGAAAGTTTATAGGATGTCTCATAAGCCATATCAAGTTGAGTCTTTTTCATGAGTGTGAAGCCTACCACATTTATGAATGAGAGTCTATATGTTTTTTAGGAAACTCCACTTTTTGTTACTCTAAAGTTGTGCCATAAAGTTTATCTCTATAAATGTCCTTCTCTACTAACCACAATTTATGATTTTATAATAATTCCCCCACAAAGGAATCCTTTGAGAAAGAATGATCCTGAAAAATGTGGAGCCTGAGGTTCCCCAAGTGTTGCTCGACACTTTGGCCGATCAAGTTACCAATGATGAGTTTCGAGAAATATTTTATGCATTTTCCCAAGCTATGGTGGCTTAGGAAAATAGAGAGATTGTGTCTCCTATAAACCCAAGGGTGAGTACAGCGGCAACAAGGGTGAGGGACTTTACTAGAATGAATCCTCTGAAATTTCATAGTTCTAAAACTGAGACAGATCCTTAGAGTTCATTGATGAAGTTTATAAAATAGATTGTGTCTCCTATGAACCCAAGGGTGAGTACAGCGGCAACAAGGGTGAGGGACTGTACTAGAATGAATCCTCTGAAATTTCATAGTTCTAAAACTGAGACAGATCCTTAGAGTTCATTGATGAAGTTTATAAAATAGTGGGGGATCATTGGTATCACTTCGGTATTAAAAAAAGGAAATGGCCGCTTATGAACTTAAGGGTGTTGCTCAAGTTTGGTTTAACCAATGGAAAGAAAAAAGGGTAATATATGCGGGTCCTATTGATTGAGAGAAATTTAAGGTTGCTTTTCTTTATAGGTTTTTCGCCTTGGGATGAGGGGGCAAAGATATTTGAGTTCATTAATCGTAATCAAGGGAATATGAGTATGAAGGAGCATGCTTTAAAATTCATGCAATTTTCCAAAAGGGAGAAGTATTAGTGAAAATATTTTTTTCTCTAAAGAATTTAGTATAGATATTAAAAAAACAAGTAATCTTGATGATGTGGTGATTACATTGGATATGAAAAAAATATATGGTAGAATTGACCGGAGATTATTCATGAAAGTTATGGAGAAAATAGGCTATGACAATTTGGTTGAGGATATAGTATATAGATGGGTTCTAAACTGTCAAGACCCAATAGCACCCCAAGTTGTAACACGGTGTATTCGACCTCGAAAAAGTCTTATATAAGCCCTTTGCATTAATTTATCACATAGGCATTAAAAATCGTGCGGAATAATAAAAATTCTCTATAAAACCAACAATAGGATACTCCATTATAAAACAAGGGATACTAAGTTTCAACATAGCCATCTTAGACACATCTCAACATTATAGGGTCACAGCCCTTTACATTTAAAAGAAGCTACTAAGAGTCTATTACAAATATATTAATCATGAAAATTAGAAACATAAACTCCTCGTCCTCGAACATATGAGGACATACCAAAAGATCTTGAGAAGATTATAATCCCAAGCTTCAACTATAAGCCAACTCAATTACTTCCCCGCAGCTACACTTTGTAAAAGGATAGAGGAAAATATGGATTATCAAAATAAAGCACTAAGTAAGATGACCATGCAAAAACCATGCTTTTAAACGGACATCTTGGTTGGATACCAATGAATATGCTAATTGTTTTTAGAAAAGTTAAATTTTCAGAACAAGTAATGCATAATTTACATCACAACTAACATATTTAAAGCATTTACTTCACCCCACGTAATGATGCTTCACGAGTATCAAAATGCAACACATAAGCATATACACCAAGTAAGATACAAATTATCATCCTAGCTGTCACGACCAAAAGTACACCCTAGAAGTTAGGGCATTCATAAGTCGCAACACGGCGTAGTTGACCTATCGGAGGTCTTTCACAAGACCTTAGAAAGCATTCATCGCATATATATATATATATATATATATATATATATATAAAGTATTGCGGAATTAAAACTTTTCACAACAATAGTTCAAATCTCTTTTATAGAAAACATAGGAAATGGTAAGTCTCCTTGTAGACATCTTAGACACATGAATACCTTGAGTAGAAGCCCATACATCAACAAAATGGAAAATGTCAAAGTCTAATACAATGTCTTTCGAAAAGGAAAGCTAAACATAACTATGTCCTCTAATCATGTGAGGACATAGAAAGATTTGCTTCGAAGGATGCTATTTCCTAGCTTTACTTCCAATAGACTTCTCACTTGCCACCAAAACCTTTAGATATAAAAAAACATATGGAATTATTACATTGAATACACAAAGTATGGTGACATGCAATAAAACCATACTAAAACAGACATTTACTTTATAATATGCTTTGAATGCTCTTTTGAAGAAAACCTCATAAAACAAGTATAAGAACCATTTACAAGTTAATATACACACATAAGACATATTTCAAGTAATCCACAACATCACACTATCATCACTTAGAAACTATATAAGCATATAGACCTTTCACTAAATGTTATCCTACGATCCACTTATGTAAGATATGAAGTGGCCACCTATACAACCCCTTAACACACACCGAAGTGATCTTTAAGACTACCTAATGCAATATTATTTCCTTTTCACCAATTGACTCCCTACCTAATGTTACTCTAAGACTCTCCTAAGTAAGTCATGAAGAGACCGCCCATACACCCTCTCCAAGCCTACCTAAGCAGTCCTCAAAGCTACTCTAGATGAATACATTTTCATTCACATGCATTAACTTAAGTAAAAAATATTTGTTTATACATTTTAGAGACATTCAACAATTAAGGACTTCACATAATGGTCTTGGAGAAGACCTAGGTATCCCTCATCCTAGCATCTTCAAACCCTACTCATGCCATGTATAGATAGTGTCCCATTCCACTGCCTACACGTTGTATAACTTCTTCAAAACTAGAATTCATACCACATGATGAGAATATGCATTAACCGACATAGACCATACTAGCTAGGAATAGAATCTGGAGTCTACCCTACTACGAGGGAGGGTGTTCTACATTCCAAGGGAAGAACTATGACACATCCCATATAGGCACATAGTTAAGGAATATCAAGGGTTTCTTAATACTCTAGTCTCATCTTAAGTAGAGTCACTACCACAAGCATATTCACTCGGTGCTTGGCCTTAGTTCTCATAGATTAAGTTCATTTACAAGAGGCATATGAAAAGTTACCATATTTTAGTCTTACAAAATTCATAATACCCCTACCATTGGTGGGTCCACTAGGGCTTCCACGTAATGGTTACAAGGATAACTCAATGACTTTCTTAGAGATGGTTTCATGTAGTTCCAGCCAACATATCCCTAAGTCCATCATTCACAAAAATAGGATACCATTAGGGCTTTCAACTTCAAGGATTCTATAAACTTCTTTCTATATCGAAGGTTCCAAGTTATTGATCTTCTTTACATGTTCAAGGTCCTACATCAATCATTTATACACATATATGACAAATATTCTAAGCCTACTAAGTCAAGAGTTCACATTAACATTCTTTCATTTTATCAAGTAGAGGGACATAGGTCTATCAATCAAGAAACACAGATTATTATCATATCACATATTAAAAAACATCCAAGTACCATGTAGGAAACAACTAGCATCATCTATGGAAACATCACCCACTACACCATTTTAGGTCTACTGCCACACTAAATTCGGACAAAACTTGTAAAGTGTTGCTAAAAATAGTATTGGCAACACTTTTAAAGCGTAGTTCAAGTTTTTGACTTTTGGCTACGATAATATTGGCAACACTTGTAAAGTGTACTCCTCAATGACATAAGTTACACTTTATAAATGTTGTTAAAGTATAATATAATTGGCAACAACTATTTACGTATATGACGACACTTTTAAAGTGTTCTATTTTTATTAATTTTAAAAACCTCACATTACAAGTGTGGCCTTTATGATTTTCACTATATTCCCTCCAACCTTTTTAACTATTCCTCTCATTTTTATTAAGCAAAAATTTTTTAATAAACCATAAAAAATTGTTTTTCCCCCAAATCACAATTGAAGTACTGAAGAACCCGATGAGTCCCCAAAATCGAGTTGAGCTTTTCTCTCCGGCAAACTTTTTCACTGAATCTTGGAACAACACGTTGAATCATTGAAGAACTTCTTGCTAAATCAATGAAGAACTTCTCATTGAATCGATGAATCGCTGAAGGTTATCAGGTAAGTCATACAACATTCACAGTATATTTTTCCCCAAATCAGAAAAACAGTTCGTCCATGTGAAGAACACGATTTTCTCTGCAAACTAAGTCTGAAGAGCACGATTTCCATCAAACATTCTCACAGTTATCACAATTTCACATTGAAAAGTTGAAGAACACGATTTCACAATTTTTTGTTGAAGAGCTGAAGGTTACGCCTCAGATGAACACTCCTAACTAAAATGCTTCACTTGAGAAGATGAAGTCTTAAAGCTTCATCACATTTTGTTTAAATAGGGTTTATCATGTTTGAAATTTTATATTTGAAAGTCTAAATTTTAGCTTTAGGGTTTTCATATTCTTGTGTCTGCAGATACGATTTTTGTTGATTTCTGAGAGTCTAGTTCATAGTTGTATTTCCCACATACGTTTTGATATTCACCTGGACAGTTCTGAGTTAGACATGCCTTACTCAGAATAATATAACGATAAGGAAAATTCATCTATCCAACAATGTAATATGTGTAAAAAGAAGGGGAAACAACAACATAATAGGTTGTCATTTGTCTTAATCATGAAGCGTAGCTATTGTTTACTTGTTCTCTTTTGCAATTGAGGGGTGTTCATTGCTAAGGGTGGTAGTAAGGTCTGGTGGAGCCACATAGAAATGGAGGAGTGATCATTGCTAAGGGCAGGAAGATGATCTTTTCACTAAAAATTTGGTACATGGTGAAGTTGTCTACGATAAAAAGATAATCTTTATTCAGGTTATAACCTTTCTTTTTCTATGTGTAAGATTTTTACTGTCCTTTTGTTGTGTGAGTGTTTTTTATGACTCTTGGTACCAAATTCTTGCAAGGTTGAGTCTTTCTTTGATGTTCATAAGTTAGTGTTTGAAATTTGGTTATTAAGTAAATGTAAAAGTAAGGTTTTGTTCATATAAATTACATGCAACTTGTCTTAATGTATTTGAATGCAAGTCTAGATAATTTGATCATATTGTTCTTGTTCTTACTCGTTCTCTATTTAACAAGACATTTTGAACTATAATGAATCTCTTGTTCCATCTTGTATGCTACTATTCTGTTCTGTATCGATTATCATCCTTGATGTGTCTAAAGTATAAACTTATTAACTTCTACCTCTCATAATTAATCCAATACAAGATTTTCTTTAATTTGTAAGATTATTAACTTATCTATCTTATAATGAAGATGGAAAAAAGGTTGAACACAAAGTGTTAAATCCTTTTCGTTCTTTGTTAGCAGTTGCAATTCTCAGATGAGTTGATGATATCTGGATTCTAAGTTTGTCTCCTGTCAATTCATGAGCTTTAAAATTGGTTTCTTTGTTTTGAGAATAGTACATTTCTTTTCAAGTTGAATTTGTAACAGAAACCAGGTAATCGCGACCTTTACCTGGGTGCTGTTTTAGGGACTGCATTATCTCATGTCTCAAACCTTGTTGGTCCAGTAAGTATCTATGTATATGAATTTATTCATATTTAGTATTGATGGTAGTGCTGGGTTTTTTTATTAGGGATTATTTCTTTGCACGAAGGGGTTATATATGTTGTTGAATTTTCTCAAAAAAGAGGAAAGGACTTGGTGGACTTGGTGGACATGGCTAAGAAACAGACATTTCCGGTAAGTACTGACCACCATGATGCTCAATTTATACTATTAGTGGGATAATTCTCAACTTTTTTTAGGCAGTAGCTATTATATGCTAACAAAGTCAAATAGGCTTTTAAAAGGTAACAGTAATATGCCCTTTAAGATAGAATGGGAAAATAACAACATAATAGGTTGGTATTTTATCTAAATACTAAATCCACGGTGTTCTTTCATTGTTCTATTTTTCCATTTTCACAGATGCAACAATAGCCATGTTTTCATATACGAATAAACTAACTTAATACGAGTTATTATGCTACTGTTTTCATTAAAAAGATTTGTGACTGCAGCAACTACCCATTGAATGACAGCATTGACTTCTCGAGAGTTCTAAGTATCTTTGTGCCTCTTTAGCATATTAGTAAGATGAGGCAAAGCTCTAGCATAACTATAATTTGTTGGTGCTCTGACTATAAAACAATTTTTAAATCTAAAGACAAAGTTTTCTGATAGATGCAGGAATTAAGAACTACACAATATCATTCTTAATAGGTGGTGGTTTCTTCAAACCACCAGTGATAGTTATGTGATTTTACTTCTAATCAGACCTATTAGAAAATTCCAGTTGTTTGCCTTTTCGTTATCCGTGTAGTTTAAATGTAGCAACAACTCACGCATGTCCTTTCTTCATTTTGCGTTAGCTTCATTCTTAAGAAAGGGTCTCTTGTGTTGACACATATTTAGCACCTCCATCCGCAGCTGTCACGTGTTGTTTGTTTCTTCTTCTACATCTTCTGTTAATGTTCAAAGACTCTCTACATTTCCTTGGGAAAACAACAATTACACTGTTTCGAAAGCCGATCTTCCAAGCTAAGTAAGGTATGCTCCCTGTCTCTGCTTTGCTCATTTTCTTCTCTTTGGGTTGAAAATTTACTTTGTATTTAGACAAACTCTACTGATGTGTATTTTTGTGTCTTTGTTTTGTTGATTTATGGTTTTGTCAATGTTGTATTAAGCCTTATATTTTACCTTTTGTTTATGTCTCCTGTCTCAACTCTTTAGTATAAAAGAGATCTGTCATATATTTCAGAAATTTTCCTAGTTTATTTTGCCATGGACGTATGAATTGTTTTTAGAATACTATTTCATCTTCTCCTCTAATTTATTACCTTATGGTGTATGAAAAGAGCAATTTTTACGTTAATCAGCTTAGTTAGTATGAAAATATATATGTTGTGTCAAATTAAAGGAAAACTCCTGTTTATATCCTCCTCTTTGTTGACTTCTACGTTATTGATGTCCATAACAAAGAGTGTAGTCGATAGGTGAATAACATATCATTCAGCGGGAAAGAACATCTTCTTAATATGTAGAATAAACTATAGTAGTTTAGCTGAAACAACGACAAACTCTTCTTTTTCGAAGTCTTCTATACCACAGAGACAGATAACTTGGGAAATTGTCAGAATATTCAACAAGTTTACCCAATGTCTCAACCACATATATGTTGTCCTTGGCATACACCTTTTATTTGTGCTTTTAGCACTTGTGCGTTTTAACATACTTTCTACTCTTAGTAAGCTGTCATTTGACCTTTTAGTAAATTATAGTGGTCTTAAGAATAAAATCTTCATTTGACTCTTCGATTTTACATATATTTAACCTATACAGTGCATACTTGCTACACCTTCTGTAGGACTTTTGAACTTAGACTTCTCCAGCTGACAAAATAGAGAACAAACTTTTCACTGACAAACGTAAGTTTCTGCATTGATCTGCTCTACAGTGTTTTACTTCTGTTACTTTTTTTTTTGTTCTTTAGTCTACATTGTACTATGTAATTCTGTGTACATTGACCCTAATTGAACACTAACATATTACCTTCAACAATAGAACTCTGCTTAATATTTTTCTGCCGAAATCTGCCACCAAACGGAACATGAATGCAATCCTACCAGAACAAATGGGTACTATGAAAAAGGAAGCCAAAAATCATAAAAGCCAAAAAAATTTACCAAAAAATGTCACCTGATAAAAGGCAGTTCTTTCTGGCACGACGCCGATTAGAATACTCTGCTCGAATGCATGCTCTTTCCCAAAATCATGCTTCTGTCCATTTTACACACCCTGACTGTGATTGTTAACGTATAAATCCACCGCAACCTACTGTTGCTTTAAAACAAACGTTTACCTGTTACATCTACATCTCAATGTGAAATCATCTATGTAACAGGTTTGTACCAACTAAAGTTATTCATATTTGGATAAAAACATTCCTTTGGTTTTTCTTTTTGAAAGCTTGTTCTTCCTTTTCATAACCTGCTCATAATCAGGTTCATCAAACGTCCTTGCATTCCACATTCTCTGTTAGTAGTCTGCATTTTTTTTCTTTTGTAGATTTGTTAGTAGTTTGCAATTTTGTGTTTGGAGTCTTGAACTAACAGAGTGAGTTTGAGATAAACAACGAAATAGAGTAAGGTAAAAAACGAGAAGATGTGAAAAGAAAATGTGTGAACTTGTTATATTGAAAAAAGAAGACATGACATATATGTTTCCGGTTTGGGATGCATGGTTCTGTTAACCTTGTTGTGGTATATCGTGCATCACAAATGATTTTTTTATATGACATGTTATATATAGACATGATCAAGAAAAATAATTTGTTTGGCAATGTTTATTATTTAATTATCTTTTTTGGATCTTCGTAGGGTTACTGATACTAGTTTCGGAGTTAACAGGGTACATTATGAAGGTAGCTTATTTTGTGTTGGGAACTTTCTAATGTCTTTTACATCCCAAAAGCCTTTCGGAAGATACTTCAGAAAGGTACTTACTTTTGCTCCTCATTATATAGAAGATTTTCATGCCTTCCTTTTTAGTAACGTATTAGAAGTTGGTTAGACATGGGAAAACTATTAATAGATTTATATATATTATACATTGGGTGGCCATTGGCCTAAAATGTTCTAGTGTTCCTTTGGATATGGAACTGAAAGTTCAACCCTTGTTGAACAAAATCTCGGAGTTTGGGGGTAAGCTATCTTCGGCTGCTTCAGTTCCAAAAGTGCAACTGTCCCAGTATGTTCCAGCCTTGGAAAAGCTTAAAACTCTGAGGTTGCTCTAGCAGGTTCTCGTGTTTAACTTTGGTGTCCTTAATTATTTGAAATTTTTTGTTACATTATAAGTAACTTAGATTGTGGTTATTTTGCTTCTTTTTATATTTGAAGGTATCTCAGGTGTACCAGACAATCCTGATTGGTAACATGTTTAAGATGATTCCATTCATAGACTTAGCTGCTATTGAGAAGAATTCTGTTGATGCTGTTAGAAATAATTTTGTAGCCATTAAAGTTGATCACATTAATGGTTCCGTCCTATTCGGTAAACAGGTATAATTGTGTTCACTAGATGTTCCTCTTCTCTGTACTCCTACATTGGTTGTGAGATATCCTGTCCCCTTATCATTATCTGTACTGAGCTACATAATTTCTTCTCCCTATTTGAATAAAATCATTAACTTAGTTCACTACTATGGTTTTTCCTTGTTTTTTTCTAACAATTTTGGTAAGTTACATCTTTTATGTTTTGCTACACATGAACAAAAAAAACTTGGGAGAAAGTAATGGTATATCAAGGGATCAAATTTATGGGTTTTATCTTAAGTTTTTGCTATGTAAATCAGTGACCCACTCAGCGTGAGCGTTTGTAAGTGTCTGTCAAACACTCAAGCTAGCACCACAAGTACATATCTTCCTTGCTAAAGAAAATATGGGTCGGATGGTGTAAGAGAGTTCTCGGATGTTGTTTTACTTTTGATGTAGTGTTTTTAGAGCATAGAACTTTGTGTTGTTTCTGATTTTGAGACATGGGGATGTGGCGTCAAGTGAGAAGTTCCTTCTATTTTTTGTTAAGTTTTGCCTCATACCTATGTTGTTTAATATACTGAACAAGTGTTGCAGAACATTTTTGTGTGTGAAATAAATCATTATTCCTTCCCAGATGCATGTTATATATATATATGATTTGCATAATATTTGCATTTGTTGGCTTACAGTGAATACTCTTTAATTATGCACTTCCACATTTAGTTCACTAACTTATAATTTTATTTCGAATATGCAGGAAAATTTTGGTAATTGAATTTAAATTGTGTCCAGAAGAAAACTCGATCTGTTTTAGTTAACGATGAAAAGTTTATGTACTATTGTCATATAGGTTTGAATGAAATTGGTTTTTTAGAGTTTATTTATATTAGAGATATATATGCAATCACTTTCTAATATATTTGTTGTACAAGACATGTTTCTCGAAGTTTATTTGAAATTATAGCTTCGATTTAATTGTTAGTTAATTTTGTGCTTTAGTCAGTTATATATTTAATTATGTTATTATATATTAAATATATGCAATTCAAAAGTTTTGATGTTGACGTCAAATGTTAAAGTTATGCTTTATAAGTGTTGTTGTAGATGAGATATAAAGTTACACTTTATAAGTGTTGCCTTAGCAGCTACGCTTAAAAGCGTTGCCAAAAGGTAAAAAGGCCACGCTTTTGCAGTTACGCTTAAAAGTGTTGCCTTATCAGCTACACTTTTAAGCGTAGCCTTAAAGGCAAAAAGACCACGCTTTGGAGCTACGCTTAAAAGTGTTGCCTTACCAGCTACACTTTTAAGCGTGGCCTTTCAGCCACACCTGAAAAAGTGTGGCTTAAAGTCAAAAAGTGTAGCCTTTTATCAAAGGCCACACTTTTTCATAGTTTAGGCCACACTTTTCTAGGGTGGTTGTAAACATAAAATGTTGTAGTGACCCTAGTCTATCATGGACACATATAACCAATTAGGACAAATCATGCTTTCACTTCATGAATACACATAAACCATATAAGCCTTTACATTGATCACCTAGACAAGCTACAATATGATAACATCATAGTTCACATAATAATGCCGACAAGGTAATGTTTTTCACAATTGTAACACATAAACAGTACCACCATAAGTGTACCATACCAACCAATACAATTCAATACAAATTGTACACAATATAGAATATATCAGGTCAACTCACCACCTTTCCATCATCAACACCAACATTCCTTAGCCTTTTTACTCAATTCACTTCACAAAGGCTTTTACCAATAGCCATTTACACAATTCTACACCAACAACCCAACCATACCAATGATCCAACAATATACAATATCAATATCATCAAATTAAGGCATCTGATATACAATTCTATTATGATCTATACATAATTCAATAGCCCAATACAATCTACACAAGAATTCAATATAATAAAGCCATGATCAATTCACCCACATTAGAGTCAAAAATTGGAATTCATGAAAACCACGGGTTCATAGAAATTTTGATCTAAAAACATTCAATTAACATTAAATCTATCAAAAAAAATTGATTTGAATCCTTTTATGAAAGAACGCATGGCTAGAAGTTGAAATAAAAGATTATGTTTTTGAACATCTTTGAAAACTATTTGAATTTGACTCCTTGAATGCAAGAGGGTTCAAGGATGAAACACCATACCTCAATTGAATATTATTCATGAATATGATGAAGAATAAATGGAGAAAGCAATCTCCTAGCTTCAACCTTGCTCCTAGCTTCAATGGAGTCTAGAGAGTTCTATTTTGGGTCTTGGGTTTTGATTTTGAATAATGAATTATAGTCTAGGTTGTAGGATTATAAAGGAACTTAAAATACCAAAAAAACTTCTAAAATAACCGCCAAGACTTTATTTGGATTCCATGTTAATTCCCCAAAACACTTCAGCGTTGGCCGAGACCAACAAAAAATTGGAGGCCCTAAATGATGACTGCCAGCGACGGACCTCGATGGAATGACGGCTCTGTCCTACAGGTTGGTTGTTTGTGATAGAGACCACACATTTTGGGGGCTTAACTCCCACACCTAAGTGTTGATCAATGGCTCCCATCAACAGAGCGTACAAAGAACGACTGGGCATCATTTAACCAGCGTGTTTAGGGACTGATTTTGGCAGTTCCAAGGAAAAGTTTGGGTCCTTGAGGGTGTTCCTTGGGGAGTATTTCCCGGACACTTCAACCTGAAATGCGTTCTTATAGATGTTAGGAAACTATCCTATCAGTTTGAACTCCAAACACCACATAAAACATGCAAAGACACTCTAGAACACACAAGCACGTCTCAAGGCTAACTTTTGAACGTCTTGGTCGTTCTTGGACGTTTCATCTCCAAACTCTTCCACACATAACACACTGACTTATAACACTATAATTCATCATTTTATGACTTTATAAACTCATAACACACATTTTAGGCTCTAATTTAACCTAGGTCGTTTTAAGGTGTTACACTATCCCCCACTTGGACAACATTCGTCCTCGAATGATACTTGATACTCTTTAAACACTTTCGAGAGATAAAGACTCAATAATATAATATCAAACAATACCACACCATATACAATACATATAGATAGGAGGAACATCAACTTGACATAATCAAGAGACTCAAACTCAACAAAAAAGTAGGAACAGCTTCTACAATTTATCATGCAATAATACTCTATCTTTTCATTTTATATAGGAGTAACTTCATTATACACATATCATAATGCTCATATAAAACATTTCTATGCACAAAATTCCAACTTCTTGTGAAAACACAATTAAGTAATCATTTCAAATACCTTAAAGTAAAGCATGCTCACTAAGCCTATAACGACCCTACAAATGAAATATGTCAAACTATAGTTTCACATGTGTTTAATGAGTTAATAATGTGTTAAAATAGTGAAATTTAGCATTAGAATTCAGTTTGGTATGTTTGGAAGTCAAACATCAAGGAACGACCACGACGTTTGGAAACTAGCCTTGTATGAGTGCTTGTGTGTCCTTATTTGTTGTGCATGTTTTAAGTGTTTTTTGGCATCTACAACCAGTGGGGATGACCCTAGTAACTTGAACGACATACCAAGGGTCAAAAAGTTCGAGTAAGACTTCCTGGAGACCACCGTAAGGGTCCCCAAGGAAAACGAGAATGTTGGCCAAGGAAGCTTCCAGGCAGTCAAGATGTGGAGCCAACGGGGAGTCGCGCAGCTAGCACATGATGGGAAAATTTTGCCCTCCGACGCGGGGAAAACACTAACCTTTCTGTCCAAAAATAAATTCCAGAATTAAGATTTGGAAATGACATTGCGACGCGCAACCAAGTTCCAAATTTGGTCGCATCATTTTTAAGTAAATTTTTTTTTGGAGAAGGGTTCAATTGGTGTAGCGGTATTTTGGGATTATTTGTGGATCGTTTTAGGTCACTTAAAACATCATTTCACCCATCAAATCAAACCCTCAAGTTCAAATCAAAATATCTCTCCAAAACCCTTTCTCCAAAAACATCCTTTTTCAAGAAGCTTCAAGCTCCAAGGAAGAAGACCAAATTATTCAAGTTTCTTCACGAAATATCATTGGTTTATTCACATTAAGCTATGGCAATTCATCCTTGAGAATTCTTTCATTCAAGGAGCCATTTCAATGAGATTTTAAAAGGGGTTTCAAACTACAACTTCTTCTATCATTGACTCTAAGCATGGGTCTTTCCATCAAAACGTTTTAATGGTTGAAATGTGTTGTTTTTAGTGTTACTTGATGTTTTTTAATGTCAAAACCCCAATGAACCCATGCTCATGCATGTTTCCAACTCTTAGCTTATGAAGTGGATTCAGTGTATATATCTAGATAATGTTAGAAATTATTAGAGTTGAATATCTTTATGTTATATTATGATTAGCTATTGCCTTAAATGCTATTTTATGATTAGTTATTGGAGAAATTGAGAAAAGGTTGTGAAAGATTGGATGAATGGTAAGTCGGTTATATTGATTAGCTCTTATTATGAAATGCTTTTAAGTTGTATGGTCCACCTTTGGTGGCGGTGTTTACTTGAAGTACATGAATATGTTGTATAAATATGTGTAGTGTGATTATGGCCTTGAAGGCATAGAATGTGAAGTGAAATGATGATGATGATGTTTATGCATGATATGTTTTAGGAGATTGAAATGTCTATCTTGATGAAGTTATGCCTAAGTGAAATATATGTTTATGTGAAGCACTCTAGTGTGTGAAATATTATGAATGAAGGTATGATTATGTTTAGCAGTCAATGATATGAGAATAATGATTATGTGAAAGGTGTGCTCACATCTACATATACACACTTTAAATGATAGAATGAAGTTAATGAATGATAATGGGGGATTGTTGGGTGGACATTCTTCGTGATTAGAGATGAAGTGTATAGACCATCCCTACTATTACCATAGTATGAAAAGGGGGATTTTTGGGGTGAACACTCTTCGTGAGTTGAGATGAAGTATTCAAAAGCAACCTCACTATTCCCAAGAGCTTTCTAAGATAGGTTGGAGAATGGATACCCTTTGTGAGTTGAGATGTGGTGTCCAATAGTTATCCCTTAACCTATAGTAATGAATGTTTAAACTCCGTGGGGGAGTTATGTTTAGCACCGAGAGGATTTGAAGAAAGGGTGGGCACACTTCGTGAGTAGATATGATGTATCTAATATACCTCTCGAGATGAGTGCTCCTCGTTAGAAGATGAAGGAGTCACTAAGAAGCAATCTCCTTATCCCTTAACTATGTGCCCTCATAGGAATAACTATTGGAAGCCCCATGAAAAGGCTCAAGAACGACCCTACCTTAGGAAAGTAGGGATCCTTCATCCAGTAGGGGTTAATATCAAGATTCCATGTCTAGCTCTCATGGTCTATGTCGCTTAAAACTATCCCCAACAAAAGAATATAATGAACTAATTCTTCCAAAGGGTGTACTACTTAGGGTTGTGGTGGTATGGGATGCTATCTACTCATTGCACAAGTAGGCATTTAGAGGGAGTGTTGGTGTGTCCTTATATGAAATGTATGAATCGTTCCTTACGTGAAGTACGTGAAGTTATGTGACTTAATGTTTAAGTTAAGAGAGCATGTTAAGGTCATGTCTTATATGATGAAGGTTATGAATGTCACGACCGGAATCTAGACCCCAGATGAGACCGGCGTCGTTGACCTCTCAGAGGTCGCAGACAAGCCTACATACGTCATTCTTACTTCATCTAGGTTAATTTTAGCGGAAAATTTGAAACTTTTTGTTTCTTAACTTACTTATTAAACATTCTCATTAATGCATAATTGTTCACCATCAACCATCTAATATTGAGATCATCAAATGAAAGAAATAATGTAGTATAGTAATAATGATGTACTTGCCAAAATGGCACCAATACAATGTCTGAATAAAACAGGAAGGAAACGCTAGTGGAACATGCTCCACTAGCTCAACTCTAAAACTAAGCTAGAATATAAAGGGCAGGATCCTCGAAATGCATGAGGACCTACCAAGTCCGGATGAATGCTCGACGTCTGGATAGCTTCAGCGTCAACCTGTAGCTCTAGCGTCCACCTGTGCCTGCACCTAAAAATTGTAGAGTTGTATAGGGTTAGTACACACTTGTACTAAGTATGGGTATATGCAAGCACACACCAAGGACATGCATGAGAAAAGATAGCTCTTTCCTAACAACATGATTATGGAAAGTCAAGTTAGTGGACTTGCCAAATTGAGATTAGGAAAGTTAGTGAACCTTCCAAGTTTGATTTAGGAAAGTCAGTGAGCTTTCCAAATTTGGATTAGGAAAGTCAGTGAGCTTTCCAAATTTGGATTAGGAAAGTCATGCCATGAGAGTAACATTCATCATCATAATTATCATATTGCACACAGCACATAACATCTTACACATAACACATATCATATTGCATATAGCACATGACATCTTTTTATAACATTCTTTCATATGCCATGAGACCTTGGAATCATGTACTTAACATTAGGACTTTCCAAAATGAGGGCTCAACATATGGGACCTCAACTAGGGAGTCTTCATTAGCAAACACATAGTCTGCTTCATTCGTTCATACGTACTTTATTTCATTTCATTCATAGGCCAGTGTAAACACCAGCTATACCTAGGGTGTAGTTTAAGACTTTCATCGGGTTTGCTGTGCAATGATCAAGAATAACCTAGTGTCATTACCTAAGTCTAGCTCACCTCTTGATTATCCTATCCTAATACCTTTGGTATCATTCATTTCATTATATGCTTCATTTGAGGCTGGCCTCATTTATTCATTGGGAACTTTAACTTTAACCGACATAGATAATGTGAGCATCATGAAATACAGTGTTTCCCCACACCAAAAAGATGTGGAATCACCGGCCAAAGTGACCCAAAACATGCTAGCGTACATGGGAATTTAACCCCGCCAGATCCCTATATTGGCAGTATAGCTTCAAAGACCAGGAGATATAAGGATACCCATACCCGGCAAGTCGGACAGTCTCATGTCATGAGAGTTACGTGAACCTCCGCCCTTTCCTAAAGAAGGCATCACCTCTCATAGCTAGTCTATCGGTGCTCAGTATAATGTTCTATTACATTCAACTCATACGTCGTGGAAGCTGGCTTCTAGTATGAGGATATCATAGCTCAATAGATGATTTCTCATCTCATCATTAGTATTAAGTGTGTTAATCTCGATACTTTCATTAGAGTGTTCATAGAGACTGGTCTCTTCATTAACTTTACACTCTCATAGGTGAGTACGTTTTGGTAACATTTACTTAGGCTCATTTGAGATTGTTCTCATCTTTTACATTAGCCTCATATCATGTTCTCACCACATTCATTAACATTAGCACATTTAATCTTCGTAATTACTCACCCCATATTATGTGAATGTTCATTTCATCATATGCCAATATATTTGGCCATTTGTGTTTCACACTCTTACTTAACCCTTCTAGGGTTTTGTCATTTCATTACATAATAATCATTTCATCGTATGACAATGCACTAGGACATTTAGTGTGTTTCACACTCATACTTAAACCTTCTAGGGTTACATCCTTTCATTACATACATCTTAGGTTCACTTCTTTAAAACGTATGCTAGACTTATGAGTCTATACACACAAGCCATGAGGATTCATTCATAATTCGTTAAGTGATTCATACATTCCTAAGATTATGTAGTACAAGACTTATGTATCTTGTATATATGCCAAGATCTTGATTTCGATCTAAGTAGGTGGCATTATTCTTGGATATTTTGTTCACGTATGACTTATGTATCAATACGGAAGTTTGGGCAAGGAAACCCAAGTTTGAATCACTTGGATAACATTTATATTTTTCATTGATTTTATTTTTAATCTTCATGACATTGGGACTCTAGATCGAACCCCAACATTAACACTCTATCCTTAGTTTTCTCCTTGGTTTTCCTGTTAGTTTGGCCGAAGGGTTGTGGGTTCGAACCCCCACAACCCCTTTTTATTTTTCATAAACATCTCATTGCCCAATTTCGCCTAAACCAAGAGGTTGTGGGATCAAACCCCCACAGCCTCTTTTAATTTGCTTTTTATTTCGCTGGGAAATTGGGAGGTTGTGGGTTCGAACCCCCACAACCTCCTTATTTTAATTTAAATTCGCTAGGGGCTTTGAGGTTGTGTGTTCAAACCCCCAACAACCTCCTATTTTTATTTTTAATTAAAACTCCCCTAGGCTAGGCGTTTGGCAGTGAGGTGGTAGGATCGAGCCCCCACAGCCTCACCTCATTTTTCTTATTTAATTCGCCTGCTCCTTTTCAGCCTTGAGGTCGTGGGTTCGATTCCCACGCCTCACATTTTCTTTTCTTTATTTTCTCTTCTTTCACTCGTTGCTTGGAGGTCGTGGGTTCGATTCCCACGCCTCCCATTTAGTTACTTAAATTATTTTCTCCTCTTTCTCATCCAGTAACCCAATTTCGATTCCCCCCAGCCTCATTTTTTCATTTTCTTTTCGCAAATTTCAGTATGCATACGGGTGAGGTCACAGGTTCGAATCCTGGTGGCCTCACCCCTTTAAAATTCATTAAATTTCCAGATTTTTTTATTAAACATTAGTCTAAATTAACCTTGCATAGTTGCTGGAAATTTTGGTCAATTTCAATTCATTTTTATCAACGTTTTCACTTGATTCATAGGGTGTACTCATATACCATTTTAACACATCTTTAGGCGCATCTTTCATGAGTTTATTTGGCTAAAAGATTATCAATCAATCATCCACATTTCATTACAATGAACATCACGTTGTGTACAACTTTTGCACATAAAATACAAAGATTAAACATGCTAATTCACACTTCCAACAGTGAGTACATTCACTGCCAACGTTGCACACGCACAAATCATTTTTTTCCACATAATTTTGGACAACATATTCAATATTCACGAAATTTCGAACATGCATACTTAACCATAAACATCACGAAAACACATTTCATTCCTACTTTGTACCAACAAACATACCCAACCTATGATTCAATGGGAGCTAGTGATAGGGACATGCAATGGGGAACAACCCTAGTTTTCAGAATGATTATCTTGAATCTTAAGGGGTCTCTTGGGAAAGGGACCAAGAGAGAAGAAACCCACACCTTAATTGATGTTCAAACGTTGAACTTGCTGACCAAAACCCTCTCCAAAATCAGTCCAAGCCTCCTCAATGTCCACGCCACTTGACAGACAACTTCTCTTTGCCTTAACGTTTTTGGTTACTTTGTTTTTCTTCAAATTTCATGTGAGTTCTTCAAGTGTGAAGAACTCTTGATATATTTTCTGTTCTTCACGTTAATTGGCAGAGAGGAAACGTGAACGAAATGGTGAAACGTGAGAGAGAGATCATGAGAGAGAGTAGTCTAAGATTAGGAGTTTTAGTTTGGGAATTAGTCAAACTAGGACTCCTTATTAATTTTACTAAAAAACTGATTTAATTAGCTTAGTGAAAGGACCATTATGCCCTTACAAAATGAGATTATAAAACATTACTTAAATCACCAACTTGTTGCTTCCAATGGGGCTCGAACTCGGGTGGAGTGACCATTGCGAAACGGATCATTTCAGGTCAACCTGAGCCTAATTGGCACTTTAATTAAATTAATTAGTTAATTAATTAATTCCTTAGGGTAATTACGATATTATCCTTGGCCTGGAAAAGACCATTTTACCCCTGGACCATCAAAACTTAAAATTTCTTCTTTTTAAGTCCGGTAAAGACTCCTTCAATTAAATCTTCATTTTCGAGAGCCTTACATTGTTGGTTCCAACCTTTCCAAGCTCAACTAACTCCCCAAGTTAATTGGCTTGGCCGTAGTAAGGGTTCTGAGGTCAGGTTCTACGCGTATCAATCCGTGTGAACCTTGGTCTAATCGCAAGCATTATTGACACCTTAAGCATTTATCTTATTCATTTTTAGGGTTGTTACATTATCCCACCCTTAGGAACATTCATCCCCGAATGACACTACCACTATATATCGTAATGGCAGTCAGATCATAACATAATCACTATGCACAGTCAAGCAATAGCAACAAAATACGGAGAGATAAGGAAACTTAGACTTAAGAGTAGGAAGTCTAACCTCAAGAGCTGAAAAGATGAGGGTAGCAGGATCTCATGTCGGCCTCAGCCTCCCACGTAGCACCCTCAACAAGATAATTTCTCCACAATACCTTCATTGTGGCAATCTCCTTGTTCCTCAGCCGCTTGACCTGTCTGTCTAAGATCTCAACAGGTACCTCCTCATAAGACAAGTCTTCATCAACCCCCAAACCTTCAACAGGTAGAATCGATGCTGGATCACCTAGGCACTTCTTCAACATAGAGACATGAAAGACTGGATGAACAGAAGCTACCTCCGCAGGCAATGCTAACTCATAGGCCACCTCACCCACACGCTGTAGGATCTCGTATGGCCCAACATACCTCGGACTCAACTTCCCCTTCCTGCCAAACCTCATCACCCCCTTCATAGGTGATATCTTTAGATAGACCTGGTCAAAAACATCAAACTCTAAGGGCCATTTTCTGTTATCTGCATATGACTTCTGCTGACTCTAAGCAGTAGCCAACCTGTCCCTAATCGCTCTGACCTCCTCTAAGGACTCATGAATGATCTCTGGACCCAAAATGGATGACTCTCCAACCTCGAACCACCCAACTGGAGATCTACACCTCCTACCACACAGTGCCTCAAACGGTGCCATCCCAATGCTGGAGTGATAGCAATTATTATACGAGAACTCTATCAATGGCAGATGGCCATCCCAGCTACCTCTGAAGTCAATCACACACGCTCTCAACATGTCCTCCAATGTCTGAATGGTACGCTCTGCCTGCCCATCAGTCTGAGGATGAAAGGCAGTACTAAGCTTTACCTGTGTGCCCAAACTCTTCTGGAAAGATCTCCAGAAATGTGAAGTAAACTAGGCTCCTCTATCTGAAATGATAGACAAAGGAATCCCATGCCATCTCACAATCTCATCAATGTAGAGTCTCGCATAATCCTCGGCTCTATAAATGGACTTCACAGGGATAAAGTGGGCAGACTTAGTCAATCTTGGTGGAACGTGGATGTATGGAATATCTGGAACCATGGGCCTCTGCAACAATCCTGGTCCGCAAATCATCCACATCTGGTACACACAGCCAGTCCTAATACCTAAGTATGCCATCACCTCCCAAAGCGAAAGACTCATTCATCTTTATCAACACTGAGTCCTTCAGCTCCATCAAAACAGGATCTAGATGCTGACCCTGCTTGACTTCAACTACCAAGGATGATTCAGAACTAGGATGAACTGAAACACCCCCACTAGTAGAGTCAACCAATCGTACACCCAGTTTGGCCAGTCTGTGTACATCTTTCACCAACTCCTTCTTATTATCCTCAACATGGGTTGTACTTCCCATGCTCATCCTGCTCAAAGCTTCAGTTACAATATTAGCCTTACCTGGATGGTAGTGAACATTCATGTCATAATCCTTCAACAGCTCCAACCATCTCCACTGACGTAGATTCAACTCCCTCTGTGTGAACACGTACTGGAGACTCTTGTTGTCTGTGAATACATCCACATGCACTCCATACAAGTAGTGCCTCCACAGCTTCAGTGCAAATACCACAGCTGCCAACTCCAGGTCATGAGTGGGATAATTCTTCTCATGAACCTTGAGCTGTCTGGACGCATAGGCTATCACCTTACCAACCTGCATAAGAACACAACCCAAACCAACCATAGATGCATCACAATAAACAGTGTAATTCTCACCACACTTAGGCAAAGTAAGCACCGGGGCTGAAGTGAGTCTGTCCTTGAGCTCTTGGAAACTCTTCTCACAAGTCTCCGTCTATTCAAACTTGGCTTTCTTCTTAGTCAAAGCTGTCAATGGGGCAGCAATAGAAGAAAAGCCCTCCACAAACCTGCGGTAGTAACCAGCCAATCCCCAAAAGCTACGAATGTCAGTGGGAGTAAGAGGGTTTGGCCAGTTCTTCCCAGCCTCAGTCTTCGTGGGATCCACCTCCACGCCCTGATTAGACACAACATGACCCAGGAAGGTCACTGATCTAAGCCAAAATTCACACTTGCTGTATTTGGCATACATCTGATGTTGTCTAAGTACCTGCAAGGTTAGTCTCAAATGCTGTTCATGCTCTTCCTTGGTCCTAGAGTAGATGAGAATGTCATCAATGAATACTATGACGAAAGAGTCAAGGTATTCACGGAAGACTCGGTTCATGAGGTCCATAAATACAGCAGGTGCATTCGTAAGACAAAATGATATGACTAAGAACTCATAGTGACCATAACGGGTACGAAAGGCTGTCTTTAGGATATCTCCATCCCTAACCCTAAGCTGATGATACCCTGAACGAAGATCAATCTTAGAGAAGAAACTAAACCCTTGGAGCTGATCAAACAAATCATCTATTCTGGGAAGTGGATACTTATTCTTTATAGTGACTTTGTTGAGATGCCGATAATCGATACACATTCTAAGGGTTCCATCTTTCTTTTTCACAAACAACACCGGAGCGTCCCAAGGGGATATTCTCGGCTGAATGAAACCCTTATCAGTGAGATCTTTTAACTGCAGCTTCAACTTTTTGAGTTCAGCTGGATCCATTCTGTAAGGAGGAATTGAAATTGGTTTAGTATCGGGTTCTAAGTTGATACCAAAATCAATCTCTCGAGGGGGAGGGACTCCGGGCAAATCATCAGGAAATACATCTAGGAACTCATTCACTGAGTCTATGGAAGGAATGTCATGATCTAAGTCATTAACACTGACAAGATGACACAATAACCCCTTGGACATCATTTTATTGGCCTTAAGGTTAGAAATGAAGAGGTTAGGATGACTCAAGTTGTACCCCTCCCAAACTAGCTCCTCTTCATCAGGGAAACGAAATCTTACCACTCTACTACGACAGTCCAAGCAAGCATAACAACTGTGAAGCCAGTCCATGCCAAGATAAACATCAAAATCATGCATGGGTAACTCAACCAAATCTGCACACATAGCCTTACCACTTATCACTATTGGGCAATCCTTGTATACTCTATCAGTTCTTACATTTTATCCTAAAGGTGTACTAACCACTATAGGATCATGCAGAACTTTAGGCAATATCTCAAAAGCGAGAGCAAGCAAAGGAGTTACAAAGGAAAGCGTAGACCGTGGATCAAGTAAAGCATAAACAGAAGTTGAGAATACTTGCAGCATACCTGTGACCACATCAGCGGACTTCTCTTGCTCCTCCCTGCCCTTCAGGGCATAGAACATGTTCCTCTTAGGATGCTCAGCTGCTGCTGCACCCTGTGGGTCAGGCCTAGGCTGAGCATTACCTCCAGCCTGACCTCTATTCTGGGGGCAGTCTCTAACCATGTGCCCACTCTTACCGCAACCGAAGCAGACATTAGTGCCCTGTCTGCACTCTCCACTGTGAGCTCGGCCACACTTAGCACAATTCTTTTTAGGACGCTGCATCTCACCTCAATTGCACCTCTTGGGTTCAGGTCTGCCTCCTCTAGGTGTTGTGCTCCTCTGAAAGTTAGAGTTTCCAGAACTCTGTTGCCCCTTCTTGAACCTGGGATGCTCACGGACGCCAAAGTGGTTTCTGTGGCCTCCATGGCTAGGACCTGCCTGATATTGATGCTTAGGCCTTCGAGCATCACGAATACCCCTCTTTTTGCGGCTGTCCTATACCTGCTGGACATGCACCATCAACCTGGAGAGGTCCATATTATTATGGAGCATCGCAGACCGACACTCCTCCTCCTGATCTCCATTGATTCCTGTAAGGAACCTGCTCATCTCATCCCTGCTGTTAGACACAAGGGAAGTAGCATACCTGGATAATTTAACAAACTTCAGTACTCACCTTATCCTTGCTATTAGATACTAAGGAAAGTAGCATACCTGGATAGCTTAACAAATTTTAGGGAATACTCCCTGACTGTCACAGATCCCTGCTTAAGGTTGATGAACTCCTCAACCTTGGCCTCCCTCATTTCTCTGGAAAGAATCTCTCCAGAAAAGCTGTCTTAAACAACTCCCAAGTGACTGGAACTCCGCCCAAAGCTCGGCTATCCTGCCACATCTTGCACCAAGTCTGTGTAACACCCTTGAGCTGATAGGAAGTCAACTCAGCCTTCTCAGTATCTGTGGCCCCCATAGCCACCAGAATCTTATGCACCTCGTCCACAAATTCCTGGGGATCCTCTGAAGTCTTGGACCCTGTGAAAATAGGAGGATTCATCCTCGTGAAGTCTCTCATTCTGTCAGCCATGCTACGAACCGGTGGGTTCTCCCTTTGAACATCCTGCTGGTTAACCTGGGTAGTCATAGCCTGGGCCTGCATAGTAATGGCCAGTGCCATCTGGTCCAGAGATGCCCTCACCTCAGCATCAGTCAACCTAGCTGGTTAACTGACATATCCACTCCTTCAGTTGGAGCCTGGGGTGGAACCTGATTGTTCCCAGCAGCTGCTCCTCCTCTCCTCTGACCAACATTCCTCCTAGTATTCATTCTCTGAAAACAATAAGAATTGATGTTAGACACGCTCATAACACCAAGAAAATTAGACATTAGGAAAAGCACGATAAGATCAGAAGAAGGGAAATTTTCCAACACATTATGCAGTCTCTAATCCAGGATAGTGGTGTACTTCACTACCATGACTTAGAAACTACTCAATGTGGTTGATGTGAACTTATTATCCTCGGAATTTAACCTAGTGCTCTGATACCAACTTTGTCACGACCGGAATCTAGACCCCAAACGAGACCGGCGTCGTTGACCTCTCAGAGGTCGCAGACAAGCCTACATACATCATTCTTACTTCATCTAGGTTGATTTTAGAGGAAAATTTGAAACTTTTTATTTCTTAACTTACTTATTAAACATTCTCATTAATGCATAATTGTTCACCATCAACCATCTAATATTGAGATCATCAAATGAAAGAAATACTGTAATATAGTAATAATGATGTACTTGCCAAAATGGCACCAATACAATGTCTGAATAAAATAGGAAGGAAACGCTAGTGGAACATGCTCCACTAGCTCAACTCTAAAACTAATCTAGAATATAAAGGGCACATCCTCGAAATGCATGAGGACCTACCAAGTACGGATGAATGCTCGACGTCCGGATAGCTTCAGTGTCAACCTGTAGCTCTAGCGTCCACCTGTGCCTGCACCTAAAATTATAGAGTTGTATAGGGTTAGTACATACTTGTACTAAGTATGGGTATATGCAAGCACACACCAAGGACATGCATGAGAAAATATAGCTCTTTTCTAACAACATGATTATGGAAAGTCAAGTTAGTGGACTTGCCAAATTGAGATTAGGAAAGTTAGTGAACCTTCCAACTTTGAGTTAGGAAAGTTAGTGAGCTTTCCAAATTTGGATTAGGAAAGTCAGTGAGCTTTCCAAATTTAGATTAGGAAAGTCATGCCATAAGAGTAACATGCATCATCATAATTATCATATTGCACACAGCACATAACATCTTACACATAACACATATCATATTGCATATAGCACATAACATCTTTTTATAACATTCTTTCATATGCCATGAGACCTTGGAATCATGGACTTAACATTAACACTTTCCAAAATGAGGGCTCAACATATGGGACCTCAACTAGGGAGTCTTCATTAGCAAACACAGAGTCTGCTTCATTCGTTCATACGTACTTTATTTCATTTCATTCACAGGCCAGTGTAAACACCAGCTTTACCTAGGGTGTAGTTTAAGACTTTCATTGGGTTTCTGTGCAATGATCAACAATAACCTAGTGTCATTACCTGAGTCTAGATCACCTCTTGATTATCCTATCCTAACACCTTTGGTATCATTCATTTCATTATGTGCTTCATTTGAGGTTGGCCTCATTCATTCACTGGGAACTTTAACTTTAACCGACATACATCATGTGAGAATCATGAAATCCAGTGTCTCCCCCACACCAAAAAGAGGTGGAATCACCGGCTAAACTGACCTAAAACATGCTAGAGTACATGGGAATTTAACCCCGCCAGATCCCTATATTGGCAGTATAGGTTCAAAGACTAGGAGATATAAGGAGACCCATACCCGGCAAGCCGGACAGTCTCATCTCATGAGAGTTATGTGAACCGCCGCCCTTCCGTAAAGAAGGCATTACCTCTCATAGCTAGTCTATCGGTGCTCAGTATAAAGTTCTATTACATTCAACTCATACGTCGTGGAAGCTGGCTTCTAGTATGTGGACATCATAGCTCAATAGATAATTTCTCATCTCATCATTAGTATTAAGTGCGTTAATCTTAATACTTTCATTAGAGTGTTCATAGAGACTGGTCTCTTCATTAACTTTACCTCTCATAGGTGAGTACGTTTTGGTAACATTTACTTAGGCTCTTTTGAGATTGTTCTCATCTTTTACATTAGCCTCATATCATGTTGTCACCACATTCATTAACATTAGCACATTTAATCTTCATAATTACTCACCCATTTTATGTGAATGTTGATTTCATCATATGCCAATACATTTGGCCATTTGTGTGTTTCACACTCTTACTTAACCCTTCTAGGTTTTCGTCATTTCATTACATAATAATCATTTCATCGTATGCCAATGCACTAGGCCATTTAGTGTGTTTCACACTCATACTTAACCCTTCTAGGGTTACATTCTTTTATTAAATACATCTTAGGTTCACTTCTTTAAAACGTATGCTAGACTTATGAGTCTATACACACAAGCCATGAGGCTTCATTCATAATTCGTTAAGTGATTCATACATTCCTAAGATTATGTAGTACAAGACTTATGTATCTTGTATATATGCCAAGATCTTGATTTCGATCTAAGTAGGTGGCATTATTCTTGGATATTTTGTTCACGTATGACTTATGTATCAATACGGAAGTTTGGGAAAGGAAACCCAAGTTCGAATCACTTGGATAACATTTACATTTTTTATTGATTTTATTTTTAATCTTCATGACATTGGGACTCTAGATCGAACCCCAACATTAACATTCTATCCTTAGTTTTCTCCTTGGTGTTCCTGTTAGTTTGGCCGAAGGGTTGTGGGTTCGAACCCCCACAACCCCTTTTTATTTTTCATTAACATCTCATTGCCCAATTTCGCCTAAACCAAGAGGTTGTGGGATCAAACCCCCACAACCTCTTTTAATTTGCTCTTTCTTTCGCTGGGAAATTTGGAGGTTGTGGGTTCGAACCCCCACAACCTCCTTATTTTAATTTAAATTCTCTAGGGGCTGTGAGGTTGTGGGTTCGAACCCCACAGCCTCCTATTTTTATTTTTAATTAAAACTCCTCTAGGCTAGGCGTTTGGCAGTGAGGTTTTGGTATCGAGCCCCCACAACCTCACCTCATTTTTCTTATTTAATTCGCCTGCTCCTTTCCAGCCTTGAGGTCGTGGGTTCGATTCCCACGCCTCACATTTTCTTTTCTTTATTTTCTCTTCTTTCACTCGTTGCTTGGAGGTCGTGGGTTCGATTCCCACGCCTCCCATTTATTCACTTAAATTATTTTTCTCCTCTTTCTCATCCAGTAACCCAATTTCGATTCCCCCCAGCCTCATTTTTTCATTTTCTTTTTGCGAATTTCAGTATGCATACGGGTGAGGTCACAGGTTCAAATCCTGGTGGCCTCACCCCTTAAAATTCATTAAATTTCCAGATTTTCTTTATTAAACTTTAGTCTAAATTAACCTTGCATAGTTGCTGGAAATTTTGGTCATTTTCAATTCATTTTTATCAACGTTTTCACTTGATTCATAGGGTGTACTCATATACCATTTTAACACATCTTTAGGCGCATCTTTCATGAGTTTATTTGACTAAAAGATTGTCACTCAATCAGCCACATTTCATTACAATGAACATCACGTTGTGTACAACTTTTGCACATAAAATACAAAGATTAAACATGCTAATTCACACTTCCAACAGTGAGTACATTCACTGCTAACGTTGCACACACACAAATCATTTTTTTCCACATAATTTTGGACAACATATTTAATATTCACGAAATTTTGAACATGCATACTTAACCATAAACATCACGAAAACACATTTCATTCCTACTTTGTACCAACAATTATACCCAACCTATGATTCAATGGGAGCTAGTGATAGGGACATGCAATGGGGAACAACCCTAGTTTTCGGAATGATTATCTTGAATCTTAAGGGGTCTCTTGGGAAAGGGACCCAGAGAGAAGAAACCCACACCTTAATTGATGTTCAAACGTTGAACTTGCTGCCCAAAACCCTCTCCAAAATCAGTCCAAGCCTCCTCAACGTCCACACCACTCGACGGACAACTTCTCTTTGCCTTAACGTTTTTGGTTACTTTGTTTTTCTTAAAATTTGATGTGAGTTCTTCAAGTGTGAAGAACTCTTGATATATTTTCTGTTCTTCACGTTAATTGGCAGAGAGCAAACGTGAAAGAGATGGTGAAACATGAGAGAGAGTAGTCTAAGATTAGGAGTTTTAGTTTCGGAATTAGTCAAACTAGGACTCCTTATTAATTTAAATAAAAACCTGATTTAATTAGCTTAGTGAAAGGACCATTATGCCCTTACAAAATCAGATTATAAAACATTACTTAAATCACCAACTTGTTGCTTCCAATGGGGCTCGAACTCGGGTGGAGTGACCCTTGCGAAATGGACCATTTCGGGTCAACCCGAGCCTAATTGATTCTTTAATTAAATTAATTAGTTAATTAATTAATTCCTTAGGGTAATTACGATATTACCCTTGTCCTGGAAAAGACCATTTTACTCCTGGACCCTCAAAACTTAAAATTTCTTTTTTTTAAGTCTGGTAAAGACTCCTTCGATTAAATCTTCATTTTCGAGAGCCTTACATGGTTGGTTCCAACCTTTCCAAGCTCAACTAACTCCCCAAGTTAATTGGCTTGGCCGTAGTAAGGGTTCTGAGATCTGGTTCTACGCGTATCAATCCGTGTGAACCTTGGTCTAATCGCAAGCATTCTTGACACCTTAAGCATTTATCTTATTCATTTTTTGGGTTGTTACAATGAATGACGAATGTGGTGTGACTAATCTAAGGGAATCTTCAAGGAGCACTTGGTGGGAGTAGTAGTATGGGATGCTACTCTAGCATTTCACTATGTCTAACTTCGGGGTTGCCTTGGAGAAGGGTTCTTATGTGAGGTCTTTTAATGTTAGTATGTTCCTTAGTTTCTTGATGTGGAGTTTGGGCTTGTTACCCGTGCGAAGTAAGCCTACGGTCGGTAGTCTTGAGAATCGTTTTGGTATGCATTTAAGGGACTGTATGGGCGGTTTATTCATGTCTTACCTTAGTGAGCCTTAGGATAACCATGGTTAGGAAAAATTCAAGGGAAATGAGTTCACTGTGAGTTGAAATGAAATAGGTTCACCGTAAGGTTCCTTGAGTTCACTATAAAGTGTAGTTTGGTGATAAAATTATGGAAGCTTTTATTTATATGCTAAATTATTATTTATATGTTGTTTTACTTCCATATTCATGAAGATTTTACTTAAATAGAATGAAAGTCTTATTTTAATTAAAATGTCCTTTTTACATGTGTTTTTGCATAATGCCATACTTAGTACAATGTTTTTAATAACCCAATACTTTTCTATACTCTATGAGTATAGGTTGGAAGAAAGTTTAAGAATAGAAGGCAAACATGGGATGTTGACTCTCTCAAGACTCGGTATGTCCTCATATATTCGAGGATATAGTCTATGTTTCTTTAGTTTTTCATTAAGACTTGTATAAGACTTATAATATATTTTCTTTCAATGTAAAGGGTCGTGACCCAAAGATGTTTAAGTTGTGCCTTTATGTTGGATTCTGACGACGAGACTTATTCTTAGTATTGATAAAAGAGTTTCTTATCATTATTCTTGTGAAAAGTTTTAATTCCACACTACTTTTCATATCTTATGTAATAAACGATAGTTAAGAGGCTTGTACAAGACCCCAAAGGGTCAAGTACACTTTATGACGATTCAAGAGTGTTTCCTTCTTCTAGGGGGTACTTGCGGGTCGTTACAAGTCCACTAATGCAAATTTTAAACAATTTACTATAAAGGCATGAAAGTATGAAAGACAAAATCAAATAACCCCATTCACCACGTAAACATAACCTCATGAAAATGCACAATGCATGGAGATCAATGAAATTCATTTTCTCTTAGACTCCTAAACAAATGCAACATGCTACTGTACAATTATAACTCTCAAGGTTGAATAGAAGACAAGAGAAGAGACAACAAATCACAACCTAACTATTCACCATACTCCCCCACTTATAAGGAACCAAGTACAACTAAATGGAGAAACCTATAACTTACCAGCATCCTCATCCGAATTCGCTTTAGATTGGAGAACATATGTCACGACTGGAATCTAGACCCCAGACGAGACCGGCGTCGTTGACCTATCAGAGGTCGCAGACAAGCCTACTTACGTCATTCTTACTTTACATAGGTTAATTTTTAGCGGAAAATTTGAAACTTTTTGTTTCTAAACATTTCTAATACATTCGTAATTTGTTCAACATCAACCATCTAAACATTAAGAGATAATCAAATGAAAGAAATAGTCCAATAATATAATCGTATAATTGCCAAAATGGCATATATACATAGTCTGAATAAAATAAGAAAGAAACGCTAGTGGAACATGCTCCACTAGCTCAACTCCTAAACTAAGCTAGAACATAAACAGTAGCATCCTCGAAAACATGAGGACCTACTAAAACCGGATGAATGCTGGATGTCCGGATAACTGCAGCGATGATCCTGTAGCTCTACCGTCCACCTGTGCCTGCACCTAAAATAGTAGAGTTTGTATAGGGTTAGTACACACTTGTACTAAGTATGGGTATATGCAAGCACACACCAAGGACATGCATGAGAAAGAATAACTCTTTCCTAACAACATGATTTTTGGAAGTCAAGTAAGTGGACTTGCCAAATTGAGATTAGGAAAGTTTCCAAATTTGGATTAGGAAAGTAAGTGAGCTTTCCAAATTTGGATTAGGAAAGTGATACCATGAGAATAACATACTTCATCATACTTTTCACATTTGCACACAGCACATAACATTTACACATAGCACATTTCATATAGCATACAATACATTATACATGTAGCACATAACTTCTTTCATATCATTCATTCATATGCCATGAGACCTTGGAATCATGGACTTGACAATAAGACATCCCAGAAAAGAGGGCTCAACATATGGGACCTCAACTAGGGAGTCTTTATTAGAAAGCACAGAGTCTGCTTCATTCATTCATACGTACTTCTTTTCATTTCGTTCATAGTCCAGTGTAAACACCAGCTATACCTAAGATGTAGCTTAAGACTTTCATTAGGTTCGTTATGCAATGACCAAGAATGACCTAATGTCATTACTTGAATCTAACTCACCTTTTGATTATCCTATCCTAACACCTTTGGTATCATTCATTTCATTATGTGCATCATTTGAGGTTGGCCTCATTCATTCATTGGGAACTTTAACTTTAACCGACATAGATCATGTGAGCATCATGAAATCCAGTGTCTCCCCCACACCGAAAGGATGTGGAATCACCGGCCAAAGTGATCCAATAACATGCTAGCGTACATGGGAATTTAACCCCGCCAGGTCCCTATATTGGCAGTATAGGTTCGAAGACTAGGAGATATAAGGAGACCCATACCCGACAAGCCGGACAGTCTCATCTCATGAGAGTTACGTGAACCTCCGCCCTTCCCGAAAGAAGGCATCACCGCTCATAGCTAGTCTATCGGTGCTCAGTATAAAGTTCCATTTCATTCATCTCATACTTCATGGAAGCTAACTTCTAGTATGAGGACATCATAGCTCATTAGATGATCTCTCATCTCATCATTCGTATTAAGTGTGTTAAGCTCAATACTCTCATTAGAGTGTTTATAGAGACTGGTCTCTTCATTATCTTACAGTCTCATAGGTGAATACATGTTGGTAACCTTTACTTAGGCTCATTTGAGATTACTCTCCTCATTTACATTAGCCTCATATCATGTTGTCACCACATTCATCATCATTTACATCTTTGTTTTTCTTAGTTATTCACCTCTCATTACGTGTATGTTCATTTCGTCATATGCCAATGCACTTGGCCATTTGGTATGTCTCACACCCTTACTTAACCCCTCTAGGGTTCATCATTCCACTTCATACATCTTAGGTTCACTTACTTTTGAACATATGTTAGACTTATGAGTCTAAACACACAAGCCATGAGGCTTCATTCGTAGTTCGTTAAGTAATTCTTACATTCCTAAGATTATGTTGTACAAGACTTATGTATCTTGTATTTATGTCAAGATCTTGAATTAGATCTAAGTAGGTGGCATTTATTCTTGTACGTTTTGTTCACGTATGATTTATGTATCAATACGGAAATTTGGGCAAGGAATCCCAAGTCTTGAATCAATTGGATATCATTTACATTTTTAATTGATTTTATTCTAATATTCATAACATTTTAAACTCTAAGTCAAATCACAATATTTAATTTGAAGGTTTACTTTTCCACTTAAAGTCTCTCTTACATTGGCCGATGGGTTGTGGGTTCAGGCCCCCACAACCCCATTTTTGTATTTCTTTTATTTGTTTCGGTTCATATGAGGCTTTGGGTCCCGAGGTCGAGTTCCCTTAGCCACACTAAATTATCCTTTAATTTCCCTTCCCTTCCATTCGCTTAGGCCGAGAGATTGTGGGTTCGAACCCCCACAACCTCTTTATTTTATTCTCCCTTTTTAAGAGTTGACTGATTGAGTTGACTATGAGGTTGTGGGGTCGACTCCCCACAGCCTCATTTCATTTTTATTTTTACTTCCCTCATCCGCATAGAGGTCGTGGGTTCGATTCCCACGCCTCTCAAAATTTTCCTTAATTTTTCCTTTTCCTTGGTTTATAACCGAGAGGGTGTGGGTTCGAATCCCACCCCTCTCATTTCTTATTTTCTTTTTTCTTCACACTTATTTCCCAGCCAAGGCAGGTTCGAATCCCCCTCACCACACGAATTTTTTTCTTCTTTATTTTTTTTTTATTTTTAAAGGGGTGAGGTCTCGGGTTCGACCCTCAATGACCTCACCTATTCTTCCTTATTTTTCTTGACATTCTAAACATCTTAATTTGGCATAGATATATCAACATAATGCTGGAAATTTAAAGTGACTTCTTTACTCATTTTTATCTCCATTTGTTAGTAAATTCATAGGAAAATACATAGTTCATTTGGTACGTTCTTTAATACAATTCTTCACGAATTCTTAACCAAGATGTTTACTCCTCAAATCAGCCACACTTCATGTCACACGAACATCACAATTTACTTCAATTGGAGTACATAAAACAACAACATAACATTAACAAAAATCAAGTCTCTAGGCCGAGACTCACACATGCCATGCATTTTTCTTTTCTTGATTCGAACACACACACATAGTTGTCTTTTCATGAATTAACATACATCCAATACATTACATTCAGCACAAACATCACATAATCCTAAGTCTACCAGCATTCATACCAACCGACATTCGTTTGGAGCTAATGACAGGGACATGCAACGGGGAAACAACCTTAGTTTTTGAGCCGAATATACTGAGTCTTAAGGGTCTCTTTGGAAAGGGACCAAGAGTAAGAAAACCCATACCTTGTTTTCTTGTTAAATGTCCAGAATGCTGCCCAAGAACTCCTCCACAAATCAGCTCACACACCCAAAGTCACACCTTACCCAACCAGTGTAGTAGTTCTGCTTAACGTTACCGGATTGTTTTCTCTTTGTGTTTCTATCTTTCAAGTTCTTGATGAACTTTTGCCTTTACTTTATTTTTTTTGCTGATTGTTTTCTCACGTTTTCAGCCAAGAAAAAGAGAGTGAAAGAGAGAGAAATCGTGCAAGAGAGAGTGGGGGAAATGGGAGATAGAAGTCTAGTAGAAGTAGGACTTTGTGGGTTTGAATTAGTCAACTTAATAATTAATCAAAATTAATAAAAAATCTGATTTCTTTTTCCTAAATCAGCTAATATTAATTATTTATTAAAAACTAAGTTAACACATCAAAATAAAAGCAAGTTTAATCTTGCTTCTAGTGGGGCTCGAACCCGAGTGACCCCATTTGCGAGAATGGGTCAATTCGGGTTGCCCCACCCGAAAACACCTTAAATAAATTAATTAATTTATTAATTAATTTGTTCCTTAGGGTAATTACAATATTACCCTTGGCTTGGAAAAGACCATTTTACCCTTGGACCCTCAAAACTTAAGATTTCTTCTTTTAAGTCCGGTAAAAACTCTTTCAATTAAATCTTCATTTTCACGAGCCTCACATGGTTGGTTCCAACCTTTCCAAGCACAATTAACTCCCCAAGTTAGTTGGCTTGGTCGTAGTAAGGGTTCTGAGGTCTGGTTCTTTGCGTATCAATACGTGTGGACCTTGGTCTAATCACAAGCATTCTTGAAAAACATAAGTCTTGATCCTATTCATTTTTAGGGTTGTTACATTATCCCCCCCTTAGGAACATTCGTCCCCGAATGACACTACTACTTCATGTTGTAATGCCAGTCAGATCATAATAAAAGCACTATTCACAGTCAATCAATAACAACAAAATACGAGGAGATAAGGAAGCATAGGTTTAAGAGTATAAAGTCTAACCTCAAGAGCTGAACAGGTGAGGGTAGCGGGCCCTCATGTCGGCCTCAGCTTCCCACGTAGCACCCTCAACAAGATGATTTCTCCACAATACTTTCACTGTGGCAATCTCCTTGTTCCTCAGCCGCTTGACCTGTCTGTCTAAGATCTCAACCGATATCTCCTCATAAGACAAGTCTTCATCAACCCCCAAACCTTCAACAGGTAAGATTGATGCTGGATCACCTAGGTATTTCTTCAACATAGATACATGAAAAACTGTATGGACAAAAGCTAACTCTGCGGGCAATGCCAACTCATAGGCCACCTCACCCACACGCTGTAGGATCTCATATGGCCCAACATATCTCGGACTCAGCTTCCCTTTCCTACCAAATCTCATCACCCCTTTCATAGGTGATATTTTTAGGTAAACCTGGTCACCAACATCAAACTCTAAGGGTCGCTTTCTGTTATCAGCACTTCTGCCGACTATACGCAGTAGTCAACCAGTCCCTAATCATTCTGACCTTCTCTAAGGCCTCATGAATGATCTCCGGCCCCAAAATGGATGACTCTCCAACCTCGAACCACCAAACTAGAGATCTACACCTCCTACCATACAGTTCCTCAAACGGTGCCATCCCAATGCTGGAGTGATAACTATTATTATACGAGAACTCTATCAAAGGCAGATGGTCATCCCAGTTACCTCTGAAGTCTATAACACACGCCCTCAACATATCCTCCAATGTCTGTATGGTGCGCTCTGCCTGCCCATCTGTCTGAGGGTGAAAGGCAGTGCTAAGCTTCACCTGCGTGCCCAAGCTCTTCTGGAAAGATCTCCAGAAATGAGAAGTAAACTGAGCTCCTCTGTCTTAAATAATAGACAAGGGAATCCCATGCCATCTCACAATCTCATCAATGTAGAGCCTCGCATAATCCTCGGCTCTGTAAGTAGACTTCACAGGGATAAAGTGGGCAGACTTAGTCAATCTGTCCACAATAACCCATATAGAGTCATGCTGCCTCCTAGTCCTCGGAAGCCCAACCACGAAGTCCATATTAATGGCCTCCCATTTCCAAGTCGGAACCTCAATAATCTGCGTCAGACAACCAGACTTAAGATGCTCTGCCTTAACCTGCTGACAATTAGGACACTTGGCCACATACTCTGCGATGTCCTTCCTCATGCCATCCCACCAATAAATCTGCTTGAGATCATGATACATTTTGGTGGAACCTGGATGTATAGAATATCTGGAACCATGGGCCTCTGCAACAATCCTGGTCCGCAAATCACCCACATCTGGCACACACAGCCTGTCCTGATATCTAAGTATGCCATCACCTCCCAAAGCGAAAGACTCATTCATGTTCAGCAGCACTGAGTCCTTGAACTCCATCAACACGGGATCTAGATGCTGACCCTGCTTGACTTCAACTACCAAGGATGATTCAGAACTAGGATGAACTGAAACATCCCCACTAGTGGAGTCAACCAAACGCACACCCAGTCTGGCCAGTCTGTGTACATCTTTTACCAGCTCCCTCTTCTCATCCTCAATGTGAGCTGTACTTCCCATGCTCATCCTGCTCAAAGCATCAGCTACAATATTAGCCTTACCTGGATGATAGTGCACATTCATGTCATAATCCTTCAACAGCTCCAACCATCTCCGCTGACGTAGATTTAACTCCCTCTGTGTGAACACGTACTGGAGACTTTTATGGTCTGTGAACACATATACATGCACTCCATACAGATAATGCCTCCACAGCTTCAGTGCAAATACCACAGCTACCAACTCCAGGTCATGAGTGGGATAATTCTTCTCATGAACCTTGAGTTGTCTAGATGCATAGGCTATCACCTTGGCAACCTGCATAAGAACATAACCCAAACCAACCCTAGATGCATCACAATAAACAGTGTAGTTCTCACCACACTTAGGCAAGGTAAGCACTGGGGCTGAAGTGAGTCTGTCCTTGAGCTCCTGGAAACTCTTCTCACAAGTCTCCATCCATTCGAACTTGGCTTTCTTCTTAGTCAAAGCTGTCAATGGGGCAGCAATGGAAGAAAAGCCCTCCACAAACCTGCGATAGTAACCAGCCAACCCCAAAAAGCTACGGATGTCAGTAGGAGTAAGAGGTTTTGGCCAGCTCTTCACAGCCTCAGTCTTTCTGGGATCCACCTCCACGCCCTGATCGGACACAACATGACCCAGGAAAGTCACTGATCTCAGCCAGAATTCACATTTGCTGAATTTGGCATACAACTGATGTTGTCTAAGTACCTGCAAGGTTAGTCTCAAATACTATTCATGCTCTTCCTTGGTCTTAGAGTAGATGAGAATGTCATCAATGAATACTATGACGAAAGAGTCAAGGTATTCACGGAAGACCCTGTTCATGAGGTCCATAAATGCAGCAGGTGCATTCGTGAGACCAAATGACATGACTAAAAACTCATAGTGACCATAGCGGGTACGAAAGGCTGTCTTTGGGATATCTCCATCCCTAACCCTAAGCTGATGATACCCTGAACGAAGATCAATCTTAGAGAAGAAACTAGACCCTTGGAGTTGGTCAAACAGATCATCTATTCTGGGGAGTGGATACTTATTCTTTATAGTGACTTTGTTGAGCTGCCGATAATTGATACACATTCTAAGGGTTCCATCCTTCTTCTTTACAAACAACACTGGAGCGCCCCAAGGGGATATGCTCGGTTGAATGAAACCCTTGTCAATGAGATCTTTTAACTGCAGCTTCAACTCTTTGAGTTCAGCTGGAGCCATTGTGTAAGGAGGAATCGAGATTGGTTTAGTATCGGGTTCTAAATCGATACCAAAGTCAATCTCTCGAAGGGGAGGGACTCCAGGTAAATCATCAGGAAACACATCTAAGAACTCATTCACTACAGGTAGTGTGTCAATGGAAGGAATGTCATGGTCTAAATCATTAACACTCACAAGATGACACAATAACCCCTTGGACATCATTTTATTGGCCTTAAGGTTAGAAATCAAGGGGTTAGGACGACTCGAATTGTACCCTTCCCAGACTAACTCTTCTTTATTAGGAAAGCAAAATCTCACCACTCTACTACGACAGTCCAAGCAAGCATAACAACTGTGAAGCCAATCCATGCCAAGAATAACATCAAAATCATGCATGAGTAACTCAACCAAATTTGCACACATAGTTTTACCACTCACAACTATTGGGCAATCCTTGTATACTCTATCAGTTCTTACATTATCTCCTAAAGGTGTACTAACCACTATAGGATCATGCAGAACTTCAGGCAATATCTCAAAAGTAAGAGAAAGCAGAGGAGTTACAAAGGAAAGTGTAGACCCTGGATCAAGTAAAGCATAAACAGAAGTTGAGAACACTTGCAGCATACCTGTGACCACATCAGCGGACTTCTCCTGCTCCTCTCTGCCCTTCAGGGCATAGAACCTGTTCCTCTTAGGAGGCTCGGCTGCTGCTGCACCCTGTGGATTAGGCCTAGGCTGAGTATTACCTCCAGCCTGACCTCTGTTCTGTGGACAGTCTCAGACCATGTGTCCACTCTTACCATAACCGAAACAGGCATTAGTGCCCTGTCTGCACTCTCCATTGTGAGCTCGGGCACACTTAGCACAATTTTTCTTAGTACGCTGCATCTCACCTCCATTTCCCTTCTTGGGCTCAGGTCTGCCTCCTTTAGGTGTAGCACTCCTCTGCGGATTAGAATTCCCAGAACTTTGTAGCCCATATTTGAACCTTGGCTGCTCACGGACGCCAAAGTTACTCCTGTGGCCTCCATGACTGGGTCCTGCCTGATCTTGAGGCCTGGGCCTCCTAGCATCACGAACACCTCTCTTTCTGCGGCTGTCCTCTACCTGCTGGACATGCACCATCAACCTGGAATGTTCCATATTGTCATGGAGTATAGCAGATCGACACTCCTTCTCCAGGTCTCCATTGATTCCTGTGAGGAACCTGCTCATCTCATTCCTGCTGTTAGAAACCAGGGAAGTAGCATACCTGGGAGATTTCAACAAGGTTCAGTATTATTCTTATTCTTGCTATTAAATACTTAGGGAAAAACAACATACCTTGACAGCTTAACAAACTTCAGGGAATACTCCCTAACTGTCATGGAGCCTTGTTTGAGGTTGATGAATTCCTCAACCTTGGCCTCCCTCATCTCCCTAGGAAAGAATCTCTCCAGAAATGCTGTCTTGAACAGCTCCCATGTGATTGGTACTCCAACTAAGACACGACTATCTTGCCACATCTTGCACCAAGTCTGTGCTACATCCTTGAGCTGATAGGAAGCCAGCTCAGCCTTCTCAATGTCAGTGGCCCCCATAGCCACCAGGATCTTATGCACCTCAACTACAAACTCTTGAGGATCCTCCGATGTCTTAACCCGTGTGAAAATGAGAGGATTCATCCTCGTGAAATCCCTCAGTCTGTCAGCCATGCTACGGACCGGTGGGTTCTCCATCTGAACATCCTGTCTGTTGACTTGGGCAGTCATAGCCTGGGCCTGCATGGTAATGGCCTGTGCCATTTGGGCCAAAGATTCCCTCACCTCAGCATCAGTCAACCCAGCTGGGTTAACTGGCATGGCCACTCCTTCAGCTGGAGCCTGGGGTAGATCCTGATTACCCCTAGCAGCTGCTCCTCCTCTCCTCTGACCATTTCCTCTCCTAGTGTTCATTTTCTGGAAAAACAAAAAGGATTGATGTTAGACACGCTCATAACACCAAGAATTCGGACATTCAGAAAAGCACGATAAGATCAGAAGAAGGGAAACATTCCTACGCATCATGCAGTCTCTAATCCAGGATAGTGGTGCACTTCACTACCATGACTTAGAAACTACTCAATGTGGTTGATGTGAACTTATTATTTTCGTAATTTAACCAAGTGCTCTGATACCAACTTTGTCACGACTGAAATCTAGACCTCAGACGAGAACGGCGTCGTTGACCTCTCAGAGGTCGCAGACAAGCCTACTTACGTCATTCTTACTTTACATAGGTTAATTTTTAGCGGAAAATTTGAAAATTTTTGTTTCTAAACATTTCTTACTAAACATTTCTAATACATTCGTAATTCGTTCAACATCAACCATCTAAACATTAAGAGATAATCAAATGAAAGAAATAGTCCAATAATATAATCGTATAATTGCCAAAATGGCATCCATACATAGTCTGAATAAAATAAGAAAGAAACGCTAGTGGAACATGCTCCACTAGCTCAACTCCTAAACTAAGCTAGAACATAAACAGTAGCATCCTCGAAAGCATGAGGACCTACAAAAACCGGATGAATGCTGGACGTTCGGATAACTGCAGCGATGATCCTGTAGCTCTACCGTCCACCTGTGCCTGCACCTAAAATAGTAGAGTTTGTATAGGGTTAGTATACACTTGTACTAAGTATGGGTATATGCAAGCACACACCAAGGACATGCATGAGAAAGAATAGCTCTTTCCTAACAACATGATTTTTGGAAGTCAAGTCAGTGGACTTGCCAAATTGAGATTAGGAAAGTTTCCAAATTTGGATTAGGAAAGTAAGTGAGCTTTCCAAATTTGGATTAGGAAAGTGATACCATGAGAATAACATACATCATCATACTTTTCACATTTGCACACAGCACATAACATTTACACATAGCACATATCATATAGCATACAGTACATTTTACATGTAGCACATAACTTCTTTCATATCATTCATTCATATGCCATGAGACCTTGGAATCATGGACTTGACATTAAGACATCCCAGAAATGAGGGCTCAACATATGGGACCTCAACTAGGGAGTCTTCATTAGCAAACACAGAGTCTGCTTTATTCATTCATACGTACTTCATTTCATTTCGTTCATAGTCCAGTGTAACCACCAGTTATACCTAGGATGTAGTTTAAGACTTTCATTAGGTTCGTTGTGCAATGACCAAGAATGACCTAATGTCATTACTTGAATCTAACTCACCTTTTGATTATCCTATCCTAACACCTTTGGTATTCATTCATTTCATTATGTGCATCATTTGAGGCTGGCCTCATTCATTCATTGGGAACTTTAACTTTAACCGACATAGATCATGTGAGCATCATGAAATCCAGTGTCTCCCCCACACCGAAAAGAGGTGGAATCACCGGCCAAAGTGATCCAATAACATGCTAGCGTACATGGGAATTTAACCCCGCCAGATCCCTATATTGGCAGTATAGGTTCGAAGACTAGGAGATATAAGGAGACCCATACCCGGCAAGCCGGACAGTCTCATCTCATGAGAGTTACGTGAACCTCCGCCCTTCCCGAAAGAAGGCATCACCGCTCATAGCTAGTCTATCGGTGCTCAGTATAAAGTTCCATTTCATTCATCTCATACGTCATGGAAGCTAACTTCTAGTATGAGGACATCATAGCTCATTAGATGATCTCTCATCTCATCATTCGTATTAAGTGTGTTAAGCTCAATACTCTCATTGGAGTGTTCATAGAGACTGGTCTCTTCATTATCTTACACTCTCATAGGTGAATACATGTTGGTAACCTTTACTTAGGCTCATTTGAGATTACTCTCCTCATTTACATTAGCCTCATATCATGTTGTCACCACATTCATCATCATTTACATCTTTGTTTTTCTTAGTTATTCACCTCTTATTACGTGTATGTTCATTTCGTCATATGCCAATGCACTTGGCCATTTGGTATGTCTCACACCCTTACTTAACCCCTCTAGGGTTCATCATTCCATTTCATACATCTTAGGTTCACTTACTTTTGAACATATGTTAGACTTATGAGTCTAAACACACAAGCCATGAGGCTTCATTCGTAGTTCGTTAAGTAATTCTTACATTCCTAAGATTATGTTGTACAAGACTTATGTATCTTGTATTTATGTCAAGATCTTGAATTAGATCTAAGTAGGTGGCATTTATTCTTGTACGTTTTGTTCACGTATGATTTATGTATCAATACGGAAATTTGGGCAAGGAATCCCAAGTCTTGAATCAATTGGATATCATTTACATTTTTAATTGATTTTATTCTAATATTCATAACATTTTAAACACTAAGTCAAATCACAATATTTAATTTGAAGGTTTACTTTTCCACTTAAAGTATCTCTTACATTGGCCGATGGGTTGTGGGTTCAAGCCCCACAACCCTATTTTCGTATTTCTTTTATTTGTTTCGGTTCATATGAGGCTTTGGGACCCGAGGTCGAGTCCCCTCAGCCACACTAAATTATCCTTTAATTTCCCTTCTTTTCCATTCGCTTAGGCCGAGAGATTGTGGGTTCGAACCCCCACAACCTCTTTATTTTATTCTCCCTTTTTAAGAGTTGACTGATTGAGTTGACTATAAGGTTGTGGGGTCGACTCCCCACAGCCTCATTTCATTTTTATTTTTACTTCCCTCATCCGCATAGAGGTCGTGGGTTCGATTCCCACGCCTCTCAAAATTTTCCTTAATTTTTCCTTTTCCTTGGTTTATAACCGAGAGGGTGTGGGTTCGAATCCCACCCCTCTCATTTCTTATTTTCTTTTTTCTTCACACTTATTTCCCAGCCAAGGCAGGTTCGAATCCCCCTCACCACACGAATTTTTTTCTTCTTTATTTTTTTTTTATTTTTAAAGGGGTGAGGTCTCGGGTTCGACCCTCAATGACCTCACCTATTCTTCCTTACTTTTCTTGACATTCTAAACATCTTAATTTGGCCTAGATATATCAACATAATGCTGGAAATTTAAAGTGACTTCTTTACTCATTTTTATCTCCATTTGTTAGTAAATTCATAGGAAAATACATAGTTCATTTGGTACGTTCTTTAATACAATTCTTCACGAATTCTTAACCAAGATGTTTACTCCTCAAATCAGCCACACTTCATGTCACACGAACATCACAATTTACTTCAATTGGAGTACATAAAACAACAACATAACATTAACAAAAATCAAGTCTCTAGGCCGAGACTCACACATGCCATGCATTTTTCTTTTCTTGATTCGAACACACACACATAGTTGTCTTTTCATGAATTAACATACATCCAATACATTACATTCAGCACAAACATCACATAATCCTAAGTCTACCAGCATTCATACCAACCTACATTCGTTTGGAGCTAATGACAGGGACATGCAACGGGGAAACAACCTTAGTTTTTGAGCCGAATATAGTGAGTCTTAAGGGTCTCTTTGGAAAGGGACCAAGAGTAAGAAAACCCATACCTTGTTTTCTTGTTAAATGTCCAGAATGCTGCCCAAGAACTCCTCCACAAATCAGCTCACACACCCAAAGTCACACCTTACCCAACCAGTGTAGTAGTTCTGCTTAACGTTACCGGATTGTTTTCTCTTTGTGTTTCTATCTTTCAAGTTCTTGATGAACTTTTGCCTTTACTTTATTTTTTTTGCTGATTGTTTTCTCACGTTTTCAGCCAAGAAAAAGAGAGTGAAAGAGAGAGAAATCGTGCAAGAGAGAGTGGGGGAAATGGGAGATAGAAGTCTAGTAGAAGTAGGACTTTGTGGGTTTGAATTAGTCAACTTAATAATTAATCAAAATTAATAAAAAATCTGATTTCTTTTTACTAAATCAGCTAATATTAATTATTTATTAAAAACTAAGTTAACACTTTAAATAAAAGCAAGTTTAATCTTGCTTCTAGTGGGGCTCGAACCCGAGTGACCCCATTTGCGAGAATGGGTCAATTCGGGTTACCCCACCCAAAAACACCTTAAATAAATTAATTAATTTATTAATTAATTTGTTCCTTAGGGTAATTACAATATTACCCTTGGCTTGGAAAAGACCATTTTACCCTTGGACCCTCAAAACTTAAGATTTCTTCTTTTAAGTCCGGTAAAAACTCTTTCGATTAAATCTTTATTTTCACGAGCCTCACATGGTTGGTTCCAACCTTTCCAAGCTCAATTAACTCCCCAAGTTAGTTGGCTTCGTCGTAGTAAGGGTTCTGAGGTCTGGTTCTTCGCGTATCAATACGTGTGGACCTTGGTCTAATCACAAGCATTCTTGAAAAACATAAGTCTAGATCCTATTCATTTTTAGGGTTGTTACAACATAGAAGCCATTCCACTTTGGTGCAGCAATATTTGGAGCATTAGGAGAAGTTTTCTTGGCCTCTCTTCCTCTAACCGCGATAGCAGGGCAATCTCTCACCTTATGACCATCCTTACCACAACCAAAGCACCCACTGGTACTGGCTAGACATTTTCCAAATTGCTTCTTTCCATAGGTAGAACAAGTAGGCTTAAGACCTTGAGAACCACTACCACTCTGAAGCTTGACCTTAGAATCACTAAACCCATCTTGAGTTGAATCCCTCTTCTTAAACCTAGGTTGGTTTTGCTCATCAAATCTACCCTCTTCAAATTTCTTGAAATCCTACTATGGTTTAACTCTTCAATGGATTGTGCATACACCATAATCCTAGAAAAGTTCATGTCATTATGGAGCATGTTCGTACGACACTCTTCTTTTACAAGGTCGGCAACACCGGTCACAAACCTACACATCTCATCCTTTAGGGTTAAACACCAAGGATAGAGCATACCTAGACAATAGAGTAAACTTCAATGAATATTCTTCCACACTCATATTACCTTGCCTAAGGTTAATGAACCCCTAAACCTTCACCTGTCTTCTTTCCCAGGGAAAGTACTTTGCCAAGAAGGCTTTCTTAAACTCTTCCAACTCTATAGGACCTGACTCAACCGTCCTATTTTCTTTCCATTGAGTGTACCATACTTGAGTAACTTCCCTCAATTTGTATGAATCTAACTCCACCTTCTCCCTAGAAGTCAACCCCATAGCACTCAATACCTTAGAACCAAGGAATATATGAGGATTCATCCTCACAATGTCCCTCAATCTAGAGGCCATGGTACTCTAAAAAGCATTCACCCTAGGGTCAACATCCACATTCACTTGAGCCGTCATGGCTCGGGATAGAGCAAGAAGAGCCTCTCTAATATTCCCATTAGTTATGTCTGGGGGAACTAGCAAAACTTCATCCCCTTGACCAACTATAGGGACTTTCTCACCTTGACGAACTTGAACACCTTGTGGAGCTTGTCCACCTTGGGGAAATCCCTTATTGACCACTTCCTCATCAACTCTACTAGCGGGTCCTCCTTGTATATATATCTTATAAACACAAGAAAACATATTAGGAAAAGTCACTTATAACCTCAACTCTAAGGCACGACACAAGTGTAATGAATAAACGGAAACTCTATCGTTCTATAGCCTCTTTCTCATAGATGTAATGCGACTCACATCGATGAAAAATAAATCTACTAGACGTGGCTTTAATGAGACTTTGGATTCCTAAAGTCTACTTCATGACCTTTTGCTCCGATACCATGTTTGATATGACCCAAAGTACACCCTAGAAGTTAGGACATCCATAAGTCACCACACAGCGTACTCGACCTCTCTGAGGTATTGCACAAGCCCTTAGACATCATGCATCACATATATATATGAAATGAAGTGCTGAATTAATAATTTTCACAACAATAGTTCATAAGTCTTTTAAAGAAAACATAGGAAATGCTCATTATCCTTGTACCAATTTTAGGCAGATGAATCCCTTGGTTCACAACCCATACATCAACAAAATGGAAAATATGAAAAGTCTAATACAATTTCTTTCAAAAAAGAAAAGATAAACATAACTATGTCTTAGAATCATGTGAGGACATAACAGGATTTGGTTTAAAAGATGCGATTTCAATGATTTCTTCCAATAGATTCCTCACTTTCCACATACACCTTTAGAGATAAAAAAACATATGGAATTAGTACATTGAATGGACTAAGTATGGTGACATGCGATAAAACCATGCCAAAACATACATTTACTTTATAATATTCTTTGAATGCTCTTTTGAATAAAACCTCATAAAACAAGTATAAGAACCACTTAAAAGTCAACATACACAGAAAACACATAATTCAAGTAATCATCAACATCACTCTATCATCACATAGAAACAATATAAGCATATAGACCTCCCACCAAAGGTTCTCCTAAGACCCACATAAGTAAGATTTGAAGTGGCCGCCCATACAACCCCTTCACACACACCTATGTGATCCTCAAGACTACCTAAAGCAATATTATTCCCTTTTCACTAATTAACTCCCTACCTAAAGTCACTCTAAGACTCACCTAAGTAAGACATGATGAAACCGCCCATACACCGTCTTCATGCCTACCTAAGCAATCGTAAAAGCTACTCCAGATGAGTATATTTTCATTCACATGCATTAACTTAAGTCAAAATTATTCATTTAAATATTATATGGACATTCAAAAATTAAGGACTTCATATAATGGTCTTTGAGAACACCTAGGAAACCCTCATCCTAGTATCTTCAAAGCCTACTCGTGCCATGTATAGATACCCTCCCATTCAACTACCTACATGTTGTAGGATTTCTCTAACACTAGAATGCATCCCACGTGATGAGAATAGCCATTAACCAACATAGAACATACTATCTAGGCATGAAACCCGTAGTCTACCCTACTCCGTAGAAAGGTGTTTTAATTGCCAAGGGTAGAACTAGGACACATCCCATGTGGGCACATGGTAAAGGAATATCAAGGGTTTCTTGGTACTCTAGTCTCATCATAAGTAGAGTCACTACTACAAGCATATTCACTCGGTGCTTAACCTTAGTTCTCATAGAGTAAGTTCATTCACAATAGGCATATGAAATTGTGCCATATTTTAGTCTTACCAAATCATAATACCCATACAAAGGATGGGTCCACTAGGGATGCCACTCAATGGTTACAAGGATAGCTCAATTACTTTCTTAGAGATGGTTTCATGCTGTTCCAGCCAACTTAGATACCGGCCAGCCAAGATGTGGATAAAAGGGCTCATTTCACAGCTAGCACATGATAGGAAACTTTTTTCCTGCGACGCAGGGCCAACATGATTCTTTATGTCCCAAAATATATTCCATAGCAAAGATCAGGAAATAACCCCGCGACCTTTAACCAAGTCCTAAATTTGATTGCGTTGTTTTTAAGTGTCACGACCCGAGAGCACACCCTAGAAGATATGGCATTCCTTCGAATCGCAGCACGGCGTACTTGACCTCTCGAAAGTCTTGTACAAGCCCTTAGACATCATTCATTGCATATATGTATAAAAAGTAGTGTACAATTAAAACTTTTCACATGAATAATATCTCAAAACATCTTTCATATAAAATTATAGAAAATACTAAGTCTCAACATACGCAAATCTTAGACTCAAGAATACTTGGGCAGTTTGGATATAGCCAAAATGTATGGAATTAGTACAATGCATGTACTAAGTATGACATTATGCATAAAATCATAATAAAAGGACATTTGTATAAAACATGCTCTTTTTGAGTAAAACCTCATATCATAATACATAAAAACCACATATCATACCTACTTCACATATAAGTCACATTTCACAATATAATATCAAGCACACTTCAAAACACACAAACACGATACCCTCCTACCAAAGCTGATTCTAAGGCTCACTTGAGTCAGTTATGAAGCGAGCGCCCATACAATCCCTTCACACACACCAAAGATATCCTTGAGACTACCTAAGATAATATTATTCACATTTTATTAATCAATTTTCCTAATATATAGTTACTCTTAAGACTCCCCTAAGTAATACATGAAGAGACTATTCATATACCCCCCCTCCACACCTTAACTAGGCAATCATTAAAGCTACTCTAGATAAGTACTTATTCATTAACGTACTTTTCACTTAAATCATAATCTTCATTAGTCGATTTAAGAGATATTCAAAAATCAAGGACATTCACATAATTGGTTTGGGGAAGACCTAGGGTACTGACACACTTACATCTTTAAAGCCTAATTGTGCATTGTCTAGATAGCGTCCTATTCCACTACCTAAACTTCATACTAATTATCAAAGAATATAATGTATCCATATGATGAAAATAGGCAATAACCGACATAAACTATACTAGCTAGGCATGCTATCCGTAGTCAACCCTACTCCGATAAAGGGTGTTTTACTTGCCAATGGTAGAACTAGGACACATCCCAAGTAGGCACACGGCTAAGGTATATCGAGGGTTTCTTTGTTCTCTAATTTCATCTTAGTTAGAGAAACTTCCCAAGCATACTCACTCGGTTCTAGCCTTTGTTCTCACAGAGTTTTTCAATAATTGAGCATATGAAGCGGTACCATAACTTGTTCATAACCCAATCGCATTACACCTTACAAAAGAGGGTCAAATAAGGCTACCTATAATGGCTAATAGGATTGTTCAATGACTTTACTAAGGTTGATTTCATGTCGTTCCATCCAATCAACCCTGAGTCCTCTATTCACACAAGAAGGATACCATTACGACTTTCAACTTCAAGGATATCATAACCTTCCATATTGGTTGAAGGTTTCACATAAAGGACCTTCTTAACTATGTTCAAGGTCACGTGTCAATCACACATACAACACTAAAAAGTTTTAGCATACTAAGTTAGGAATCCATTTAATATGTATCAAGTAAGGGAGACAAGTCTACCAAAATAAGACACACACATACTTCACAATATCACATATAGTATATCATTCAAGAAGCATATAGGGACAACCAATGTCAACTATAGGTCACCCTATTCACTACTATAGTATCATAAATCTAATTCAGCACAAGTCTCCTATAAACCATCAAGAATAATCATACTTCAACATAAAGTAATACACATAACGACTTCACTATAGACTACTAGAGACACATTCCATCAACTAGAGAAGAACTCATGCTTTGACTTTAGATATACACATAAGTCATCAAGACCTTCAGAATACTCATATATTCAAGTTATGACATGATAAATCCATAATTCATAATGTAATGCTGACTAGGACACATTGCTTCAAAATTCATAATGTAATGTCGATGAGGGCACATTATTCATAAGTATTACACATAATAACCACCACCATAAGTGGATCATACCAACCATCATCTTCATCTAAGACCTATACTACACAATATAGAGAAGGTTAGGTCAGCATACCACCATTCAAACCTCACAACTCAAATCCATAGCCAATTCAACCAACTCCATGTACAAAGGCTCTTACCAATATCCATAGTCACCAATTCAATCCAATAATCACAATATAAAATGAATCAAAGATAACACAATATGAATTCATCAATTTAGGGCAGCCTACTTACAATTCTAGCATCATTTTTTCATAATTCAATAACCCTAATCAAACTACACAATAATTCGATAGTATAGAAACATGATCAAATCACCCATAAAATAGTCCAAAACTAGGATTTCATGATTTGCGTGGTTTCATATATTATTTAGTTTAAAATCATCAAATTAACATCAATTCAATCATAATACATAACGTCCGGTGAATTGAGAAATTGAGGTTAGTGCGCCTTGGCATGTTTCACGGGGTTTTAAAAGTCAAACTTCAAAGAAATTTTGTAGGAAGGTAAACATGTATTAGAATGTGTTTAAGATAAAAAATTCCGAGTACAACTCCCCAAGGAACACTCTAAGAGTCCTTGAGGAGGACCCTTCCAAAATTACCAAGAAGCTGTCAAGTGATATTGGCAATCGACGAGCCAAACGAAGGGGTGTCGCCTGGTTGATCGGGCGTCGATGGCTCCGTCGTCCAAAACTTAGCCGTTTTAAAAAATTGCCAAAAATAAGGTCTCTGACACATCGACGGATGTGCAGCACAGAGGGCTTAGGGGGCGTCGACTGACCTATGGACCGTACAACGAGGTATCATAGGTCAGGCGTGGGTTAAGCTTTCTAATTTTAAGTGGGTTCATTTAATTATTTAATTAGTTAGGGGTTTAATTAGGGGTTAAGGGAGGTCTAATTAAGTTAATTAAGGAACTATATAAAGACCTAACCTTCATTAACCTAACCCAACAACCACAATTCCCAAACTCAAATCTCTCTTCCTTCTCTCGACTTTCTCTCTCCCCAAAGAAGACTCCATAGAATATTAAGGTCAAAGGGATAAGGGCTGCAAGAAACTCTCTTTCTCTAAATCAATCTTCAAGTATTAACAATGTATGGGAACTCTTCACCTTTGGTATTCCTTTCCCCAAAGGTTTCTTTCAAATTGATTTCCAAAAGATGATATGAACATGGGTTTCTTCCTAATCCGAAATTGATGTTTTATATTGTATTGTTCTTGATTAATTTTGATTATTATGGTTTTATTATGATGTACTATTGGTGAATTAGGGTATTTATTGATGTAATACCTAGTTTTATAGATGAGATCATAGATTGACCCTATTTCCCTAGCCCTATCTTATAAATTTGTATTGAATTGATTAGTGTTGATGCAATTGACTTAGTTCTTCTATTAATTAATATTATGTGATTTTATTAATCCTATTAATGGATGAATATGGTTGGTTGATGGTAATACCATGGAAGAAGGCTTGTGAAGGTGAATTGGTAAGACCTATGATCTTGGATCCTTACTTTAATTGTGATGACTTATACATAATGATGATGTTCAATTGAAGTGTTAATTGTGATTAGATTATATCGGTGATGGTATGATGAATGTAATTGAAATTTCTTGAATATATATGTTGTGAGATTATGATTAAGATGTAATGATATAAGGTTGGTTATCAATTACCTATGTGTCTTATTATGACATGATGAATATAATGTGTTAATCTCACAAATGAAGGGTTTCCATGAAAGGACATTCTAATAAAATTCCTAATGAGATAATGATGATGATATGCAAGCGGTTATTCATCTATGACCTATACTAAGCTATGATGATTAATAAAGGCTTAAAGACATTTCATAAAGGGACTCTAGCTTAGCACGGAGTGAACTATTAGTGAGGAGTTTCCCTTCCCAAGGAGGGAAGGTAGGTTGAGTATTGTACTCATGAGATAGAGATTAAAATGCCAATGACATAAAGAGGGTCTCAAACATGTCTCCTAGATCTTGAACTATGTTTTCCCCATAGGAATACAAGCTAGTGGATCCACCTAGATGCTATGTTCATGTTTTGGTACTACCTTGGCATGTAGTCCACCTTCTTTTGGTGTAGGGTTTCATGACACCGGATTCAACATAAGATCATGTAGTCTATGTCGGTTAAGGCAAGTATTCCCAAAAGTAAAATGCAGTAATAAATTGAACTCTAACTAGGGTGACTTAAGGGTTTGACTTAGTCTAGGTAGGGGTATAGACTTTACCTATACATTGCAGTAGTTAGCCTCAGGGAAGTACTAGGAGGATGTTCTTATGTTCTTATACTCTTATACATTAAATGATATGCATATGTCACTATGCATGTTGATGATCCTTGTCACGACCCGAAAGCGCCCCCTAGAAGTTAGGGAAATTTTTTGAATTGTGACCGGGCGTACTTGACCCCTTTGGGGTCTCGTACAAGCCCTCTAACTAGCATTCATAACATAAAGCATGAAAAGTAGTGCGGAATTTAAAACTTTTCACGATAATAATAATAAAAGGAGTCTTTTCATAAATACTAAGAAATCTTATCGTCACAAGCCAACTTAAAGACACAACTTGGAATCTTAGGGACACGGCCCTTTACGATAAAAGTAAATACATTTTTAAGTATTAATAAAGAAACTAAGAAACATAAAACTATGTCCTCGAATATATGAGGACATACCAAATTCTTGAGAGATAAAGTTCCCAAGCTTCGACTCCGATCCTCCCAAAAGGCTTCCAACCTATACTCATAAGGTATAAAAAAGTATGGGGTTAGTACAACAATGTACTAAGTATGGCATATGCAAAAACATGCAAAAATGGACATTTTAGTAAAGATAGCTTTTATGCAATTCAAATATAACCTTCATGAATCTAGAAGCAAACCCACATAAGAATCAACAAGTAACACTTTATGGCTATCTTACCAAACTTAAAGTAAGCAAAAGGAACATTTCGATTAACTTTGCTAAACTTGCTATAAAATTGAATAAAGCATCATAGTGAACATTTTGAATTCTTACAATGAAGACCTTACAGTGAATGGCACGGTCCAAGTCATATGAACCCTTTTCCTTTGAAGTTGCCCTAACCCCAAGGTTATTCTAAGACTCTCTAAGGTGAACCAAGAAGGGACTCTCATTACACCTCCCTTCAAAGCACACCAAAGCGACCCTTAAAACTACCTAATCTTAGGCTTACTTCGTTAGAAATCAAATCCACGCCCTTGGCTAACATATGCAAAACACTCATGGAAATATAGGTCATACCAAGTGCAATGTGAGAGTAGCATCCCATACTACCACTCCCACTTAGTACTCCTAATGGATTCCATTTACTCAAGTACTCCACAATAATCCTCCATAACACTACACCATGGTACTCATTCACACGGATTTCATGAAGGTACTCTTCTCCCATAGTAGGTATAGGTCACACCAAGTACAATGTGAGAATAGCATCCCATACTACTACTCCCACTCAATGCTCCTACTTGGTAAATAATGTGGATTGAGCACTTCACGACATACATACACAATTTCAACAGTACACAAGATAATTAGTTTCAAATCAATTCTTTTGTGGGAGTTAGCTTAACCGACAAAGACCATGAGAGCTAGACATGGAATCCCGATATTAACCCCTATCGGATGAGGGATCCTTACTTGCCTAGTGTAAGGTCATGCTTCTTAGCGTTTACATGGCTTTTCCAATAGCTACACCTATGCGGGCACATAGTTAAGGGATAAGGAGATTGTTACTAAGTAACTCACTCTCTACTAACGAGGAGTACTCATCTCAAGAGGTACTTTGGATTACAACATCTCAACTAACGAAGTGCAATCCACCTCCCCTTCATATCCTCTCGGTGCTAGGCATAACTCCACACGGATTTCTCAACATAATAGTCTATCTTAGAAAGCTCACTAGGAAATGGAGAGGTTGTTACTAAACACTACATCTCAACTCACGAAGTGTGGCCACCTCAAGATTTCCCCTTTTTGCTCAACTTGACATAATACAATCTTAAAAGAGTGTGTGTGTACATGTGCACACCTTGCATATAAGCATCATTTCATTATCATCAAGTTCTACTCATACTTTAACCTTGATTCATCAAGCTACACACTCTACATACTTCTCATAATCATATATTTCATTTAGACATAAACTAGGTCAAACATGCAATTCAAGCTACATCAAACAAAACACAAGACCCATTTCCAATATATATCTTCATTTCACATATTAGACCTTCAAGATCACATACTTAAACCATACTAAGTAACATCAAGTTCATCAATTAGCACCGCCACCCACAAGGTGAACCATACCAATCAAATAGCAATTCATAATAAGAATTATACAATGAGAGCAACTCATCAACAAATCAAACCATCATTACCCATAAGCAATTTATCAATATTTCACCATATTAAGGCCCTTAGGGCAGTAGCTACACCAACATAACAAATACAAGAAGACCCAAGTTCATACCCTACTCAAATCATGCTCACATAACCCATTTTCAAGTCAAAATTTGAAGTATGCATAAACAAGAGTTTCATGGAGTTTTAACATCAAAACCATCTATTAAAACCAAGATAAATACATTTAAACCATTAGAACTTAGTTATAAGAAGACCCATAATAGAAATCAAAGTTTAGGAGAAGTTGAGTTTAAAACCCCTTTTTGAAAACCATTTTGAAGTTGGCTTCTTGAATGGAAAGGTATTCAAGAATGAATACCATACCTTTAGGAAAAAAGAAACCCACGAATTTGCTGAAGAAACAATTCCCAATCCGTCCTCCTATCCTTCCTTGACTTCTAGCTTCCAAGAGAGTTGAGAGAGTTTTCTTGAGAGAAAGAGAGAGTTGGATCTTGAAGAGAAAAGGGGGCTCTTCTCTAGGTTTAGGGTGTAAGAGAATCTTATAAGGCTTGGGGTGTATTTACATAAAACACCCTAAGCTGGCAGCCTTTAAATCATGCACTGGCAGGCTTCGTCGACGAGACCTCCTCGACGGACCGTCACGTCCACCACGGACCGTCACGGGGTTCCGTCGAGGAACACTTGGCTTCTAAATAGAGCCTGTCCCAATTTCACTCTCTGTCACCCACGACGCCCTGGCTCGACGGACCATCCTGGGTACGACGGACCATCGCCATGGCCGTCGTCAGCTACCGATGGGCAGACTTGCCCAAGTCCTGGGGCCCTTCATCTAGAGTCCTTGGGGTCCTAGGTGAGGTCGTGCCCAGACGTCAAACCCTTAAACTAAGTCGTCTAGGTCTAGGGAACATCCGACGCATGTTTCAAGTAAAACGAACACATACAACTTATCAAACTCGCCAAGATATACAAGTACATTCTAAGGCATACCATCCGAACGTCATGGACGTTTTTGGTCGTTTGAACTCCAAACTTAACCAAACTTTGCACACTGCCTAAGGACACCAAACTAACTCCGTTTAACTTAAAATTAACTCAAGAAACAACCATGAGTCTCTAGTTCACCTTAGTTCATTTTGGGGCGTTATATTCTCCCCCACTTGGAATAACATTCGTCCTCGAATGACACTTAAATTTTAAGAACAACAAGGACTCACTTAGCATCATATAATATGCTTAGATCATGATCAAAACACTAACAATCAAAGCATCCACTAGCAAGGAACATCATTTTACACTTTCAACACTTAGCAACATAGGCAACTTTCACCAATTTTCACAAAGTCAAAAATTGAACCTCAATCTTCTTTTATGGAGGAACTACCTTCTCCAACGTTAAAAATGCTCATAAACAATGCCTTTACACACATTGAAACTAAAATTCAAGACAAAACAATTTTCTTCAAAATGCCAAATTTTATTACAGTGAAGTTGACTGCCATCTTACCAAATTTTTGAAAAAATTCATTCTCTAAGCAATTCATCAAGACGACATGATCATAGGAACTACAAAACCATATATACTCATTTCATAACACAAAAGCAACAATAACCAAGAGTTGAGACTTACCAAAACCATTAATCCGGATTAATTATCCTTTCTAGCCCCCATCCCATAGGAAGGGTTCTTCTTGGGAGCATTAGGATCTAGGGAAGCTTGATTGACATCTCTCCCCCTTGATTTAAGGTTTGGGCAGTCCCTCATCTTGTGGCCTCTATTACCACATGCAAAAAAACCATCCGTTCCGGCAAGACACTTACCCCCATGTTGATTGCCACAAGTAGGGCACCTAGCCCTTTCATAGGAATGACCACCACCTTGAGAAGATTGATTTGGAGCCCTATCCTTGTTTCCCATAGAAGAATCTTGGCAATAAAACCTCTTCTTAGGCCTTTGGTGACTAGAATCATCCAACCTAGGTCTTTTACCCTCTTGTCTTATCTCCCTAATTTTGGACTCCTCAATTTGTTGCGCATAAACCATGAGCCTAGAGATATCCATGTCATTAAGAAGCATAGCCGTACGACACTCTTTTTCCACCAAGCTAGACACGCCCATCACAAACTTGTTCATCCTAGCCCTAGGGTTGGCTACCATGTTTGGGGCATACTTAGAGAGTTGGGTGAATTTGAGAGAGTACTCTTGCACACTCATTCCCCCTTGACGGAGGTTCATGAATTCAACCATCTTCTTCTCCCTCCACTCTAAAGGAAAGAATCTATCTAGGAAAGCCTCTTTGAATTCCTCGCAATCAACCGGTCCTCTTTCTAAGGGTCTCTCACCCCTCCATTGCTCATACCACACTTGAGCAACATCCTTAAGTTGGTAAGCGGCCAATTCCGCTTTCTCCCTAGGGGTCACACCCATAGCATCTACCACCTTGAAAACCTCGTCTATGAAGCCTTGTGGATCTTCATCCACCTTTGTGCCATAAAAAGTAGGAGGGTTCATCCTCATAAAATCCCGAATCCTAGAAGCGGGAGTACTAGCATTTGGTTGGGGCCTATCTCCTAGGTTAGCTTGGCCCACAAAGTGATTGTTGACAACTTGAGCTTGAGCCGTCATGAGTTGGGTCAAGTTCATTAGGGCAGCCCTCAACTCCGCATTAGTCATATCACCCTCAACACAAGGAGCTTGAGGCATATGAGGCACTTGAGGTCCTTGAGGTTCCGGAGGCACTTGAGTTTCTTGAAGAGGAACCTCCTCATTTTCCTCCCCTAAGCCAACAATAGGAACTTGGTCAACATGGGAAAGGACTCTCTCATTTGGTACACCTCCCTCCTCCCTTCTAGCGGTCGATCTCCTCGTATTCATGTCCTTAAAACACAAAAGAAGAGGTTGAGAATAGACACCTTATATACTCAACTCTAAGGCACGATACTAGAATAGAGAAGAAAGTGAAACTTCTAGCATCCTATAGCCTCTTGTCCATGGATGTGTCGCGACTCACACCAATGACCAAGATACTACTAGATGTGGCTTGTGAGACTTTCAGACCTTAAACTATTTCCCAAAACCTTATGCTCTGATATCAAGTCTTGTCACGACCCGAAAGCACCCCCTAGAAGTTAGGGAAAATTTTTGAATCGTGACCGGGCGTACTTGACCCCTTTGGGGTCTCGTACAAGCCCTCTAACTAGCATTCATAACATAAAGCATGAAAAGTAGTGCAGAATTTAAAACTTTTCACGATAATAATAATAAAAGGAGTCTTTTCATAAATACTAAGAAATCTTATCGTCACAAGCCAACTTAAAGACACAACTTGGAATCTTAGGGACACGGCCCTTTACGATAAAAGTAAATACATTTTTAAGTATTAATAAAGAAACTAAGAAACATAAAACTATGTCCTCGAATATATGAGGACATACCAAATTCTTGAGAGATAAAGTTCCCAAGCTTCGACTCCGATCCTCCCAAAAGGCTTCCAACCTATACTCATAAGGTATAAAAAAGTATGGCGTTAGTACAACAATGTACTAAGTATGGCATATGCAAAAACATGCAAAAAGGGACATTTTAGTAAAGATAGCTTTTATGCAATTCAAATATAACCTTCATGAATCTAGAAGCAAACCCACATAAGAATCAACAAGTAATACTTTATGGCTATCTTACCAAACTTAAAGTAAGCAAAAGGAACATTTCGATTAACTTTGCTAAACTTGCTATAAAATTGAATAAAGCATCATAGTGAACATTTTGAATTCTTACAATGAAGACCTTACAGTGAATGGCACGGTCCAAGTCATATGAACCCTTTTCCTTTGAAGTTGCCCTAACCCAAGGTTATTCTAAGACTCCCTAAGGTGAACCAAGAAGGGACTCTCATTACACCTCCCTTCAAAGCACACCAAAGCGACCCTTAAAACTACCTAATCTTAGGCTTACTTCGTTAGAAATCAAATCCACGCCCTTGGCTAACATATGCAAAACACTCATGGAAATATAGGTCATACCAAGTGCAATGTGAGAGTAGCATCCCATACTACCACTCCCACTTAGTACTCCTAATGGATTCCATTTACTCAAGTACTCCACAATAATCCTCCATAACACTACACCATGGTACTCATTCACACGGATTTCATGAAGGTACTCTTCTCCCATAGTAGGTATAGGTCACACCAAGTGCAATGTGATAATAGCATCCCATACTACTACTCCCACTCAATGCTCCTACTTGGTAACTAATGTGGATTGAGCACTTCACGACATACATACACAATTTCAACAGTACACAAGATAATTAGTTTCAAATCAATTCTTTTGTGGGAGTTAGCTTAACCGACAAAGACCATGAGAGCTAGACATGGAATCCCGATATTAACCCCTATCGGATGAGGGATCCTTACTTGCCTAGTGTAAGGTCATGCTTATTAGCGTTTACATGGCTTTTCCAATAGCTACACCTATGCAGGGCACATAGTTAAGGGACATAAGGGAGATTTGTCTAAGTACTCACTCTCTACTACGAGGAGTACTCATCTCAAGATGTACTTTGGATTACAAAACATCTCAACTACGAAAGTCAATCCAACCTCCCCTTCTATCCTCTCGGTGCTAGCATAAAGCCAACACGGTTTCTCAACATAATAGGCTAATCTTAGAAAGCTCACTAGGAAATGGAGAGGTTGTTACTAACACGACATCTCAACTCAAGAAGTGTGTCGACCTCAAGATGTTCCCCTTTTTGGCTCAACTTGACATAATACAAATCTTAAAAGAAGTGTGTTTGTGTACTGTTGCACACCTTGCATATAAGCACAGTTCATTAGCATCAAGATTTCTAACTCATACCTTAAAACTTGATTTAGCAAGCTACAACACTCTAACATAACTTCGCATAATCATATAACGGCATTTGAGACTAAACTAGGGGGGGCAAACATGCAAGGCAGCTACATCAAAAACACACACAAGACCCATTTCCAATATATAGCGTCATTTCACATATTAGATAGACATTCAAGATCCACATACTCAAACAATACTAAGTAAACATCAAGTTCATCAATTAGCAACCGCCACCCATAGGTGAACCATACACTCAAATAGCAATTCATAATAAGAATTATACAAATGAGGAGCAAAACTCATCAACAAAATAAAACCATCATTAACCTAAGCAATTTATCAATAATGTTCCACATAATTAAGCCCGTAAGGCAGAGCTACACCAACATGAACAATACAAGAAGACCCAAGTGCATACCCTACTCAAATCATGCTCACATAACCCATTTTCAAGTCAAAATTGAAGTATGCATAAACAAGAGTTTCATGGAGTTTTAACATCAAAACCATCTATTCAAACCAAGATAAATACATTTAAACCATTAGAACTTAGTTACAAGAAGACCCATAATAGAAATCAAAGTTTAGGAGAAGTTGAGTTTAAAACCCCTTTTTGAAAACCATTTTGGAAGTTGGCTTCTTGAATGGAAAGGTATTCAAGAATGGATACCATACCTTTAGGAGAAAGAAACCCACGAATTTGCTGAAGAAACAATTCCCAATCCGTCCTCCTATCCTTCCTTGACTTCTAGCTTCCAAGAGAGTTGAGAGAGTTTTCTTGAGAGAAAGAGAGAGTTGGATCTTGAAGAGAAAAGGGGGCTCTTCTCTAGGTTTAGGGTGTAAGAGAGTCTTATAAGGCTTGGGGTGTATTTACATAAAACACCCTAAGCTGGCATCCTTTAAATCATGGACTGGCAGGCTTCGTCGACGAGACCTCCTCGACGGACCGTCACGTCCACCACGGACCGTCACGGGGTTCCGTCGAGGAACACTTGGCTTCTAAATGGAGCCTGTCCCAATTTCACTCTCTGTCACCCATGATGCCCTGGCTCGACGGACCGTCCTGAGTACGACGGACCGTCGCCATGGCCGTCGTGAGCTACCGATAGGCAGACTTGCCCAAGTCCTGGGGCCCTTCATCTAGAGTCCTTGGGGTCCTAGGTGAGGTTGTGCCCAGACGTCAAACCCCTAAACTAAGTCGTCTAGGTCTAGGGAACATCCGACGCATGTTTCAAGTAAAACGAACACATACAACTTATCCAAACTCACCAAGACATACAAGTACATTCTAAGGCATACCATTCGAACGTCATGGACGTTTTTGGTCGATTGAACTCCAAACTTAACCAATGTTTGCACACTGCCTAAGGACACCAAACTAACTCTGTTTAACTTAAAATTAACTCAAGAAACAACCATGAGTCTCTATTTCCCCTTAGTTCATTTTGGGGCGTTATATTCTCCCCCACTTGGAATAACATTCGTCCTCGAATGACACTTAAATTTTAAGAACAACAAGGACTCACTTAGCATCATATAATACGCTTAGATCATGATCAAAACACTAACAATCAAAGCATCCACTAGCAAGGAACATCATTTTACACTTTCAACACTTAGCAACATAGGCAACTTTCACCAATTTTCATAAAGTCAAAAATTGAACCTCAATCTTCTTTTATGGAGGAACTACCTTCTCCAACGTTAAAAATGCTCATAATCAATGCCTTTACACACATTGAAACTAAAATTCAAGACAAAACAATTTTCTTCAAAATGCCAAATTTTATTACAGTGAAGTTGACTGCCATCTTACCAAATTTTTGAAAAAATTCATTCTCTAAGCAATTCATCAAGATGACATGATCATAGGAACTATGAAACCATATATACTCATTTCATAACACAAAAGCAACAATAACCAAGAGTTGAGACTTACCAAAACCATTAATCCGGATTAATTATCCTTTCTAGCCCCCATCCCATAGGAAGGGTTCTTCTTGGGAGCATTAGGATCTAGGGAAGCTTGATTGACATCTCTCCCCCTTGATTTAAGGTTTGGGCAGTCCCTCATCTTGTGGCCTCTATTACCACATGCAAAACAACCATCCGTTCCGGCAAGACACTTACCCCCATGTTGCTTGCCACAAGTAGGGCACCTAGCCCTTTCATAGGAATGACCACCACCTTGAGAAGATTGATTTGGAGCCCTATCCTTGTTTCCCATAGAAGAATCTTGGGGATAAAACCTCTTCTTAGGCCTTTGGTGACTAGAATCATCCGACCTAGGTCTCTTACCCTCTTGCCTTATCTCCCTAATTTTGGACTCCTCAATTTGTTGCGCATAAACCATGAGCCTAGAGATATCCATGTCATTAAGAAGCATAGCCGTACGACACTCTTTTTCCACCAAGCTAGACACGCCCATCACAAACTTGTTCATCCTAGCCCTAGGGTTGGCTACCATGTTTGGGGCATACTTAGAGAGTTGGGTGAATTTGAGAGAGTACTCTTGCACACTCATTCCCCCTTGACGGAGGTTCATGAATTCAACCATCTTCTTCTCCCTCCACTCTAAAGGAAAGAATCTATCTAGGAAAGCCTCTTTGAATTCCTCCCAATCAACCGGTCCTCTTTCTAAGGGTCTCTCACCCCTCCATTGCTCATACCACACTTGAGCAACATCCTTAAGTTGGTAAGCGGCCAATTCCGCTTTCTCCCTAGGGGTCACACCCATAGCATCTACCACCTTGAAAACCTCATCTATGAAGCCTTGTGGATCTTCATCCACCTTAGTGCCATGAAA